>NDXB01004601.1:5216-19003 GCA_002631895.1 Agapornis roseicollis
TTTTTTTTTTTTTTTTCCATTAGGTTTGTTTGACTTTTGTCTTTAAAGATAACAAAAAAATTAATCATCCAGGAATGTATCGATCATGTGAGATTACAGCCATATTGCTAGAAAATATCATTAAGAAATTGTGATGCTTATAACTAAAAAAAAAAAAAAAATCCAGTGACAATGGGTAGGCAATGTACTTAACACCTTTTCAAAACAATATAGATTAATCAGATGGAATTATCGTGAAAACTGTGAGAAGGTTTGAGATTGAATCTTAGAGAATTAATTTCAGTTCAATTTTCTGAATTTCCACTTTTGGTAAATTTCTGGAGAAAATCTGCAAAGTTTTTTACACTATTTGAATCATAGAATCATAGAATAGTTAGGGTTGGAAGAGACCTTAAGATCATCTAGTTCCAACCCCCCTGCCATAAGCAGGGACACCTCACACTAAACCATGTCACCCAAAGCTTCATCCAGTCTGGCCTTGAACACTGCCAGGGATGGAGCACTCACAAACTCCCTGGCCAACCCATTCCAGTGCCTCACCACCCTAACAGGAAAGAATTTCTTCCTTATAGCCAATCTAAACCTCTCCTGTTTAAATTTGAATAGTTTGGAACAGTAAAAAATGGTTCCATACAAGGTGTCTGTCAAGTATCACGTATATATTTCAGTCAAACTGAAAGTATGCATTTCATGAAGTTGATAGACTATCTCATTAGTAGATTAAAATTATACATGGACCTTATTTCTGGAGTTATTTGAATTATTAATGAGACAGAATATGTAAATTATTTTTTTTTTTCACTTACAAGTTTCTGCATTTCCTCCTAAATGATAGATTAATATACATCACTTTCTGGAACTGTTACTTAGTTTTCCATTTAAGACTGTTCCATCTCCAGCAGTAGTCACTGTCCAGATTGACCAGTTTTCTTCCTAAGAATTGAACAGGTTTTATATATGCTGCAGGGTGGTTAAGGTAGAGGTATTCCAAGTCTTTTTGACCTTCATTGCTAAAACGCAGATCCACAGAATCAGTCTCTTCTGGTATCTCTCATTTCTCCAAGGTTTCAAAGAATACCTCTGAAGATGAGAAGAAAACTCTTCTTTCCAATGTCATTGTCACATGGAACTTTTCCTGGAGTTGACTCTTATATCTTCTTTCATCATAATTAATTCAGGTTACAAGGAGGTAGAAGATAGTCTGAGCACCATGGGGTCACGCCACAATCTTCACCTTCAGGTATCTCATCAGAGATTTAGAGACAAATCCTTTGACTTCCCCCTCTCTTCCAAAATATCTCAGTAAATAGCCATGATGATGTAGATTAAAAATAGCTCAAAAGTTTAAACACATTCAAAAAGGGAAGGGTTTAACCCTAACAAAAGATGTGTCTTTTTTACTTTCTAAGCAGTTGGGCAAATGACTAAGAAAAATAAAAAGGAGAAAGCGTACTCAGCTTATATTTGTGTACAATAAAGTTCTCAAAAGAGGGAAGAGCCACAGGAAACTCTACCTCAAATTTACAGAGTTGTTTGGTACAGAGGAGTATGGGCTAAGTGCTTTTCTTGCAGTGTTTGAAACTGATTACTAGTAATGCCATCAATAAAATGTTTCTTGTACTTTTTTCTATAAATACTGTTTTTTCCCGTTGTGATGCAATAAAATGCTCATAATGCCAGGTTTCACATTACATCTATAATATATATCAAAAGGATGCAACTGTGCTTGCATAGACTTGCATAGACTTTCATAGCTTACACAGTATTATGGAATGACTGATGTTGGAAGACCTCCCATCTAGTCTAATCCCCTGCTCAAAGCAAGTTGCTAGTGGTCTTGTCCATTTGGGTTGTGTATCTCCAAGAACGTAGGCACTACATGCTAAAATTTCCATGTCATCTTAAAACCTTGCTAAACCAGATGCACTCGATTGTCTCCATCATTAATATTGATACAGCATAGATGTAGCCTCATTTTTGGCACAGAGGACTGTCATAATGTAGAAGCACACAAATACTGACCATTAACAGGCAAGTGTTGATGGGAACAACATACTTTCCTCAGCTCTACATAGTGATGAAAGGTTTCGCAGACTACTCAGAGCTGATGCACAGGCTTTAAGAGCTAGAACAAATATGAAATAGTGGACACTGAACAATGAAAAAACATTGAAGGAAATAGTGGATTTGTGGGAAAAGCAGTGTGAAAGTCTTTACTATAATAACAAAATCTAACTCCTCTGAAAAGCTGGTAGCAGAATGTAAAATTAATAACATAGGTGTTTTCTCAAAGTGCCACAGTAAGTAACCCTGCACCAAAATCCAGAGCTTAATTCATAACAAAGTTTGATCTTGTCCCTTAAAGATACTTTCCTCCTTTGCACTAAATCCACCTTGAATAAAAGCCTAGGAAACTCATGTTTCATTTACTGAGAAGCTCTTTCTCAGATAAATAAAGCCAATAATTTGGAAAGTCAATATTTACTAGAAGTTTTAACCATGCAGTTACAGCTAGAATGACATAGCTCTTTAATTTCCTACCTATTAGAAAACATATCTGTCATCAGAAGATTCAAGTAGTTTGCAAGGGAACTACCTTAATACCTTCTTTATCTGTAATTTGTTGCAAATATTACAAGCTAGTGACTGCTGGTAAGCTTTTGTGGAATCCAGGGTATTTGAAGTTTACTTTATTACTCTGCATAGGTTAGTATTCAAATGTAAATCTAACTATTATTTAAAACCTCTGATTCATCTTTTCCATTCCATAAGTCTAAGTTCTCAAGACAATAAAACAAGATTATTTCTAATTTATTATGTCTCTTCTGCAAAGATAAATGAGAAGTCACTGAAAGTTAGTTTAGACTTCAAGAATTTAGGTAAGCTGGAAAACTATCTGTAACTCTCTCCTGTGAAGACCGGATGAGGGAGCTGGCATTGTTCAACCTAAAGAAAAGGCTCAAGGGAGACCTTAGAGCAGCCTTTCAATGCCTAAAGGGAGTCTACAAGAAAGATATAAATGGACTTTTTACAAAAGCATGTAATGATAGCATGAAGGGGAATGGCTTAAAAGTGAAAGAGGATAGATTTAGATATCAGGAAGAAATTCTTTTACTATAAGGGGGATGAGGCATTGGAATGGATTGTCCATAGAAGCTGTGGCTGCCCCATCCCTGAAGGTGTTCAAGGCCAGGCTGAATGGCACTTTGAGCAACCTGGTCTAGTGGGAGGTGCCCCTGCCTGTGCCAGAGTGCTGGAAATAGATGATCTTTAAGGTCCACTCAACCCAGACTGTTTATGATTCTATGATGGTTATAGGCTTTCACTGCCAATGCTCTTTGTAGAACAAAGAGACTCTAAATTACTTAATAGAGGGTATCCAGTTTTCATATGAACAACATCATATGCCAACTAACCTGGAGTGTAGCAAACCCTTTTCAAGCCCTTTTTCTTATCTGGACACAGCTTTTCAGAATCTTGCAGGTAGTAATATTCCCACAGTTTCCAGAGACCATCTTGCACCTCACAGACAAAAAGAAAAAATAGCCCACACCAAAAAATCTCTGCTTTACTGCCCCTCTTAATTTGTATTACAAAATTGAAAGTTAAATTCACCAGGATGTTAAAGCAGCCCCTCCTAGTAATATGTAACTTTTCAGATTTTTTTCCTGGCATGTGAATGAAAATGCTGACACAGTACTTTGGAAATGAACATATCGAACTGTAAACAAGAGGGGTTTGCACCTTTTCGTAGAAATATTTTGTAGAAATTTTAGTACTTGCTACAGGTTTCTGATTACTTTTCACACTTTATGAGTGAGAATTTTTTATAAGAAGCAGAAGACAAAGTTTAAGATTGACTTTAATACAGAAGTTGCTCTAACAGGTACATTATAATGATAGGAAGACTGTGTCTTAAACCTGTTTTAGCAAAGCACTTAGACATTTGCTTGGCATTGCTGTAGATATTTAAGAACTTTACATGTTTAGATATGTAATAAAAAAAAATCTGAGAATTTCAACTGAGGCAATTTTTTTTTCAGCTTATCCATATCTATTTGACACTTCTCATTGTCTTGTTACTGAATGCATTCTATACTACTACACTACTACATAAGTGGTGTCATTCTACAACAGAAACAAACCAAAGGCTGTCTTATCATCTAGGATAATAGAAGTAGAAATATGTCAGATTATATTGTACAAGTTATACCAGCTTAGGTCTAAACGTATCTTTTTCTAAACTTTTTTTTTTTTTTTTCCTGAGAATAAGGGAACTGAAGCCATCTTTTGCTTGTGTACTGGTAGTAATTTTTATTTGGCAAGCCTAGGTTGAATTTTAGAACACTATTCCCCAGCCAAGCATATATTTTCCATGTTTTATTCTAGCAGAGAATTTTTACAATATATAAATATATATAAATATATATAAATATATACATAGCCTGGGAAAAAACAGTGAAAAACCCATATTTAAATAATTATACACTTATTATTTTCTGTATCTGAATTTATGTACTTCTTTAAGAAGGGCTAATCTCTATTTTCCTAATTTATTTGATTAGTAGGAAGGCATTATTGCATGTTCAATTTTACAGGTTTATTCTATAAATTTACAGCAAAACCATGATTTTATTATCAGAAGGATAAGTTAAGAGTATCACTGTACACAAAATGAAAGGCAGTATGAATTCAACATATAATTCTTTGAAAGGATCCAGAATTATGCTGCATTATGCTGAACTGTCATGAATGAAATAGCAAAAACTGAAATTTTACTAATACTATTCTTACTTTTGCAAAATTTCATTAGGATCTCTTATGTATCTAATCCTTCTAATTTGTTTGTAACATTTTTAATTTAACAGTTCTTTCAGATATAAATATTAATCTCATTTAGTAAAGTCTTTGAAGGACAGTGACAAGTAGAAGACAAAATATATGTACAAATATAATGTGCATGAAAAAGAAAAACAATAGAGTATCAATTGCAAAGTCATTATATCTGACACTATTTCTATTATTATCCACACTGTAATTGATATCTCTGTTCTTGGCTATATCAAGAAATACAATTCCTGTCTTTGTTTGCATTCCATCTTCGTTTTCATCTGAAAAAAGGTAAATAAAGCACCAATTCAGCAAATCTACTGTTCTTTTATCCTTTCTATCCCTTTTCAGCTATAATTTCAGTGGAGCAATTTTCTTTTTCATCTTCAGTCTTCTGTATATATAGTTGAAGAACAATTTGCTATTACCTGAAAAGCACTCTGTAATTCAATTTTTTTGTATATTTTTGTGACCCTGATTCCCCTTTTAGTATTCTTCTGATCATTTTTATGTCTACTTAGAAGATAGCTTATAGTTTGAAAACCTTACATTAATATTTTACTCTGAGGTGAAAGAGCTTTGCTAACCTGGATTCAAGATTTAAAGTCAGCCTTTTCAATCTATAATTGTCAGAAAAGAATGTGGCAATGTTATTGTTAAAGAGAGGGGAAAAAAATCACATATAATGAAAAAAATCTATTGTTTATTATGCACATCAAAGTATCACCTATTTATCTGTGTGTAAGCATTCATATAGCTGTTGTCTCGGTATTTAGTTGTTCACAATTATTTGAACAGAGTAATGTATCTAATTGCATTTTTCTTCTCATCTTTCTTCTGAAAGAGACACAGTTGGATTACTGTGACAAGTTATAAAGGGAAAATAAGTAAAAGTTGGTTTTATTATAAGACATGTTAAAATTGAAGTGATTCTTATCTGCTGCATCAGAGAGCAGCAGTTCCTGTCCACAATGAGGGCTGTATCCTCAGAAGTTCATGAGCCTCCCAGGACTGGCTGACCTCTCCACCTCACCAGCAGCTGCAGCTGACTGGAAAGAGTTCTTTCTGAAGTTGTGAGCACTGGAGAGTGCATGGAGAACTCAATCTTTGAACTGAGTTGTATAAACATACATTTTTCTTTCTTACTTTTATTCTGTCTTTGGAAATGGTACTATTTTTTGATCCAGCAATGCAAGAACAGCTGTGAGGTATCATCATATGTAGTTCAGTATAAAACCAGATCACAGAATCATAGAATAAACTAGGTTGGAAAAGACCTTTAAGAACACCAAGTTCAGCCTTTACCCAGTTAAAGATACCTTGGGAAAAAAATCTTGTGCTATAAATGTTGCATGTGAGTTTTGCAAAGTTAAAAATTACAGCACAAATAATACCTGCAATACAAAAAAAAAAAAAGAAGTCTTTTTTATAATGCTAAACTTTCCTGAGATGCCACAGCCACAAAAACTTTAACAGTTTTTGCCTAAGGGTTTGGTATATTTAAGGTATATGTGTGTAGAGTGGATTGGTCAAATGCAGAAAGAACTAATTCACTAGTATTATACCAAAGAAACTTTCTACTCTTATATGCTTGTTTACATTACTTGTCATTAATGACTAGTTATTTATTCATTAAAATATTCATAATTATTAAAACATTACAAAACTAAGCATAAACAAGAATGTCAAAAATTCTGTCTGGCTGCATTTTGTTTTCCTTCACTTGCCATTTATTATTCTCCAGTTTTATAAAAGTTTCAGCCATCTGATTAGAGAAAATAAAAATATAATTTTTTATGTGACATATCACACTCCGTTGTCAATGCAAATCATTTGCAAAGAATACATAGCCAGAAAAATTTTGAGAAACAGTTTATTATGTTTATGTGAACAACGAATATATCAACCAGAATGAGAAAGTAGGTTTTGCATAATTCTCACAAACAGGAACAAAAAAAAGAAGGCTTAAATTCAGCCAGAAACTGGTTGCCAGAGAATAATTTAATCAGCAGCACTAATGACACCTGAAGAATTGTGAGATATGGTAATTCAGCGAAGCCTGTTCCCTTCAGTATTACATTTGTCTGTTCAAACACTATCAAAATTCATTTGCATGTAGATTTGCACACATATGTATGTAGATATACATTTAGATAATATTTACTTTATGTATATATTCAGCTTTTATTAGTTATTTTCATTTCACATTTCATTTTTCTTGTTGCCTACTCACCTCTTCAGAAAAGTCCTAGCTAAAGACCCTATGAAGCTCTGGTTACAAAATATTGTTCAGAAAGAACTCCAATAACAAAGTTTTTTAATATATGTGAGCATATTTTTACAAGAGTATGTTAGACAGTAAGTCAATAATGAGGGCAGAGAGAATGCCGTAAGTTATTGATGGTGAGCAGGAGGTGAGGTGATAGTAAGTTATTATGAGCTATCTTCAGAATTTCTGATGGACCTTAAAATGAAAAAAACACTATCTACATATAGCAGAGCATGGTTAAAATGATTTCATCCTTATGCCTCCTACACAGCTGATTTCAAGAACTGTCATATACAAGGTGGATATTCCTCTAGCTGTCCCCATCATTCATTTTTCCTCCACTATTCTTGGTTTTCTCTTTATTCTTATGGCTGTTTTTAAAATAGCCTTCTCCTATGAAAACTGTTTAATAAACTTTGCATGAACCCAAACTACTGCAACCTATGGAAAAAGCCAAATTTGCCTATTCAAAAGTAATCTAAACTTCTGGTTTCTTTTAAAGGTTTTTTTCAATTACTCTGAATTATTACCACTGTTTTAATTTTTTTAGGAATATAAAGATTCATAGAATTATTACTAAAATAAATAAATTTTAAGGTTCTTCAGTAGGCTTTTTTTTTTTTGTTTTTCTTTTACTATTGACATCTATTTAGCTTTTGCCTATTATTTTAACTTAAATGGCAATATACGAGCAGGTCACTACTCTGTTACACTGAATGCCATTTCCTGTTTTATTTTCCCCATACCTTCAGTAAATCCTGGAACATGGCATTTTAAACCCCCAATGAATTTCCAGTTCAGTGTCCCTGTCAATCTAATGTTAATCTCATACAGTGCTTATCTTTGAAAACATGAAAAAAAAGATGAAAGAGAAAAAGACATTAGAATTCTTTTTAACATATTATGCTATGCCATACCAGTGTAAGGCTTATAGTTTTACTGCTGTCCTTACTGATGAAACAGAATCATGTCTTCAGCTCTTCTTGTTTCATGAAAGTTTCCACAGCTATCTGCCTTAGGGATTTTGTTCAATTTTATTTAAAAAAATGTTAAGCTTTCATTAATGATTTTTCGGTTTCTAAGTTTTCTCTGCCAGCTGCAGCACCAATATCAAGCCTTAGAGAGCTTCCTAGTTAAGGCCTGCCAAAGGTTTGATGGGCTGGTTTGCTGCTATGTGACCCCAATTCAGCAAAACCCTTAAATATAGTTACTAACTTTCTCTATTCACACAGATATACTGACAGACTAACTTAATGTCCGAAGTTAGAGACCTAAATCCCAGCATAAATTAAAACTTCCAGCATAAATTTAGCTCTGTATTTGCAAAATTCTTATAGAAAAAGTGCTGCATTTCAAAAAAAACCCAAAAAACAAAAAACACAGAACCAAAAATTAAATATCAAGAATGCCACTCTCCTTTACTTTTTATGAAGCACATTTTGAAGGAGGAATTTGGTTTTTCCTTTAAAAAAATTTTCACAGCACAGGTACAAACTTTGGACATTGATGTGTGAAACTGTTGTAGGATTTCAGTATGCAACTGCTTACGGTGTTATAGATAATCTATTCTTGACACACACATGAGGCTGGCTCATATTTTCCTTCAGGAAATTACCGAAATTCAAAATTATGCCCTTTCCCTGTTTATTCCTGTATCGATGGAATGCAGACTTGCAAACTTCTGAGCAATTCACAAAGCATTATCTCTTTGGGAAATTTATGGCAAGTAAAACCAATAGTTGGTAACCCAAAATTGTTTTCTACTCATGTTTTGGTGTTGCTTAAAGAATATGTGATAAAGCATAACACTGCTTGTTGTTACTATTTATATTGTGGTAGTGCTATGTAATTTTTATCAGAATAAAGGCCTAGCTATACCAAGAGTGTATTCTAGTTCTCATGCAGTCCTTACTTCTCCTAAAGAGCTATGGCTAAAAGAAAATACAGCTATCCACTTCCTTGAGTTAGTAAGACTGGAAAGCACTGACCTTTGCAGGCATTTTGCACCTCCAAAAGTGGAGCAATTGCCTCTGGCATTATCACTAAGTTTGTAAGTGAAAGAAGATTGCTTTCTTCAGTCACACAGATTTTCTACTGGGACAGTTCAAATAAATTATAAATTAACAATTCAAAAATACATTAGTCTTCAGTCTGGAATTAGGGTTGCTCACATCACTCAGCATGTGAATTTTATAATTTCTTCCACATTTTGCATACGAAGTGTATTTCTGTGATTAATTATATTGCAATTCTTTGTGGACTTATCATAGGATCAAGAAAGATCTTGAATAAAAATACTGTTTTAATTTATTATTCAAGGGGATTTGTCTCATTGTGGATGTACAAGTCTTAGAAACACTGAATCACAGAACAATTGAGGTTGGAAGGGATCTCTAGAAGTCATCTTTTTTAACCCTCCTGCTCAGGCAGGGCAACCTACAGCCAATTGCTTAGGACCATGTCCAGATAGCTCTTGAGTATCTCCAATGAGGGAGACTCCACAGCCTCTCTGGGCAACCTGTGCCAGTGCTCAGACACCTTCACAGCAAAAAAAGTGCTTTGTGATGTGCAGATGACATCACCTGTGTTTCAGTTTGTGTCTATTGCGCCTTGTCCTGACACTGAACACCAGTGAAAAGAACCTTGCTCCTTTCCTTCAGGTATTTACAGACATCGATGACATCACCCTGAGCCTTCTCTTCTTGAGGCTGAACAGTACCACCTTCCTCAGCTTCCTTACAGGAGAGAAGCTCCCGTTCCTTCATCATCTTCATGGCCCTTCACTGGACTCTCTCCAGTATGTCCATGCCTCTTGTACTGAGGAACCCATAACTGGACACAGCACTTCAGGTGGAGCCACAGCAGTGCTGAGTGAAGGATGACCTTTCTTCACCTGCTGGCAATACTTTGCCTAATGCAGCACAGGATACCATTATTCTTCTTTATGGCAAGGGTATACTGCTGAATCATGTTCAATTTGCTGTCTACCAAGACCCAGGACACCAGGACTTAGCCAGATGTCCTTTTATTTACTAGACTGTAAAATAGACAAGTCATAAGCAGTTGTAATATTATTCAGTATTGCAGATGTTAAATTACATTGGACTTCTTAGGCAGTTAAAAAGTGTATGTTACAATTTCTGGATAAACAAATGTTAAAGAGAGAAAGGAGAAAAAAACTAAGGAAAGTCAGAAACAGCTGCAACATCACATGATCTAATCAGTGACATGGACCAATCTTATAAATTGACTGAATAAATTTATCATGTAGTGCACTTGCCATGTTCAGCCTCCAGGCTGTCTTCTACTATACAGTTTGTTTTTAGATTAGAGACTTTTACTCACCCAGAAGCAGCACTAGAGGAAATTAATTTTAATTAGCAGTTTTTGTGGAGAAGCTAAGCAGAATTGTCTATGTCAGATCTCACCTCTTGCTTTATCACTTTTCAGAAAGCCAAAGTCCACCTAAAAAAAAAAAAAAAAACTTGTATTTCCATGTAATGGGGTAAATAGTAACCAGTTATTTTCATAATGTCCACATATGATTCTCCTATTAAAACAGAAAAAAAATAAATGTTCTCTGTCTGTAAATGTGGTTTTAGTCTTTGACCTTCAGCACAATACTCTCTCTTTGACAGTTTAAAATTGTTTAAAACTTTAGAACATAGCATCAAAATTAGAAGCACACCTCCAGGACAGGGTGTCAGATCAAAAGAAAGCAACTTAAAGTGGAGTCAAACAATACTAGATACAAGAGTAATCAGTTTTGCACATCCAGTTGTGAAATAAGGCACCTGAACAAATAGTGGCTTTCATTATTGTCAATGTAAATATGTCTCTGCCTATATTGACACTTCTGGGCAGCTATACTGGTCACTACTCAATTCTATACATGCTCAGCTAACACCCTAAAGCTGGTCCTACAGAGCCCTCAGAGGTTTGGTTCTGGGTTTTTGAACCTATCAGTAATTAATCTGTTGCAATTCATACTTAGATCTTTAAGGCCTCTGGTGTTGGCCCATACTTTCACTTTCACAGTCATCACTGTCATCCCATCCTTGTAATTTTTAGGGTTCCTTTTGTAGTGCCTGTTTTTCCTTATACTGCCTTTAAAAGGTAACTTTCTGATGACATAACTAATGTTTGATTAGCCTGCTTTAATCATATACGCATCATTGCTCAAGAGTCATTGAACAGCTCACTTCACAAACATAGAAGACAACTAGATGATACAGACATTCATATTACTCTGGTAAGCATTAAGAGTTACAGAAATATGGCATGCATGTTACTAATATTTCTCTCCAGTGCAAGCAAGCTACCACGTTTTGAAGTCAAGGTTGAGCTCAAAATGAGAAGCTGCTTGTCAGTTGCTGAGCACAATTTACCCACCCTGAGAAACAGGTTATATTCTGATTCATTAAACACATTTCCACACTTGGCAGTTCAGGGTTGACTCCTGGCTTTAAATACAGACAAAGATAGTGCATATCTACTGTCAAAAAGTGTCATCATACACTACAATTTCCTTCTTAAGCTGTCTGGGGTCAGAAACACTTTTCTGAATATCTTCAACATGTTGCAGGACCTTTAGGTGTACTATGAATAATTTCTCATCAGCAGGTATCTTTAGTTGTCTCATATTCAGTGCTCTTGAATTGTTCAGTATTCCTGCATAAATTGTTCTTAACTAATGCATTGCATAAGCTGTATTCTTGGCCTAAAACTTTTAGTAGAATTTATTTTACATGTATGAAAAATTAACTTTCAGTGTTTATAAACTGAGCTCACAACAACCACAGAAAAAGAATTTGCCAATTATACCTGGCATTATCTGTGAACCTCATGGAATAAATCGTAAGTCACTTTTTTAAAGAATCTTTATACCAGATAACTGAGTTTCAACTGCCAAAATGGAGGTATCTGATGTCATCTAGGACGATCCAGTGTACTGGAAATACCTGCATGGTATCGGCAGATCTGACACAAAACTTCTATGAGATTTTTGACCTTTTCAAGCTCTATCTGAAAACCATATGGACAGCTTCTGGCCATCACAAATGGGACCAGATGAATATGTTTAAAAAAAAACATGAATTTAACCACTGTATATAAGCAGTGAACCACTGTATACTGCAAATAATCTGACCAGTCACAAAGTGTCTTCTTTAGACAGTGAGTTCAATTACTCTCAAGACTCCACTGACTGCTTCAGATTTGCTTCCAGAACACTGTTATCGGTCATAGGGCTAAACAAATACAATTCTGTGGTTTCTGGTTTGTGATAGTTTAGATCGTGACATATACAGCTCCTGATCTTTAAAGGACTGTGCCATCACACACCATAATTCATTTCTTCAATAGGTCTCAAAGAGTTTTCAGTGGAATATCTTTCAACAGTGCATTATGTACTTGTATTGCTATTTAAACATTCAGAGAGGATGACAAAATACTTTACACCACCATGAGACTGCCACCTTAGGATTTGAATATTCAGAAATAGAAAATGCTGAATAACAAGAACTATGATCAATGAACTGAATAATCTCTCTGGATATCTAAATGTGGTAACAAAGACTAACTTCACAGCAAGACTGTGAAAGATATATAAAGTCAGTAATCAAAAAGCAGATCCTATCTAAAAGGACTCAGATTTGGGAGTAACACTAGAATACTATGAGCTGTAATCTCAAAGGGATATTTACTTTTTATTTGAACAACATGATGATGGACAGCATTGACAAAAACCAACATATTGCAGAAAGAAATAAAAAAGTTGAAAGAAACCAAATCACAACTTTGCAGAGTTTTCAGCTGACAAAACTGTGTGAAAGTACAAAGTGTGAAATGAGTTCTGGTTTACTAAACCCTAAAATTTCAGTCAAATTATACTACCTATTTATGCTTCAGTCATTTATTTTCTCCATAATATTAACCGTAAGGTGCATTTTCTCATCATTTTTTGGAAAGTCATTTATAAACTTGGAGTTTGCTGGAATGTTCAATACACTGGAATATTCTGGATTTTATTTAGTAGTTATTTGACCCAGCCCTCTGCCTCCAAAAATCAGGTTTAACTATAGAACAAGGTGTTAAACCCTGCCAAAATGTTACCTTCCACATGTATACTACGATAACACAAGACAATGCTGACATACATAAGAAATAAAAACACTTACCTGCATAATAGGGACAGTTCAGCCTTCAACCATTTACTTTAAGGTCTAAAAGGTCCTTACTTGATCTTTTGGTGAGTAAGCAGGGAATAATCACCATTGTATTATTGTCAATGCCAGACCACAGTTCCAGGGTTGTACTCTGGTGTTACTGCAGAGAATAGAAGTCCATTTAGATGACTGTAGTGATCCTGACAAGAACACCATTGTATATGGTCAATGTAGTGATCCACATAGCAGTTAACCTTGGTAGGTCTGTGCTGTGCCTTGAGGTTACATGGTGCTGCACAAATCCCTTGGCTGCACAATAACCTCAGCCATTGCCTTATCACAGGGGAGCCTGCAGGCAGCTCCCATGCGGTACCACAAATTATGCCATCTCCATAGTCTTGCCTTTGATTAAAAGTGCAGCAAGATGTTCTCATTTGAACATCTTTTATGAATAGAGCTGTTTTCTTCTAAGAAAATTATGCAATAGCTCAAATGACAAAAAAAAAAAAAAAAAAAGACAA
>NDXB01004601.1:24020-37061 GCA_002631895.1 Agapornis roseicollis
TGTGTGTGTGTGTGGGGGGGTGTTTTTTGTTGTTTGTTTGGGTTGTTTTATTTTTTGTTTAATTTTATTTTATTTTATTTTCAATTGAGTACTATATTGAAAAAAATGCCATTTCTTCTTCCCTTTCACTGGTCACTGCCACTGCCAATTCTCACTATGGTGACCTAAGAAATTTCCAATATTCTGAAACTATTCTACTCAAATAAAACAGGAAATGTGCTCCTATCAAGCTGAAGACAAAATAATTCAATATTAAATGGCAGTCATTTAAAACAGATTTGTATGTTCCATTTCAACAACTTGAATTATGCTTTTAAATTATTCTCAACATTTAGTAATTATGCCATTCTGACATTCTGACTAAATCAAACTATATACACAAACAATACTGGCAATGAATCTGTCACCATTTGTTTTCAGAGTTAGCACACCACTAAGATGAATACAGAAATACCCTAACTTACAGCTATATGTTTATTCTCATCAGAGACTCAGAAATGTTTAATTTTGTGAAAACCTGAACAACATATGGGAAAAAGAGAGAAAAAAAATTAGTCTTATTTTCAATGCACTCCAAGGCAGATTTGGCTCACAGATTTCCATTCTGCAGGGATGTGATTTCTTCAATTTTTTCCTGTCTAAACCATGATGATTGTAGTAATTTATGAGATGTTACACTTTAAAAATGTAACTTATTTTACTCTAATATTGAAGCCAGAATAGATAAAATTGAAAGAAGACAACAATCTTGCTGAAATTACTGGGTTTTGATAGAAAATTCTTCCACTTTTTCTTGCAGATAGTTCTACTTGTGCATAAACGCTCAGCTAGTTTTGTACATATTTGACATGTACTTACACATCTGCATAGGTGCACTAACAAGGTCAGCAGGCACTAAATGTATAAAGGACAAAATATGAACAATACCCTCTTTCAAAGATGATCTTCTTCACTGTTAAGTGCATAACCTTTAATAGGCAATTTTCCCCAGTGATATTATGTTTTTCTTTATTTTGTTTCACTCTTCATGGTCCAAATAAGAGTTTCGCAGATACATTACAGATGCAAATAATCATTACAGTGGCACATTTTAGATACTTTCCATGGTAAGGAAAGTTGTGAAAACAAAAGTAGAAAATTATCTTCTTTAGTGTGGGTCCATATAGCTCTATGTGAGGAAAAGCTTGTTTAAGATCTCAAAGTAACCACAATTTTGCTCAGAAGGATTGTTTAAACCTTCTGTTTAATCCTGATTTCAGTACAGTGGTAATACTGCTATTCAAGAGTCAAGTCTAGATCTGTGAATCCAAGTTAATGAATTAATTTCTGGCAAACCCATAGTGTGGATTACACAGCATTGATGTGTCTTCTCACTTCTCAGCCATTTCTGCTCACTGGAGAAAAAGCAAAGACACAACTGCCTTCCTACCTGCTCTCTGACCAGCTGAGGTACAACCTTGTCTGTGGGATCCAGACAGCCCAGTCAGAGCTCATTCATACCACTGGGGCTGCTCACCCCATTCTAGTGATCCCTGAAGGGAAGAGATTTGGGAAGAAAAGTGTACTAGGTGCCTTAGTAACCTGCAGCCACCCTTGCCCAGCCAAACTCAGCTTGGCATTGATAAAGGCACCTTTTTTCTTTGAATATCCTCCTTCAATTCCAGTGCTGCCCAACGAAATAATCACTCTTCAAAGAAAAGTGTAAAAAGTTTGCGTCTGAGTGTCGTGGTTTAAACAGAGCCACACAGCCCGACCACCCACTCAACCTCCCCCCCACTTTCTTGCCCTTCCCTCCTTCCTCCCCACTCCCAGAGGGATGGGGGAAGGAGAACCGAAGGGATGCAACTCCCATGGGTTAAGACAACAACAATCCAGTAACTAAGGTATAATACAAATCACTATTGCTATCACCAATAATAATAATAATAAGGAAAACAAGGGAAGAGGGTATGATACCACCCGCAGAAAACGAGCCTGACTGGGAAGTTCCCTCTCCTTCCAGGTAACTCCCAGTTACCCCCCGGGCATGACGTGCTATGGTATGGAATACCTCTTTGGTCAGTTTGCGTGCTGTCCCTCCTTCCTCTCGGCCCCCCACCCTCCCCAGCAGATCATGAGGCTCACAAAGTCCTTGGTCAGGGCAAACATCGCTCAGCAACAACCAAAAACATCGGCCTTATCAGCCTTGTTCCCGGGTTAAGTCAAAACACAGCTACTAAAGAGAAGAAAAACTGACTGCAACTGCTGAACCCAGGACACTGAGGCTGTTAGACAAAAAGCTCATCCCCTTGGTGTAAATAGGCTGTGGTGCAGACTGCTATTTCAGACTGCAGAAGCAAGTGAAGACATCTCCCTCCCACTCAAGCTCTTTCCAGCATATACTTAATGCTGCCACCCTGATGGCAGCTGAGCAGGTCAAGACAGGGTTTCACTGAGCACCTCAAGGAAACTGAAAAAAGGAAACAAGGTCTAGCCTTAACTTCCCCAGACATTTTGGTTTCTTTGCTATTACTGGTACTAATCAACCCTACATCACCTTATCAGCACAATACTCAGGAAGACACATAAAGATCAAAATAAATCTACTAAAATGTATCTAAACTGGAAAAAAAAAATATAATACTGAATGATCACTGTAAAAAAAGCCCCAACATATGCAGCATGGTGTCATAGATGCTTCCGCTAACACAACTGTAATTGTAAATGCAATTCTGCTTAGATTATTTTTTCCACTCCTAGTCATTATTTCAGAGGTAACTGTTCATATATCTAACCTCTGAGATTCTTAATAAAAGGTGGTGGGAAAAGGAAAAAAAAGAACAAACCATTTTGTACAAAACCTGGAATAGTTGTTGGTAACTACGTGTGATGGTCGAGACCTTTTCTGTGCGTGTCTCAGAATTCGGTAGAAGGACCTCAGGGAGGTTGAGCTCCCCGCTGGTGATGAGCAGCGTGTTGTCGTTGCAGCGAATAGAGGGGAAGCAAAGCAGGGATCCTGCTCACCAACGTGGGGGGTGCTCACTGTGATGTCTGCCCTGAGGCCGAGAACATTAGCTGCCAGGCAACAAACACCTGCCCGGAGACAGTGGCACAGACACCGCGGCGCCTGCCACATCACAGCGTGAACTGGGGCTAGAGTTCAGCAGGTCCCCTGCGGATGAGCTTCACCTGGGGGACGGGTCCGAGACAACCTGACGCTATAAAAAGGCAACTGCAGGTATGTGGCACTGAAAGGACTATGACTGGAAGAGTTTTTAGTTGTTGACCTAGAAGACGTTGCTGTATCTACATGGTAATGAGTCTAGTTCTCGGTTTTCCTTCCTTTTCTCCCTCTACCTGGTGTCTTTTATAGGAATAAGAACCTGCCTAGACTTTTGTTCCTCCTGACAGTTTTAGAGAAGTTTACAATAAAATCAACTGCTGTTTCGTTTCCAACCTCTGGAGGGCCTCTGGTTTCTCCCATGAACCGTGCAAAGTGTGGTAACAGGCCAGCTCCCCACAGCCCTCCCGAGCCGGACGGATGTTCACAGTCCATCACAGTAGAGAAATGTTGCAGGGTTTAAGGACAAGTCCTTCTTCAAATCTGAAGCTAAATGGGTCCAAATTCAGATTTGTTTTGTGAGTGAATTAATTCCAGAGCATCCAACCTTTATGGCAGCTGCAGACACGTTTGGGAACAATTTGTTTCAGTAAGAAATGGTTTTGCCTAGTTTAGTAGGCCAGCCAGTAAATGAGCAAGCCTGTAAAAAGCCAGAACTGGTGACATCTGCTGTGATCTTGGAAAAGTCAGTTAAATAATTCCCTTCACTTCATTCTGCCACTCAATTAATTATTTGAAAGAGGAGAACGTATCCCTGATTGTCTTAATTTCTTATTGTGAATCTGGGACAAAATGCAGTGGGTAAAGCCTGTTGTGCTTTCTGACCTGTCCTCCACAGTTCTTTGGAACATAAGATGTTCTTCATCTAAGAAGAGCTTTAGATGACTGCTTAGATTAATACAAGGTTGTCAGACAACCTCATTTGTCATTCAGGATTATTTTTTTATTAAGGTTCCGATTTTGCTCAGTCCTACTTCTTCACAAAGCAATAATGCAGCTAATTAATCCCTGCTTCAATGGAGGTGCTATTTCTTTTGGGGGTTTTGCCTGTTTCTTGCCATGATGAAAAGGAGGACTCCATAAGCAATGAGATCCGAAGTTATTTATCTCTCTAAAAACTGTCACTGCAAATAATGAATATTTGTGTATAAAGCATACATTTATGGATTACATTATAGTAAAATAGAATAAAATCAGGCTTGCTTTCAAAACAGTGACCAAAAAAGCCCATCAAACTTTATTTTAAGGAAAGTAAGGGTTTCAGTCTTGCAGTGTGATCTGAATTTCATTGCATCTTAGTCAATTGTTGAATTTAGCTTATTATATTGCAACAACTTATATATTAATAAATAAATTATATTCCCAAGAAATGTGTAGCTAAACACTTTTGTACAAAAGTCATGCTACCAATCTGAATTTAATGTGTCAGCTTGACACAAAACAGTGATGTGAATAGAAGTGTAAGCTAGGCAGAGCATGGAATGGCAATGACGGTTTTCTGCAGGCAAGGAAAGAAAGGGCCAAAACACACTGACTAGTGTGAGAGAACTGAACAGGAGAACACATTGGGTGTCAGATTTGGAGGCAGAAAGAGTAGAAATCGCTCATCAGGAATAATGCATTCTGTTCAAATTCTATTGAGACATTTTCCTATTTCTTTATGTATGTTTGTTGCTTTCTTGTATTCTCTGCTTAAAATACATTTTCATAACTATTTCTTGTTTGCTTTGTTTTTAGAGAATGGGCAGTAGGTAGGAATTCCCTTACATCCATGTTTCTGAGTTACTGCTTCAGGTTCAAGTGTTCAGCTGTGAGCTCTATAGTTTGAAAATTTGCTGCTTTCCTATCGTTCTTTTAAAGAAAATCCCATGTTTGAAAAGTGAGCTGCTTTCAAAAATTAGCCAAGGGCATTCACTGAAAGGAGCTGATGTTTAATGTTTTTTTATAAATAGCATTAATCACAGTGTTTCTCTTCTCCAGAGATCAGCTGTTAAGTCTGTTTAAGAAATATACACCTATTATACAAGAAGCTGAATAAATAGAAGTTGCTACTTATGTGGGAAATATAAAAATGTAAATATATAGAGAGGTTTTTATAAATATATTTTGAATATATTCAATATGTTCACTGAATTTCAAATACATATTTGTATTTCAAGTCTATATATCAAACATATTTGAAATATGTGTGTATATATATTTCAAAATATGTCTCAAATCTCGTATATAAAGAAAGGATTGGACTGACATTACCACAGCAGGGTTTTTAGCCTGTCACAGGACTTGTACATGTTAAAGAGAAGTAAGCCTCAAAGAATGTATTCAAAATCATTCCTCTAGGGCTTCTTAGAGTAGTTTCAGACTAGATGCTCACTCTACAGCCAGTCTTCCAGGAGAAAATGCTACTTAACATTAGTTATAATGGATGAATAAAAGTATGAATATTTTTGTGCCACTGGTAGAGCACTGGCATCCTAGAAAGTAGGCTGAAGTCAGCTGTTAGACAGACTTATCCAATGGTAGTGTGCTCAAAGTGGTAAAATAAATTGCCATGTATGTTATGTGAGCAATTCCCACAGGTCTTCTTCAGTCCTTTCCCTACTTTCATAACTGATTACCACTAAAGATACTGAGGTGACATCCTCACTAGCCTAAGAGCAACATTTATTTTGTTTCACAAATGGAGGTTAGCTGCCTGTGTCGCTAGGAAATGTATTTCACTGGAACCTTCATGACTGTTCTATAGGAATTCACTCAAATGCGTTGGCAGGTCTTATTTAGTCAGCAGTAGGGTCTGTCCCCATGGGAACTTCCTAACCCTCAATAAAGTCTTACTGTGCTTTAGTTTTCCCCTTTGCTAAGCATGGATGGCACATGTCAGCATTGAGCCTAGCACCATGACATGCCAGAACAAGATGTACCCACTGACAGAAGTCAATTGCACTGTCAGAGTTTGTGATATTTGCCTCATTGTGATTAGAATTATTTCACTCTTATAATTTAAATCTTTATTTTTAAAGCTTTTAATAGTTGTTTCTGACTCAATTGTTAGCCTGTGACTATATGAGGCACTGAAATATCTGAGCTCACACTTTCTTCTGCTAAACCAGTACTGCATGTATGTACCACTCTTGCATATAGCAGAGATTTCTGAAAACAGATGCTATCCTGCCATCTATAGCTTCTCCAGAAATCTTAAAGCTGACAAAGCAAAGATTAGAGGAGCTCTGGAAAGATATGAAAAATCTCAGAAAATAACAGATTTTGCCACATCAAAATCATTTGTATGTTACACAGCCATATGGCAGTTTGCACTTGCAGCCCAGAAAGCAAACCGCATCCTGGGCTCCCAAAAGAAGTGTGACCAGCATGTCAAAGGAGGTGATCATGCCCTTCTACTCTGCTCTCGTGAGACCTCACTTGGAGTATTGTGTGCCGTTCTGGTGTCCTCAACATAAAAAGGACATGGAGCTGTTGGAACAAGTCCAGAGGACGGCCACGAAGATGATCAGGGGACTGGAGCATCTCTCGTATGAAGACAGGCTAAGAGAGTTGGGTCTGTTCATCCTGGGGAAGAGAAGACTGCGTGGAGACCTCACAGCAGCCTTCCAGTATCTGAAGGGGGCCTATAGGGATGCTGGGGAGGGACTCTTCATTAGGGACTGTAGTGACAGGACAAGGGGGAATGGGTTCAAACTTAAACAGGGGAGGTTTAGATTAGATATAAGGAAGAAATTCTTTCCTGTTAGGGTGGTGAGATGCTGGAATGGGTTGGCCAGGGAGGTTGTGAGTGCTCCATCCCTGGCAGTGTTCAAGGCCAGATTGGATGAAGCATTGGGTGACATGGTTTAGTGTGAGGTGTCCCTGCTTATGGCAGGGGGGTTGGAACTAGACGATCTTAAGGTCCCTTCGAACCCTAACTATTCTATGATTCTATGAGGTTAAACAGAAATTAAGAGACTGATGTAAATGGGCTCTTTCCTGCTTTTCAGGAATCAATGTATTTACAACAGAATCAATTCCTGATTTGGGATTCAGAGGTCACATGTATGCCAGCATCAGAAAATATTCCAGGTCACTGGATCTCTATATGGTGTCAGTAGACAACCAACTACCAGAATTTAGGAGACTTTGGTCCAGGTTAAGTAACAGATCTCCCAAAGAATTCATGAGTATTTGAAAGAACTGCAACTCTGCCATCTCCCCTCCAATTTTTGAGGCTATACTTTTAATTGTTGCTTGCCAACAGCCTCAGTGCCAGAGGATGGTACTTGGCAGATGTTATTTGTTGGTATGGATACAGCCAGGGGTCTATAGTTGCCAGAAGTATAGCAGATTTCAGATTCATCTGAACCACTGTGATTCTTTAAGCTTACAGGGATTATAGTACACACAGTCAATAATTAAATGCAGAATAACTTGAAATATGTTCTGAAAGCATTATACTGATTTATTTTCAAATCTATATGTGTTGATTATAAACAAGAGGAACATAGCTCAAAAGTAAAACAAAGTATAACACAGTGCAAAGTAAAATTCTTCAGAGAATTTTATAACACTGAAGTACATATCTTTAAAAACCTGAGCATGATATGTGGGATAAGATTTTTATTGCACTTTAGCCAACAAATTATTTCCAAAACAAACGTAAAGCAATAACAATAGGCTTACCAATACTTACAACTTTAATTTTCTGGTAAAGGAATATAAGACCATTAGTGAGCTCTGAGTATTATTCCTCCAGAGTAAAATAAAATGGCTTAATATTTTTGGAGCTGCTTAAGGCATAGAGCTACTGTATTTTACCAAATTTAAGTATTTTCACTTCATTGTGCTTAAGAAATAATCCCTAAAGTATTTATAATGTATAGATATATAACAAATGATACTTTTGTTTAATAGTGCATAGAGTATAAGGATAATGGATTTTTTTGAAAGTAAGCTTCAGCAGCTTCAGGGACCTGAGCAGGCAATATATAGCTAAAATGTTTGAATGGCCTCTCAAAATTAGTTTCCTGGTTTACACAAGATGTAATATGCAAAGACATGTTCCCCCAATCTTATCTTTCCATTTCAAAAGCTTGCCATCAATGTTGGTAGCTTAACTTTTGTACATTAGAGTCCTTTTTCACTTATAAACACCTCAAAAAAACCTTTTTAACTGTGATAGTACAGCAAAAGAGGAAAGGGCAGAAACAGAAGAAAGCATCTTGAAATGTTGGCACAGAAGAAAAAGCAGTTACAATGTGGAAGCCATTTAAAATTCATACACAGTACTGGAAATGCAGATGAAACAAAGACCTGAAAAAAAACCCCAACCCACTGATCTATCTCTTCATGAAGATGAGAGAAGTCACAAAATGCAATAGCATAAGTACATGTTTTGAAGTTGCTGGCTGTGAGACATTTAACTACCTTCAATTAAGTCAGGAAGGATAAGCTATCAGATTGTGACACAGAAGTTTGGAGATCATTGCATTCCTAACAAGAATAAAGCTTTTGAAAGATCCTACTTTAATTTCATAAAGGGGAAAAGGTAAGAAACATCTGAAATACAACAGATTTTTGTTTTCTTGAGTTCGGCATCCAGTTTTGATGAATTTTTAGGACCTGCTTGGGGTCAGGTATTAATGGGCCTCAGTAGCCTAAGAATGACATTAGAAGAGTTTGATACAAGTTCACTATACCACTGTGAATTAGAACGCAGAGCAATTTGCTCAGCTTGGATTGCATGTTCTGGCAAGGTAAAAAGGAAGAGTGTGCTGAAGAACAGAAAATGAGGTTCCCACACAGCCATTTACTCCGGTAAGTGTACAAAATACTAACAGCTTAGCATTTTTGGCAAGAGACAATTAATAGAGTAGATGTGGAATAAAAAACTGTTTCACTGTTCTGCCTCTAAATAGAACTGTTGTAAGGAAGACTGTTAAAATGTTCGGACTCGAACAGCATACAAAGAAGCAAAGCACAAGTTTTCTGCTCAGAAGTAGCATGGCCCAGAACAGCAGCAGGCTACATATAGGTAGCAGCAGCTGCAATCAAGTGAAGTTCCCATCACCAGGAATGATTTTAGATGCATCAGCATCAATAGCACTTCTTCACAGAATTTATTTGTGAAACTTAAAAGTTTTCTGAACTTGGTTGTATATATATCATCTACTTTCGGGTGTATACTTGCTTGACCTCTGAGATGGTTCCCCTAAGTTACTCATCAGTCACTTGTCAGAGAAATAGCTAATCTTTAAAACATAATTTGACTCCTTGTAAATGTCTGTTTTAAGAAGAGATGAACTCCACCTTAGAAATTACTGTCTTTCCACCTTTGTATCAACTGCAAAAGTCCATTTGAATTTCTAAGCTGTTGCTTAGGCAAGTTGTTTATTAGTCAAATGTATTCTAACTCAGGCATCACAAGAGCTCATGAAGACAGAAACATAAGACATACCTAGAGAAAACAAAAATACAGTTTCAGAGAACAAACAAATGAAAGAGATTTAAAGAAAGAGGGAAGACAATTACACAGCAAATTAGTCAGTGAGGTCATGCAAAAGCCCATGACAAAGAAGAAATATAAAAATCTTAAACTGTCTGTGACAATGCATTTTGGAAATATCAGACCTGTGCTGCAAATTTTGCATAGGTTTCTTTATGCTCAAGAAATAACTAAAACCTCCTTCTGGATTATCATACCTATTATCTAACATTAGTTTAGTTTAGGGACCAGAAAAAGCAGCTGTTGAACAAGCAGGCCAGTGTGTAATGCTGATCTCTACTAGACATGGCTTGCAACTTTGATAATGACAGGAAATAAATCATAATGAGATTGTTAAGAATTTAAATATTTTGCAGTACAGAATGGTTTTAAGCGAAGTACAATGGCTGTGTCCATATCAGCAAGTGAGAAGCAGACTCATAAGGAAAATCTTAGTGTTCAGAACTCTGTGTTCACCCCATAACCCTTCCAAAGTACTCCTATGTAAAAACATTACAATTGGTACATAGATTTTGGAGAAAAAAGAAGTTTAGGCCAGCTGATACAGACTATGATTGCTGGATCATTAATCTTGCATGCCATTTATATAATATTGACTGTGAAAGATATTGTCAAACTTCTAGCTGTGATCATGCATTTGTCTGGATAATAAATAGATGGCAGTATATGTATACACTGCATATATGAATAGAAAAGTGTAGGCTTCCATCTGTCTTCCGTGAGAGGTATCTGTGACTGAGAGGTGCTTTTGCATTAGTAAGGCTATTTTCTGCTGTCTGATACAGAATAACTTTGTGCTTCAGAACAAGAGGCTGGGGTTGTCTTCTCTTCTGTGCACCAGCAGGTAACCGAGTGAGTGTGCAAGTGTGTCAGTGTACATACCGTGTGAGCAGCTGCCCACTACTAACAGGAGCATCTTGATTTTGTTAGTAACAGCTTAATGACTAAAGAGGGTTCTGGGATATTCTGGTTGTGATCTGTGTTTTCCCCCAGCTCAATCCACTATCAGAGAAGGGAGATTACAATGGTCCATCCAACCTACCTTTAGATATCTCAACAATCACATATTGTCTCTGCCAACACCAGACAAACTTATCAACTTCTAATGAGTCTCAGACCTTTGGCATTTACTGTGTCTTATTCTCCTTTGGCTATCAAGAAGGCTTAGATAGGCCTGGAATAGATACCAAGCCTTTAGATGGCTGAAGCAGGATGAAACTTTGCCATAGTGATTTCAAGATAATATGTACAGTCCTTTCACTGAGGTTACTTTCTCCACAGTGGAGACATGTATATACCACACATCCAAGAATTATATCCATAAATTGCTTCTTGGGGAGCTACTTGTCTTAGAAGATTTGGCATTCCCTTGTGCACCAATAAAGAACAAAGGCAAAATTTTGTTAAAGGCAAGTCCTATTGTGAAGCAGTTAATGTTCTAAAATTAGAAATTCTAAGCACCACAAACTGCTGAGTTGTACGTAATCCTCAGTGAATAAAACAATTTAGAGAATAACATTTCAATTATATTTTAAAAAAAATATATATGACTGTATCCCTGGATTTAAAAATTCTTTTGACTAATAAGAGATACCAAAGCATAGTCAAAAACACCAGGTGAAACATTCACATCGTGTCCCCTTTGAACACTGAATATGCTTTGAACCTTCAAACTTTTATACTGATTTTGAAATTTGCACCTTTTAGTAGTTCCTGAGGAATGTAACACTAAAAAGTGCCATGAAATTGCATAGCTGGACACATTGTAAATCATGGGCTACAAAACTGCACTCAGTTTCTTCTCTTTTTGGTCTTATACACATTTGAACTAAGTAGCACTTGGGTTTTATTACACAGTGGTTTTAATCCGATGCTTAATACTAAAATTGCAACAATTTTTTTCCAGCATAAGGACCAAGAAGTGATTAGAGCAAGCTGCTGGACAGAGAAAATAGAGAACAGCTAAACGTTTTGAAAGGAACTGCTTTTAGAATCATAGAATAGTTAGGGTTGGAAAGGACCTTAAGATCATCTAGTTCCAACCCCGCTGCCATAAGCAGGCACACCCCACACTAAACCATGCCACCCAAGGCTTCGTCCAACCTGGACTTGAACACTGCCACGAATGGAGCACACACAACTTCCTTGGGCAACCCATTCCAACGCCTCACCACCCCTATAGTAAAGAACTTCTTCCTTATATACAATCTAAACCTCTCCTGTTTAAGTTTGAACCCGTTCCCCCTTGTCATGTCACTACAGTCCCTAATGAAGAGTCCCTCTGCAGCATCCCTATAGGCCCCCTTCAGATACTGGAAGACTGCTATGAGATCTCCTTGCAGCTTTCTCTTCCCCAGGATGAACAGCCCCAACTTTCTCAGCCTGTCTTCTTGTGGGAGGTGCTCCAGTCCCCTGATCACCCTCATGGTCCTCCTCTGGACTTGTTCCAAAACTTCCATGTCCTTTTTATGCTTAGGACATCAGAAGTGTACACAATACTCCAGGTGAGGTCTCAGACCTATCAAGTTTGCTGTCATATTTGCTGTTTTAAACTGCCAATGTCATTCTATTTACTGTATCAAATGGCAGACAGGAAATAAATTCAATGACCAATGGGTCTGTTGCAGTCTTAAAAATAATCATAAAAAGTAGTCATATTTAAATAGACAAAAAATGTTAATGTACTCTCTGAATGGGTGCATTTTTTTATTGTATTTCAGAGTTCTTAAATTCCAAATATTTAAGCAGATCATCTCAGAAATATTTGTCACTTCCTAATTATGTCCAAAGTATCAGCAAAAGAGTTAATTTATAATCTCAGTATTCTTAGTCTTCACATTTCTCAATCTGCTGTTCATGATATCCATTATTTGCTTTCTCCAAAGGTCACCTATGAGCCTGTTTGCTTTCATGGGATTACAGATACAGTCTGGTCACAGAGCTACAGTAACTGTATCTGATCTTTCAGTCCTAATTCATTCTGTATTCCTGTTGGCATATTCTCCAGGGATTTCATGCTTCCTTTTCCTGATCACTATTATAAAACTAAAAAATACAGGGTTTTCTTAGTGCTAGTCTCACTTTCCTCCTTTCCTCTCCCCCCTTACCTTAAACCTTGTAGTATCCTGAGCATTGCTATAGCCTCCTCCAATTCTGACTGTGAGACAGCATGCTAGAAAGCAATAATCTCTTGCATGGCACCTACCTCAGTGTGAGCAAAGGCATCCTGGTGCTAAAACACTGAGATTAAAATGAATTCACATTGATGGTGCTTTATGATTATTCCTTTTAGGTTATTTGGCAATTTGTTTATTGTTTGTGATTGTCTGTTTCTTCTATTTATGACACTTATCTCTAGATGTAAAGGATTCTTTATACAAAACACAGAGAGATTTGAACTTACATTTTGGTGTTTGGGTTTGTTTTTTTTTTTTTTTTTTTTTTTTTT
>NDXB01004601.1:53329-71568 GCA_002631895.1 Agapornis roseicollis
TTTTTTTTTTTTTTTTTAGAACAGAAGGGGAATGTGATTCTCCTACAGGGATGCAGATATGTAATACAGCTTGGCAACACCATATTTATTCTGGTGGCCTGTTCACAGGGAATACATATTCAACCTTTTTGCTAAAGCAGTTCAAAGAGGCCTGGGAGGGGAGAACATGGTAGAAGGATGAAGTCTGGCATGTGGCAAAGTAGTAGAAAAGGAAAAAATAAATCTGAAAGATTACTCATCCTTTCTATGTTGAACCTCAAAGGAGTTTGCAACCTGAACACAGCACCAGGATGATGCTGATGAGAAAGTGCAGAGGACCACAAAAAAACATTAGAAGTCAAACAGGTCTTGTATAAAGCTCAGAGAATAGTATTCTGCTGTTGTGCTATTAAAAATCTTATTTAGGAGATGGACTCCCTCATGGGCTGAGCTGTGGCTGACTAAGGTTCTTAAATAATAGAGAAATTCTTCAGTAATCACAACCTACCTTCTGACACAAAGAAAAGAGCAGTCTTGCCCTCCTTAAATAGGGCTCTGAAAGCCTCCAAAGGATCTCCCATATACAGAAGCAGCAGGCTGCCTACAGGGGCTCTACTTATAATGTGAAAACCTCCCTCCTTCCTTGGCTTGTGGCCTTTGAAGCTTTCCTCCTCTCTGACTCTCTTCTCCAATATTTAATACACCTTAAATCCCTCTGTAAGCATAATGTAAAAGATCTGAATCCTTTTTGCCTTCCTGCCTCTTTCATGCTCACTGCTAGAGTTGTTACTATGGTCAAGGTGTTCTCTTTCATCAGTAATTCCTCTTCTTCTGTTACAGACCTGAGCAGAAGAGCAGTAGTCCCTGCTGCTGAGCAGCCCCACAGCCACCGCCTGGAGCTTGTGGTCACTAACAAGCTTTCACCCCATCACTAACAGATGCTAATGTGCTATTGGGATGGTGCTGGGAAGGCAGGGTAGGATCAGATGTGTTATAAAGCTAGAGAAAGACCTAGAAGCATTCAGACCACTGCCCACTTGATTCTGATCCAAGCCAGGATGAAGCCTTCCAAAATAAACAACATGGGGAAAATGTTCAGGGACTAGTCATAGGTACTGATGTGAAAAAACTGCTGACAAAAGCAAGCAAAAATAACATGAGAGAAAAGAGAGAAGGAATCTAACTGGCCACAGACTGAATATATTACCAAAGCTATAGGCACCCATCAGTGTCCACAGGGTGTGCAAACTAGATGCCACAATCTGGCTAAGAAGGGAGGCCAATGGGGCCCACAGTTTAAAGCTAGTTTTAGTATGTCCCTGCTACCAAGTTTGTTATCTGGCTCTCATTGTTAAAGTCTTTTGACATGAAGCTCGTCAAATGCATTGCACTGAATGCAGAAGATCTTGTGGATGCAACTAAATGATATTGAAGCCTATTTCTAGGGTGGTATACACCCTAAAAAAATGATTTTTCATCAGGGTGTTAAGGATCTATTTTTCTCACACTTGCAGAGGGCTCCTAAGTAGTGGAGAATGATCAGTAGTTAAAAGAAACATTTAATCTATACCAAAATTTGAACTCTAAATACACTGAGTTTATTAAGTTCTGATACACTGCTTAAAAAAAATAAAAGCAAAGCATAGTGTATGATTCAGATACCTTCATGGCTGAAAAATGTTCGCATTTAAACAAATATTTTGTGGTTTGCTTCTATAATTTTCATGAAGAAAACCCTTCTGGAAATAAATTTCAGATATTTTTAGTAAAATTGCTTTGAAAAGGAGCCTTACTAGGCAGGCTGAGGGTGTCTACTCATGTTGCTATTCGGTAGCAAATAATCAAATTATCAATCTCTTGTTCATGTCTAATAACATTGATGAATTTTCATCTTCATCTTTGCAGACATGTTAAGGCTGACAGAAATATGCAGTTCCAGCAAGTTTTAACTGTGAAATGTCAGTAGACTCACAAATTCTGGATTTAGACTATTAAAGATAGCATTCTTAAAAAAAAATTAAAGTAAAAATAGACCCTTCCATTAAATCAAATAGTTTTTATTACTACTATAGCAATTTAGCTGAAGAAAGAGATAAGCATCTGCTGTTATTCAAAACCCTGTTCTCTAGAGCTCCTAAGCCCTGTATTTTCATGGGGAAACAATTGTAATGCCTCATCCTAGAAAAAAGGTTTTTTATTTCTTGTGTGGGATAAAAAGAAGTATTTTGCAGCTGCCGGATACATACATATATATATGTGTGTGTGTGTGTACTGCAGCTGAGTTTTGATACAATGTCAGGTTGAAATGCAGCATGTACCATCTCTTCCTGTGCTTTCCTTTGGAAAGCATCTCTGCTGCATGGGCTGAAAGATGACCGCTGTCCCTTAGCATGTCCCCTGGTTGTCCACCTCTGGAGCTTCTGAAGGAAACTACCCTGGCAAGAATCCTAGTGCTGTAAGCAGTCTGACTGGTTGTGATATGCGAGTGTAAGGGAAACAAGGGCAGGATATTGATCTGACCATATCAAGCCCCATTTACTCTTAATCTGCACTGGTTACTTGTTCTTGCTAGAATTTATAACATGTACTCCTACCACACACTGATCTTAGACCTGTGCTTTGTTTTGACAAATCACAAACATGAGACTCAAAATGCTGTCACTAATGCTTAGAGGATTTTGTGCCTATGGTAATGTGAATGGAAAATCAGTGCATTGTATTTTACCCAGATTTTCTGCAGCAAACAGAATCCCATTACAGTCCCTTCAATGAACCTCATTTTTTAGATTCTTGAACAGACAGGTCCTTTATTTCAAGTTTTCTCCCTGTAAGCAATGTGATACAACTCATCTGTGTTAAGTAAAATATTCTTTGCTTAGCCTAAGCCTTTATGTTTATTATCTAGTCCTTTCACCACCTGATAGCTCTCTCTCTGCAGTTAAATTTATGCCTCTTTATAAATGATTCCTTAACAAAAACAAGTCTAAGCCTATTTCTGCAGGGTGTTCATCTGCAGTGACCGATGACCTGATGGCTTACTGTATCTAATACCAATGTTAGGCGTTATTCTGAAACTGAACTTCAAAAAACTGGAAGACCTCAATGTAGAAACAGCACAGTTGCATTTTTCCTTACAGATTCTGCCAGTGGAGGCCTTTGTCAGTCTTCATCCCTGTGTTTTCCTTCTCTGCCATCTCTTTCTAGCTGAAACTTGCATCAAGCTAAAAGGTGCTATGCTTGAAAGGATTTGTGGAGATGCCTTAAAGTACAGAAATAGACTAGGAATATGTATGAGAGCCACCCATTCCTGCAGATGCAGAAACCATCCTGCTTATCTGCTATAGCAAGGCAATAGTTGTATCCTTTTATCAGAAGGTGTCACTGTTGCCTCTGGCCTTTCCTGTGCAGCAGGGCTGTAGAAATGAAAGCCCATGGATCACTCATGATGTTTACTTTTGCCCTACTAAAACGCCTTTCAACACCTGCACATATGGCTGCAATATTTAGTAAAATATTTCTGGATACCAGTTGGTCTCCGGGAGACGTATATCACTGTTTCTGAATAGAAGAACAAGGTGGGGGTGTTGGTGGTGGGGGTGAGAAAGCTGGATTTAACAGTGCTGAATATGATTTTTATACCACCGACTTTTAAGCTGCCAGGGCATAAATAATATTTTAAGTCTAGTTCAGCTATCTTTCACCTGTCAAATAGCTAACCATACACACATGCAATCAGTTATGACTGCCCCAAAAAATTGTGAAAGTGTGCCAAAATACATTAGAATCCAAAATCTCTGCTCCTTATGTTCTCATTAAATCCTTCTGACACTGCTACCTGCAGCTCAGGGAAAGAGAAGGAAATAGATAAAAGAAGATTGTTCCAAAACCTACAAAGTATACAAAATACAGGGCAACCAAATCCAGCCACCTTGTCAAATTAGTGGTGCAAAGAGGTCTCTGAAGAGGTGAAGCACTGTACCTCTGCTAAGTGAAATGGAAAGGTCTGGGAACTCTTCACTCTTGGAACACTTCACTGAAGCCTCCCAGCAATAAAGCAGTTCTGCAATCAGCTATTTTCATCACCCTTCTTCTTGTTGGAAACATTACCTCTATGTCTACTATACTTTCTCAAGCCCACCTTCTCCACACACAATTTAAATAATTTTTTAAAAATTATATGTTAACAGGGCTAAAGGACTTCATGTTTACATCAACCTTGGAGTAGCAAAATTTGCTATATTTGAATGGGATTTTTAATGATAAGATATTAAAATCCATTCTCTTATGCTCAATAATAATTCTTCACTGAATTAATTGTTTAAGGAAACAAATGAAGCAGAAGGAGCTTGTTATACAGACATCTTATCTTTACATAGCTTCTTTTCCAAATCTTCATCAGACTGTTTCTAAAACCTAAGAAAATTTTCACTGAATTGCATGTTAAACATTGGGATTTTCTTATCATGGTTTGCATGTTTTCAATTAAAAGCCTTATATCTATTGCCACTGGAGTAATTGGCAAAATTCCCATCAGCTTCAACATCTCTAAAGTGAAGCCCAAATGTTTCTACTATGCCAGATTGAGAAAGGTATTTTGACATTTTTGACCTCCTCAGTTAAATAGCCACTGAAGAGAAGTGTCCTGAACCTGACAAGTACCAAAACAAATACAATACAGTTTTAGGCAGATGACAGCAAATTTCTGGTTTATGCTGTGTTACTCGAAGCAACTAGCATCTGGTACTCCAAAGACTTCATTAATTATGTTTAGCCAACAGCATTATGCAACTCATATACTGAGGCACAGAAATTTTTCCTTCGTTCTTTCTATAATCACTTTATGCCTTGGAGCAAAATATATTATGATATTTAACCTTATTTTGTGTAACAAAATTAATATATACATAAAATCATTCAGCACACCTAAAACTAGAAGTTAGAAAATTGAACTACATCTTCCTATAAGACTGGATCCCAAAAGATGACTCTGGACAAAGACCCAGGTTTTTTCTCAGTTTTGTTCCAGTCCTTTAAGGGGAACTCTGCTCTCTCTGTTTAATGATAAGAAGTGATACCTAAGAAACCTGGTTATTAGTAGAGATGATCCTCCCCAGACACCTGACAAGCAGTTTGCTAAGAAAAGGAAACAGCGTTTGAACTCGGTGTGTTTGCATACTGTTGTGCTAAACTGGAAGAACTTTAATGCAAGGGGCTCTTTGCAGGCTGTAGATTTCAAAGATACCAGGAGAACAAGAGGAGACTGATTATTTTTATATCATATCTACATAATCTCGGATCTCAAATACAAAGTCGTCCCTAAGCTTCCTGTGTGTTGTCATAGGGCACGTTGTCCATACTGCCTTGCTAATGATTGCAGCTCTCGCTGCCACAATAAGCTCCAAGCAAAGCAACTAATGGTTTTTCAGCAACAATGATAAAAATGGATTTTACTGTTTCGTGGGACCAGCTCGCCACTAATGTGATTAGGGGGCCTTGGAGGGAAGTTGCTGGTGGAGGAGAGAAAAAGGAATAATGTCTTCTGTTTCACGGAAAAGGTAAAAGGTTCACTGTCTCTGGTCCAAGGTGTACTTCTGATGTGGCAAATTGTTCTGAGGGTAAATTGTTCTGTGACCCCTCTGTAACATCCCTTACCTCACCATGGCTCAGCTCAGGTCTAGTATGTCTCAGATGCATATCCTTGGCTGAGGCTGCTGAAGAAATTGTGCATATCTTCCAAAGAGCTGTGAAATGGTCTGTAGAGCAGAGCCACATGAGATAAGAAATGAAAATTGAAGAGGAAGGACTGTTGAGACAGGGGTAGGTTACAGCTCAAGGATTCAAGAGGCAAATCAAGAATATGAAAAACAGAAATTATTACAAACGGCTGGAATATGTCAACCAAACTGAGGATCAACACCAGAAAGCAGCAAGGACCAAGTCTTCCCCTCCTGAAAGTGTTCTGGGTGTCCTCCAGAGACATCATGATGGACATACTAATGCTTCGTACAACTAGTAGCTCCTCCTATTGAGTATAGAGTTCATAAATAGTAAACCCATAAATAATTACTTGATACTTTTAAGTTGTATATACCTCACTTACAAAGTCTGTGCATTGCTCAAGCTGCCCAAAGGGCTCCAAGGAGTGAGAGTTATGAGAGAAACCTTTTAGTTACAGCTGCCTGCATGCCACAGACCCCATCATTCCTCCTGGCATCATCAGCAGGCAGCTCGGCTTTCCAGGGGGCAGCTGTGGGCAAAACAGACCACAGGACAGAGTGTTGCTATCATCAGCTGCCTGCTTCATTTGACATCATCTGGCTCTGACTATGCCTTGCATGACCCTTGCTTTCAAGATAGCTAGTCTGAATGCTGCTGATAATGAGGAGGCTGGCTATCAGGCTACCAGGGTTTCTTTGCATCTGCTGGCAGAGCTGTCCACTAGGCAATACCAGCATCATTACATTACAGCAAATGTTGCTCAAGTGCAAATTAATACATACCCCCTGCTCCATGCCCAGGACTCTATCTTGATTGATTAGATTAGATTAAATTGATAACACTTGGTGCTGAAAAACTGCAAGGATCCCTGAGCAAGCAAACAGAAGTAATAAAGGTTATGTACTGCTCAAGTAACTTGCTGAGGTACAGATGACCTAAGGACAGATGAACTACAGGCTAAAACAACCAACAACTCCTCTAATCTCTACCTAGTTACTAAGCCTGTTGTCCTATTCTTGCTATGTTATGTTGCTTTCCTGTCTCAAATATCTCAGGTACATGTTTAGCGTAACTATTCTTGGTCAATAGCCTTAAAAGACTTGTGTTATTTATATGAATAAGGTTGTCATCTTGTTGTGATCCTAATCATCACATATAATTCTAAACAGTCTATTTTTTACCTAACATCTGTGTGAAGGGCTGCTTCCCACACTACCTGCATGTTAACTGGCTAGAATCCTACCATACTGGGGATGCTATTCTTACATAATTACCAATCTCAGCAGCTGGTAGTTCAAGGAATAATGTTGGTTCATTAGTTATGGATTACAATAGATATTCACAAACCATTGAAAATCAAGGTACGATTCTCCTATGCTAAATGACTAGCAACTTGCATGTCCGTTTTGGTGGCCTCTGCTATTTTCCTGTCAAAATATTGAAATAGATCTATATAAAAGGAAGACTTGCTTCATACTGCTTAAGGAGCACATTAATCATCAGTAGACTAATTTTCACACATTCCTTTTATTTTAACTCTACTGGACTACAACAGCAGAGGACAAGTAGGACTATACCCTTGTCTAGAAATTCAGGTGCCTGCTGTGTTTGGAATTGACTATGTCTGCAAATTTAACTAATTTAGCTCAGAACAGGTATCACTAGGAAAGATGAATACAACAACACACTTGTGCAAGGAAACATTTTCTCTCCACTCACAGCCTTGAACTTTGTATCAGAAAATACCCCACAGAAATATTATAAGTACAAAACCAAAACACCGCAATCAAACCACAAACTAGGGAAAGCAGTGAATAATAAATATTTGAAGAAAGCTAAAGTGCTGCTGTAGTTTTTGCTTCTTTTGTTGGTGTTTTGGTTTGGTTTGTTTTGGTTTGTTTTTTTCTTCTTAGAATAACCTGAATTCTGTTGATTACTGCAATGGAAAAATACTTCAGAGAAAAACATCAAGTCATGACTTCCTCCCCTGAGTTCCCACACTCTCACTGCAGAGCAGATCTATAATTGCACTTTATTGAACATGTGGTCAGGCTAATCAGGAACAAAAGAGTCCTGAGTGAGACTTTGCCCTTTGCAAACTAGTCTACAAATTATTTTAGTGCAGCTTTCTAATATATTGGGGAAGGGGAAAAGCAAAGATAATTTTGTTTTAATATGCATTAACTACCAGCCCAAATACTTAAAGGAGGAAATGTTTTTTCTGAAAAGACATTTGTACTTAACCAGCAATGAGAAGCCAAAAGAAAAGGTAAGAGAAAAAGAAGAAAGAAAAATGAAAAAGAAAGAGAACTTCTGCTCTGATATTGTCCCTGATACTCTGAGCTTCTCAGTGTTCAAAAGTGGCTAACTAATGCTGTCAGTAATGGTGATACTGAGGAATTCAGGGAGGCTCTTTGCTGTCAAATGTTCTGGGTGTCACACAAAACAAAGAGAGATAATATCAGAATTAGAGAGGGTATGTAGCAAAGAGGAGTGTAGTTATACAGAAAAGAACTACCAAAACCAACATAAAATAGAGCACAAGTGAAAAAAGGATGCCGAGAAGGAAGCAAAACCCAGACAATTCTGCAGGAAAAAATTTCAGAACCCCTGTCACTCAAATGCTCCTCTCAGTAGTTTCAGAAGCTGAAATTTTAGGCTGTAAAAGATTAAACATTTTAGCCATCTGTAATTAGTTAAAAAAAATAATTTTTCAAATGAAATGTAGGTATGGTACCCTGCTCATCGTACCTGGTTGTAAAGGTAGGAGCAGCTGTGAAGCTTACATATCATTTTTCAGTTCACTAATTTTGTCAAATACAGTGCTACGGAAATCCAAAGTGTTGCTATAAATGGAGACACAGACACATAGGAACATTTCTGAATGTATGGACTGTACAGAGGCCATCTCTTCCACAGTGATTGTAGTCACAGTCCTAGACCTCTGGTTTTGGAAAAGAATTCTTACTGCTGGACAGAATGAGGATTAAGGAATTTCAGTAGGTTGTTTAGACAGCTGTTGTCTCAGACTTTAAAATTGGTGGCTATGTTCCACCCAGTAGTTACATAACCTGTCATTACATTTATTACACACTGATATATAATCTGTTTAATTTTCTTTGTAGCCACATGGCAAAGCATTTTTTTATACTTCATTATCTTTCCAAAGAACATCCACTCTTTCCATAGGTTCATGGATGAACATCCTTGTCAGAGATTGCTTCATTAGAATTTTAATTATTTTCTAATTGTATGATATTTCCTGTATTTTTTCCCCTAACTTACGAGTTTCACATTTGCTCTTGACCTGACCTTAAATCCACTATAGTTATTTATATAATGGTACATTGCCTTAAAGTATTTACCAAGTTACGTTACAAGAGAATATGTGTGTGTGACATACTCAAGGGCTAATCTTAGTTGTAAGAGTGTATTGCAGATAACTATTTCAAGTACTATTGAAGTGTGTTTTTGCTCTGGGCAACATTTTACAATTGTAAATAGGCTGCATGTCTTCAGATGTACACTCACACTCAGCATGTCTGCAGGGAAGAATAATCTCTTTGCATACACAATCACTACAGTTCCATCTGCCAGAGAGCATGTACATGCACATGTTAGAACAATGAACTTTGAACCTTAAAGGTAGTAAAATATACCATATAAATTCAAGTTTATGATGCAGTCACATACAGCATCTTTCAAAAATAAGGGCTGTCATTTCAACATGTTCTTTTTCATTTACCATGTCACTGGAGGGGTTTTGTACCTGTGGAACTGTGCACATTGCAAGGGCATCTTTTTAAACCTGAAAATAAACCTTGCTATACCTTCCTTGTAGCTTCGTATGTTTTCTATTGTTTTGTTCCCATGAATGTAAAAATATACGCTACTTTCCCATGAATCCTGCTTAGAGTCTGTGGCCTGAGTCATTTTAAACTGGAATTACACAACCTGATGTTTATTGTCTGAGGTCCCCAGTTCCTGCTGCTGTTTATGAAACATATTTCTATTGGAATTCAGTAATTTGCCTGAGACCAGAATTTCTGTCAGATGAACGCTTTTTTGCTGGGATAAAACTTGAAAAGTAGTCTGATTTTGCAGAGTCTTTAAGGATTTGAATTAATCATTTTGAAACTCAGCATTGTGTCAATCCCAGATGAATATTGCTCCTGCAGAAAGAAAAAAAAATCCCTATGAATTGTGTGCTACTCTGGAAGGCTGTCAACTCCCATTCAATATCAACCATGACTTGGGTGACCTTAGATTAGCCTGGTGTTTCCCTAGAGCTAAATGAGTTAGTAGCTATTAAAGCTGAACATCCTACCTTGCATTATAAAAGAATACTTAGTGTTTATTCAGCTATGGACAGCTTCTAAAACTAGCTACAAAAACATTAAACCTATAATGATCTTCCAACTTCTGAAAAGATCCTTCTTTTGTCTGATTCACTTGGCAGTGGTAAAAACAAAGCATTTATTTATTTATAACATTTAAATTAAAGCTTCCAATGACTCTACTGTGTCTTTCAAATTGACTTTCATTCAGCAATTCAGGCAATGCTTAAAACATCATTAATAGGGAGTTTGCAAGTGTAAAGGAGCATGCACTGAGGGTAGAAATTTTGGTTTGGATGTATACTGTTTTCTCAGTTTTCAGTATGCATTCATGCCTTATGTCCTCTGTAACTACTTCTTCCTTTCAACCTACAAAGGCCCTGCAGTAAGAAGCAATGTGCAAGGCACTAAATGGAGGGTATGGAAGAAATGCATAGACCAAGTAATGAAGGAAGGTTAATGTTCTGGTATTCTCCTCTTAGGATAAATCACTGAAACTGCCTTCTTCTTGGAAAGAATAATGGGTAGCAACAAATGTATGTTAAACAGAGGTAGTGCTGGAGTTAAACTATTGGAATTTGAGCATCTGTCCAAGGTCACATGAAGGTTTAGTGTCTTATGCATCTTGTGGCCAACAACAGGTGCCTGGGAGCAGTATGAAGCATATGGAGAGGGATATTCTTACTGAAGAGTGGAAACGGTCTAGTTTTCAGCAACCTTTGTCTGTGGGATATCCTCACAGCATGGTACCAATGTTGTCTCAGAAAAGGAGATATTCTTAAGGCACACAGATTCAACTCAGGCATCTCTTCTCATCAGTGAGATGATCTTCTGGATCTCCTTCTGCTTTGAACAGAGCTGACAAGTCGCTCTTACCCACTGTATGCTGGGAATCCACTCTGTACTACAGTCCCTTAGCAGCTCCTCCACAGAAATCAAGTACCTGAAAGCTGACCACTTACAACAGTCACTGTGTAAAAGCAAAGATTCAATATATTTGTTCTTAGCTACTAAATCTGGAGGCACATGAAACCAATAAACCACGGTTCCTTAATTTTCTCTAAATACTTTACTAGGAAAGGTCAAAATCTTGAGCAGCTGCATACCCTGCTTGCACTGGATCTCTGCTGAGATCTGAAAATGGGGCTGTAATCGCATTTATTTTTACCACTAGAAGTTGCTCCATTAAGGAAGCCTAGAATACATTTTTCAGGTCTGATGTCAAGCAGTACCTGTCCTAAATCCACGAGTCCAGCTTTAAGACCACTGGCTGTGAATATAACAAATTCAGTCTCAGCTCCGAAAATATTTTGACCTGCATCATCTGCCTCCCAGATAAGTGCTTTGGATGTAACTTCTCTGGTTCCTTCCAGCAGAAGCTATTCTGTTTTGTAGGGCTTCATAAAATACTTATTGTGCCAGGCAGAAGGCATGACCATAGCATTTTATGGTTAGGATGCCCACTGGGGAGAAAGCAAGCATAGCTTTACAGGCTCCTGGTGTCATAGGGTATTGACTGTAGGTATAACTGCTGAAAACTCAGGCCTTTGCTGCCACTCAGTATTTATACTAAGTGATTTGACTGCTCTGTTTAGCATTATTCTTTAATGTTTTCCTGACAGCATTTAATTTTCACTTGCTAGCTTCATCATGACATCTATATCACTGTCTAGGATTCTGGTGTGTTATCCACTCCCTTCTGATTCAGCTGAAGCTGGGCTGTAGCTGAGGGTGTCTACATTCTCCATATTGGACTTTCCCATAAGTAACGAAAGGATCTAACACTTCCTACTGTATTAACACTTGGTTGACCTTCAGTTCTCTCAGATATGTATCAGCTATAAAGTTATAGGTAAACAAATTCAGCTTGCTTCTGTTGCTGTAAATTTTCTGTTTCTGGACAGATGTTAGACTGAGTTTGTGATGTAGGAAAATACTTCAATGTACCTTCTGAGGTGGAGAATTGAAAGGCCTTCTTTTTTAATCCTTCATGTTAACTAACCCATTACTTACCCTTTGTCAGGTTTTCTATCCTTGTAAAAATAATTGATCAATGATACATTTTTGTAATCAAAGTTTGAACAGAAGGGTTGTGTTTTACCAGCTTTCCTTGTTACTATGTTTCTAAACATTAATACTAACAAGCTTTTCCACATTGCACTGCTTTGTTTTCTGATTCCTCAGTCCTAGAGTTTTAGTGGAGCTCAGGTCCTTAATATTTATACAATAAAATTCTGAAAACAGCAGTGTTAGCTTTTCATAGGATTGGTTTTAAAGATGTCATTAGTCTGAAAGGGAAAAGAAAGAATTATTATCATAGGACAAGAGGTAATGGCCTCAAGCTGTGACAGTGGATGTTTAGATTGAATATTACAAAAACTTTCTTGACAGAGAGGGTGATCAGGCATTGGAAAAGGTTGCCCAAGGCAGTGGTGGAATCACAGTCCCTGGAAGTGTTCAAAAACTGTGTAGATGAAGCTCTCAGTGCTATAGTTTAGTGGTGGTCATAGCAGTCCTGGGATAATGCTTGGACTTGATGATCTTAAAGGTCTTTTCCAGCCTGGCTGATTCTATGATTAGCAAGAAAACTTTCTAACCTAAACAAAAGAATTGGAAAATACTCTCAAAGGTCCTTCTCTGTGACGTGGATTGAACAGGGCACTTCAGCCCTGAATCTATTCTTTCTTTAGGTTTTGTACTGTTACTTTCTTCTGTCCTTCACAGTCGTGTTTCAAATAACCTTCACTTCTCCAGAGCATGGTGTTACTGTTGGGTTCCCCTATAGTTTTGTATTTTTAACGAACAGGAGAATTCTTATGTTCTCCAGACTGTACTACTAGACAATTATGCTGGTTTCATTAGGACAGTAATGTCAGGTACTTTCAGCACTTGTATTGTAAGTTTGTTGCCTCTGCTTTTTTCAACTTCTGATTTCTACCTGTACTTAGAATATCAAAGTTCGACCAGTGCAAATGCAAAACTGTCTGAGTTTACATGTCATCATGTGATGTTGAAATGAGACCTCATGAAGACTGTGTGAACTCTTCTGTCTCATAGTTTGTTGTGTGTCTGTTGTTAGTTTTCCATTTTTTGTTTTGAAATTTCCCTGTGGAATTTTAGCCATTTTGGGAAATGGTATGTAGGCATCTACAATCTAGATATCTTCATCTGAGATAGTCACTTTGGACTCTTCTTTTAGGTAATGAAGAGAAACAGGAGCTTTTAAGACCCACTGATCTGTTTTACTTCAGAGGACTTGTAGAAGATGCAGTGAGCTGCACTTTAGAAGTGCTTATTTCTCTGTATTGCCTTGAGGGCAAACTAGTTGAATTAGGTTAGTTTAATTCCAGTATTTATTACTTTTACCTCTTCCTACCATAAAAGTAACAATTCCCACCAAACCTTAAAGAAACCTATGATTATTTTTTCTTGCAGGTCTTTTCTGCTATTTCATGCCCTGTCTTTCTCCTCCTCCCAATATTTTACTGGAATTAGAATTTAAGAACATGTCCTCCCTGGGCTCTTCTCTATTTCCTTGAGGCATGACATTTCTTCATCAGTCCTGCAGGTTTTGCTCCCTTTCTACTGAAATCCAGTTGTGGTTGCTGTAACTTCAAACGCATTGCCTCCAAGTGCCGATATTTTTCTCTTCACTTTCAATCCTTGTTCATATTTCTATGCCTTTCTGACTGCCTAATCTGTTCCTCAGTTCAAAATAGAATTTCCTAGAGGAGAGTTCTGGTTTTAGGTTTGCACTGTTCATTTTCTTTTCCAGCTTCTCTTTAATCCCCAAATTTATATGCATTTTGGCATGAAAGGGCTGTGACAGCTGCTGTTTGTTGCCTCCCTATGTGATCTTGAGTCTTAGACAGAGGATCTGAATTTCATGTTCATGCAAATGTGTTTTGTCCTTTTTTTTTTTTTTACTATGACATCTGAAGAATTCTGTGTTTTATTGTGTTGGAATAAGAACAAGAAAAGAAAACATGATTGGCCAACAATATCCAAGTCCCAATTCTCTTTCCATGCTGTTATATGTTTCTTTGTCATGACACTGGTGTCATGCACCTGTGTGACACATGTCATGAAGAGTAAGTGGCTGGTCTTCAGCTAATTGCTCTCTGAATGTAAATTATTTTATTTCAGGGATTTCAGGTTTATTTTTTTCTCTGTTTTGTCATGATATATGACCTTTTTGTCAGGGCTGAGTTGCTTTTTGTAAGACATCAATTTCAGAGTTGGCAGCCATGAAGTAGATGAATAGGACAGGGTTGGGAGGAGTACGAGGGTCTTACCCCACATCAGAAGGGAGGGGTTACGACTGTGATTTCTTGTGCCAGGAAAGCTAAGGAGGCAATGGAGGAGCTGCCTGTCAGGCTGATCATGGGAAGAGAGTAAATTTCAATTAGAAAAAAAGACACATTGGTGGGAAACAGATCACTTGGATATAGCAGTAACACTTTTAATACCAGAAACTTGTTTAATCACAGTCAGACTGTGGTTTGATCACAGTCCTAATCTTATTTTTTTTTTTTTTAATGCTGTTTCCACAAGTCAATAACCAACTTGGTTATTGCTGAAGCTAAGCTCCGGATCCCTGGCTCCCAGAGACCAGCTTTCACCAGCAGCTTTCATGTGGTATGAAGAACCATAAAAATCTCTATTAGTCATGTTATTTGGACAATCAACCTTGATCATTTCTGGAATAAGCTATACCATGGCTATACTTTACAGCAGAGCTCTCAGGCATGTGAGAAATGAAAGTTCAAGTTACTCTAAACAGATGAGAAATCAAACTTGCACAGGGAAAGCCCTGTAAAAGAGAGAGAATTACTGAGTTATCAGGTTTAGATATTTTGAGAAAAAAAATACATGAATAAGTGACAAACTTTAGGAAAGTATTCTTAATTTAAGCCTAAGCAGTGATAAAAATAGGCCAGAATTACAAAACTTAGTTTCTGATTCTGAAACCCAAGTTCTGCTAGCAATACTGCAAGCAGCTTCTTCAAGGTGCTGCATGGACTTAAGCTGCTGGGTCATGCATGGCCATTATAGTGATATGGGCAGGAATGCAATGGTCCCAGGAAGGGCGTAGGTGATTCAACTAGGAATTCCCAGGAGATTCCTTTTAGCAAGGCACATCCTTTTTTTACCTCTTGATAACAGAGGAGGGGTCACCACTCATGTAAGAATATGGCTTGTAATTGTCTGGTTTACCCCTTTTAGCACAGTCTTCGTATGTTTGTAAGTGAACTCTCTTTAAAGAAAGTGGCCTCTGCAAAGGGCAATTGTTTATTCATTGGGAAGAATATGTATATTTCAAGTCAAGGCAGTGGCACTGATATTTCTTCAAGTTTGTATATCTGATAATGGTCACCTATGGAAGGCATCTCTGTTCCCTGTTCCCATTTGCAGTTGTAGAGGCTTATTGCTGAGGCTTATGATAGTGCCAGCTTTTTTTAAAAAAAAAAAAAAATAAAAAAAAAAGGAAAAAGAGGGGAAAAATTAAAACATTTGTGGTGAAAATTTTCACAAAAATATGTTTCTTACACCAATGTCCTTTTTAATTTCAAATTTTATGGCCAATTCTGACATCAACAGCTAATTCATTCTTTGTGTAGACCTGCTTACTTTCTGTCTTGCTTCTTTTTTCATCGAAATAAATCTTACATTGAATCATTTGAAAGGATAAAGTTTAACATTTTTTGACAAATTGAGTACTTAAGGCTCCTTACTCTAGCAGATGAAAGTAGTGTATGATGAAAGTACCTTTTGGGCTGACAGACAAAAAATTCTTTGTTGTATATTAAAACAATTAAATATATAAGAAGTAAAATAACTGCCTCTTTGCAATAACACTTCTCAAAGGATGAGTGGTACACATGAACAATATAATTTCCAGAGACAGTCTTCAAAACAATTACCTCTTGACAAGCTAAATTTGGGCATGTTACAAGCTGGAAATTCACAGAAGGTGGGGGTAACATGTCTAAGATTAGACATGTATGGCTCCTTCCCACCCAATGTTGAAAGAAAACTTCAGAAGCAGAAACCACCTATTTTCTACCTATGCCTTAACCTTTTGAAATATGGAGGGCATCACCCAACATTTGCAGTTTCTTTGTCATTCTTTCCTTTTCAATTATATTGAATTTTCATAATGCTTCACAGTGACATTTCTTCAGCCGCAGCTTTCTTATAACTATTTCGTTCCATAAAAAAGAAACCCAAAACACTGATACAGTAGAAAGCTACCAGCAAGGCCTTATATCTTCAGCTCTGAGCTCAGGAACATGTTCAGTGGAAAAAAACAACATTTGGCTGTAGAAACGCAAACCAGGTGGCTATAGGTCAGTTCACATTTTGTCATCCCAAATTACCTTAGCAAGTAATTCCACAGTGCTTAGTTTCTCAGCACGTTTCATCTATAATGTCACCAACTGGACTTTGGGCACCAAGTAGTTCAGCTTCAGGTTACTGCCCTCAGCTAGAGCCACCTGGCCAGATTTTAAGCAGTTTACAATTCCCTTTTAAATAGTAAGTACGTCTACTCAGAAATGAAGCACAAGCTCTTTCTTCTTCCACACAGGCACTGATGTCTTCTTCTGTAGATCCAAGTACATCACTGGTATAAAATGAAAAGAACAATAATCAAATATGTTATGCAAGTAAATTGAGAAGCACACCCCTGAATATTACCATTCTTCAGAAGGAATCATAAGGATATGGGTCTAGAGTGCTAAAGGAAATCACTAATATGTTTGGATCCTGCCACTGAATGTCAGAAATGACAATATTAAAGCCGTTCTCCTACTGATCTCCCTTATTACCTTCCCACCTCCCCTTCTCTACTGAGAATTGGGATTAGTCCAGAAAGTAAAATTATAACAATGATGAGTATTACTCTGGTTATTGGGAAAATGCATGCAGCTTAAACTCTGCCAACAATGCCACCTCTTTTCAACTTGTTTCACTCCAAGTTGAATCACTAAAGGCTGCTTTTGTCTATTAAAGTTTAGAACAAAGAACAGTCTTCATGACTGTCAATCTCAACTCCTCTTAGATTTTGCTCTTGTTTTCCTAAGCAGAGTACCTGTGCAGTAAAGCAGCCCATCAGCGCTGTGCAGTAAAAAGTATATTGTAGTATGTAATGTATTTTGACTTGCTACTGGGGCATATCTCAGTGTCTTCAAGAACAAATGGAAGCAGTTGGGTATAGATCATTAAACAGCTATCTAGTCATAGGGTGTCTAATTACCAGCACGCACATAACGGAACCCAGTGAACTAAGGGAAAGAAATCTTACTCAGCATCCTGACCCTTCTTGCTCATCCTCTCACTTAGTGGTCTGCTATCAGCCCTTCATCAGTAGTTCAGGGAAAAGGGTGGTTTAGCCTTTCTGTGCCCAAAGCCCACAGTTTTTTCTTGGATTCTATGGAGGGAAAGCTGTTTCTCATTTAACCTACAGAAGTATTTATCTTCTGACCTGATTCTACAGAAATATTCCACTTTTCCTTTGGACCAAAAAAAAAGTAGTCAATTCAATCGTTCAGATCTCCTGTGCATATTTGCTCCCAGCCTGTTTATCAGAGAAAGAGAAAGGAAAATCCTGCAAACATACTGCGAGCAGCTAGAGAGGAAAACTGCAAGCTTGGTGAGAGAGACTGGCAGTCTTAATGTTGTTATTCTAACATAAAACTTCTTAGGGGTTGCTAATGACTTGTTAACCTACCACTGATCAGCCTATTTTCATTAGCTTCTCCCACCTTTTTTTCCCTGGCACATAATCCCTTGTTCCATTGCTATTTTAATTTTTATTTTCTCTTTGTTCTTTTATCTGTTTTAAGTTTCTCAGGGTATTTATTTGTTTGCTTTTAAGATTATGAAGTCCTGGAGCTCAAGCAAGAAGTTTCTTTGTGTGCACAGCATTCAGCACTGCTGGCAAATGTGAACAGTAACAGTGATAAGAGCTGGTAAGAACACTTTGAACTGATCACTTCATGTCAGGAAAAATATTTTGCTCAAAACAAAGAACGCTCTATTAACTTGCTTTTAATGGCTTTGCCCATAGCCATGTTTGTGAGATGTGAGATAAAGTCTCCAGTAACAGACTGAGTCAGAAACCTCATCTTTCCTATCTCAAAATGGGCATTTCAACACAGTCCCATTTTTTTTTTTTTTTTAGAGTTTTCAAGTAACTTTCCC
>NDXB01004601.1:71692-107644 GCA_002631895.1 Agapornis roseicollis
GATGTAAAAAAAAAAAAAAAAAACTACAGTTTTCACAAAATTTACATTTTTCTGTCAGATCTGAATAATATTTTTAAGAAAGCAAATTGCTGGGTTTGACTGGTGTGTAATTCTGACCTGATTAGTCTTTTTGTCTGGCTTTTTAACTATTGTCTGATGTTCTGCTCATAATCTACTTTTCAGACCATGCATTTTCTAAGAACCTTGATAAGACCTCTTTGACTAGTTCTTTTAAATGATTCACATTTTCCTTCACATTGGCTTTGCACTGCTCTGGAACAGGTAAGAAGCCTTTTGATTTCTTGGTTGAAAACCTGTGTCCTTTGAACTTAATAGCATGCCTGTGCTCAGCTTCAGTACAGCCACAGCTTTACCCTTTCTTATTTCTCTTCCTCCTCTTAGAAAAGTGGTGATCATTCCTACTTATTTACCTGTGGCTATTTACTGCCTGATGAAAGCTCTTTCCAGAGCCAAAGTAGAGGCCATTTTACACAATCACATGTACCAGGGATACTCAGTGTACTGTGACAACATTAAATCACCCTTTCTTGTGTAGTGTATAAGGCATATATTGCTGAGGACCTGGCAGTGTAGGGACAATATGCATTACTTAAAGAGTACACCACAATTCAATCCCAGTCTGGACAAAACCTTAACTGTGTATTTATTCTAATAGTCCATTTTTTTTTTTCTCTGACTTGGAGATAAGAGAGCTCATTTAGGAGATTTCCTTATTCACTGGAATCCAGTGTATTTACATGCATAAAACATTGGGAGTCACATAACCCTCCATTTTCCCACAAAGTCCAGGCTTGACACAGGTTTTACCTGCTTATTTGTGCCTTTTAGAAAAGCAACCTAATTGAAAGCCTTGCTGTGCATTCCTGTACAGCTTGTTAGAAGCTTTCCTCTTTGCCTATTCTTGTCCCTTTACTATGGTTCACATTCCTTTCATCTGCATCAGCACAACCACAGGGTCATTATCCTAGGAACTGGGTTAAGAATATAATCCACATTATCATAAAAATTTGGGAACAGGTAGCAGAACTGTTTTAAATCCAGATGATTTTACCACCCTGAGCTTAGAGTGCATCCCTATTAACAGTTGCACAAGCATAGTTGAGGATGTTTGCTAGACTGTGTATTGGCAGGATCAGAGGGAAAAACTCCTGCAACAGCTTCATCACCAAGGAAAAGGACCATGGGAATCTAATAATTTTTTTAAAATAAAAATACCAAATAATCTCAGGCATGAAAAATTCATGAGAGCTAGCAAAACTGTTATTTTTGGTTTGGTTTCCGTCAACCATAATATAATGCTGTTTCTGGTTTCCCTCATTACAGTACTATTACAAGTTTTAATTTACAAAATGTTTGCAATACACTTTGGGATGCCAAGATAGAAGGCAAAATGTGTGCTGTTATAAAGAATTCAAAGGTGTAAATTCCTTCAAAATAATGCAAACTTCCATGAAGCTGTTTAATACAGCACTTAACAGAGTTTCATTCTTTATGCCTGCATGTGAGCTATGTAGCTTGTTATGACATCATTTGTGTCATCTGCACATGCATTGTTATACTCTTCACATAAAATGCACATTTTCTTAAAATAAACCTGACCTGTCACTGACTCACTGCTAAAACCAGAAAATTTGAAAATACATTATGTCCAGCTCTTTGGAAATAAACAAACAAGCGAATAAGCAGGAATAAAAGGTTGTGCGATTTGAATACTTTGATCAGTTTGAAGGAGCTGTTCATTTGCAAGGCATTGTTATATAGCCCTTGCATTGCCCTCTGGCCAGCAGTCAGAGCAAACAGATTCTTCTAACTTATGCTTCACTGCATCTGTTCCAAGTTCTACCATGCACAGAAAATTAGTACTCTTGAAATAATATAAAAAAAATGTAAAAAAGTGGAACAGGTGTTCAGGTCAATAGTTTCATTTTAAATATTGATGCAGAAAATTTCCTTCTTCCTCCTTTCCAGATAATAAAACTTAACTGGTGCTTCACCAGACTGTTAGACTTTCTCTGAGTAATATTTTGATCCTTAACTGAACATACAGAGATCTGTTTCCTTGTGTGCAATTTTTCAAAACATATTGGGAGGGATTTTTTTGAAAGCTGTAAAAAAATATATGACTAAAAAAAATCATGTTATTTAAACGTGAACAGCAAAGCTATTTTAATTAGCTATGACTCAATAGAAGTAAACCTGTACAGACTTGGATTTTAAAAATAGACCTACCATATGATCATGTTATGCTTAATATTTCACAAGGATACAAACTCAGATTAAGATCAAGCCTGCTTTCTTTAGATGCATAGTTTAAATCCTGTTTTAACAAAACTTGCATCCATGGATAACTACTGTGGGATCTTCTTTATCTCCCGTGTTGATCACCCTGTTTCCTGCACAAAGTAGACTCCCTTGTAGACCTGAGATAGAAATTTCTACTCTGGGGACCTCCTTGTCTACTTTAGCTATTTTGGGAGCAGTGCCTCTTTAGAGAGATCAAGGACATTTAAATCAGAAACCTCTTCCACCAAGGTCTTACAGGATGAACAGGAAATTGATGATCCAGTCTATGCAGCCTTTTCTGAAAACAGCCATTAAATGAAGAGAAGAGTGATGCTGCATTTTCAATATTGGCCTCAAGAATTAGAGCACTTGCCCAAAATTGTGAATCCCAGGACATCCCCTCAGAGCAGTGAGCAAGCATCTGTCATTACCCAGAAGGCAGCTGTAGTCTCCAGCATGACTTCATGGTGTCTCCCCAGCTTTCCTTGTCATAGACAAAATGGGACTGTATGTAACATGATCATTATGAGGCCAATCAAGCAACAGGTACAAATGAACCTTGTTTGGGAACAAGGGAAAACTAAGGCTCCTGGCACGTTATCATTTTTGTTTTGTAGTCAGCTGTGTGCTAAGACAAGATTTATTTCCATGCCAGGGTGCTTTTACTCTCTTCCAGGTCAACAGTCATTCATGTTAAACCCAGGAAAATTTTAGCTTCAGGAAGGGTGAAGCTGTGGGTGTGATGTAGGTCAGTTTAAGCCTGGATCATAGAAAGAGTTTTTAGTGGATGATAAGAAACTGCATGGCTAATGCAAGCTCCTGAGGCTCAGGTTCACCCAAAGACCTCTGAGATAAATAAGCAAATGTCCGACGAATGCAGGTGGTGGAGGTTACAGGGCTGGAAAACAGGCATCCTTGATTGACTTCAGGGTCTCGCCCATTTTAAGGCTTCTAAATCCTACTTTTGTTCTACTGTAAATCAATCCAGGGACTAAAATATCCAAGAAGCAGGTCACAAGAAGTAATGCACTACTGGGTAGAGATCCCACAGGTGATTTTGGCTGACCAAGTAAAGCCAAGCTACTTCTTTCCAAAGCCAATACAGTCGGGTTACCTTGGTTCATTATCCCTGTTGAAAAATCACTTTGTACAACAGTACAACTTGGGTTGTAGACTTTGGTTGAATGGAATTAAGGCAAAGCATCTTTACACCATTTCACATTGGCTGTGCGGGTAAAACAAAATCCTGAGTCAAAGGAAAAGTAATTTTTGATCTTCACAGTGAATCACTGATTTTAACAATGACAGTTGCTGTGTGCATCCTGTCAACCTGAAGTTACACAGCAAAATCACTGTAATTTTCAATACTGCAGCCCAAATTCTGGCTACAGCAGACCTGGTGTACAGGGTAGGAAATTTGGCCCCACGTCCTTCTCTGTAGAAAGACTGAATTTTGTCCTTGTGAAACTGTTGGCAAAACTCCTAAAACAAGGTCCAGTAAGCACAGAGCTGCACCACTCATTGCTGGGCTGCTCTGCTACCCAGACTGATTATCTGAAACCAGGATCCAAATCAGGGGAAAGGACACCAGAATGCCAGTAGAGGAGAACTAATAGAAAATAGGGAGTAAAAAGAAAAAAGGAGCATTAAATCCTCAGTCTTAAAGGTAATTGCTTGTCTCTAGACTGGAAAGAAGTGCAGTACATCTGAAACTAATTTCTCTCAAATAAGAAGCTTTATATTTCTGAGACTGGTTTTGTGAATAAGCATCCAATTAGCAAGATTCAGGTTTAAATCCCTGTTTTACTTAATTTGGGAAAGGTCCTGAAACACTTGTCTCCTTATTTTATATAAGCACCTCAACCATTAGATTAGGGATATTCATACTGCTAAGTAAATAATTACATGTAACATCTGCTAAATATTTAAATAAAAGAAAGAGATGCTGAAATCAGAATAATCCAGGACACAGATATAGCTGGATTTTATCTTTTGTTTCAAACCAGACATATTAACAAGTAAATACATAAATTAAACTGTTCAGGTATACAGCTTGTAGGAGTATACACATCACAGAGAAACCAGGACTTCTGTGTTTCCTAAAAGGCTTGGTCTTGTTATGCTGCTTTGAAAACTGCTCTCAATATGACTCCACCAGTGCCATAATCAAGAGAATATTGAGTTTCATAATCTAATTGGGTTGTACATTACAACTGAGTACTGCCAGATCTTGTGCGTTATATAAGCTAGGTGGCAGAAACAGAGCTGTCATTAGGAAAGGGTCAACATTTAAGTATCAAAGTGTTTTAGTCCAGCATTATGTAGTAGCCAACAATGTATGCAACTAGTTTAATTTATTAATGTTGTTAACTCAACTGTATTTGATCTTTATTGTAGGAAATCTAAGAGATGCAAATTTCTTAACACAGTCTGATTCAGTTCTTCCAATAAAGCCCAAGGTTATGCCAAAATTTACAGCTGTGGCTGTTCTCTTCTGCCAGTTCCCATTACAGTTTTATCATCAGCCTTCTCTTTCTTCTTATCATGTTATCCTTTGATGATAGCCTTTGTCTTCTCAGATTAATGTCTTCTTGCTGCTAATTACACACTCAGTTCTTTTCAGCTTGCCAAAATAGTCTGTGGAATTGAAAGGAAGCACTAGGCTCATTGGCATTATGGAAATTATGGCGTCGGACAACTGCATCCCATCTGTAAACTTACCTGAAAACTACCCTTTCCCCTGTTCCAGACCTGAATGCTTACTAAGTGTTACAGATCTCCTTCTTCTGACATTCAGTTGCTTTCTGCTTCTGAACTTATATTTATTCCTGGGCAGATTATAACTGTCCTTTTCTGTTGAATCTTAAATATGGATGACTTCACACTTTATCGTTCTGATTTATTCACTACCAATGCAAGCTCAACATAGTTAAAAAAAATGAGTTTCTTATTTTCCACATGCATATTCATTAGCAGGTGGAAAGGATCATACACAATCACAGTGCTTACTGAGGCAATTTGCCTGCATCTGCCCACTGTTTAATGTTTCAGGTCACCTGTCCTTTAGAATTATTTCTGTCACTGCTGCAGCACAGAACACTCTGCTTCCCCGGATACCATCCATACAAGTGATGAAAGAATGACTCCTCCAGATCAAGGAAGAAGTTGGGGCAAAAGACTGACAGTGACACTGCCATGCCTGATCCACTCCACATTGGGAGCACTGGAGGCAGTTCTGTCATGTGTATTTTCAGGTGGGAATATGAAGTAGGAATAAAGGACATTAGGGGGAAAAATCTGTGGTGCTGGAGAGCCAAAAGTGTGTTGTAGGTAAGAACAGTAACAAACTGCTTTGACAGATGGAGAGAGCTTTTCCCAGAGAGGAAAGGAGAGAGGGAGCAATTTTACTCTTTAGAACAAAACAGGACCTTTGATGTCAAATTGCTTAGGGCATTAGTTTAATTTCTGACTTTCCTAAAGCCAGGCACTTCCAGCTCTTCACAAGGAGACTTTAAAGACTGGTTTATGTTGCACAAATGTGCCTCTAATGCCTTCTTACTGTGTATTTTGTTGGGCTTAAAAGTCCACTAGTTTTAGTGGAACTACATTGCCACAGAAGTGGTATAACCCAGGAATTGATGGTGTTAGAAAAGCTACTCATCATACACATTGTACCGTGTCAGCTTCAGTGTATGCCATTTTGGTACCTTCATGCTGAACAGTAATTATAGCACACCTTCTCCCTAATTGTCTTCATGACTTCCACCTAAGTGAGAATCTATTATTCACAATAAGAGTAAGTACTAAAAATACAGTCCCAGTAAAAAACAGACCCTTTGCTCTTCACTCATTCAGAAGTGATTTCCTGTGTTCCTTGTAATGGGGGGAAAATGTACTTTCTTAGTTGGAATGGGAACAAATTTAGTAGACTATTTACAGCAGACCTGTTAACTTGCTGTGCCAAGACATCTTTTGAAGAAAGAAATTTTATCAAAGATCCTGGTTTTAGTTAGCTGGTGTTTCCTTCTGAACTTCTTCTGTACAGTGCAGATTTTCTTCATAATCCCATTTCTAATAGGTTTTGACGTGGGCAAGGTGTTGTCACCACATTTTTGATTGGATTTGCAAAATTTAATAGTTGTTAACCCACCATATTTCCTGCTTCAGGGAGAAATTATATTTAATGGAGCAGTAATCCTGACATTCTCAAATCGGATTGCAAATCAGTTTCTTGTAATTGGATTAGCAGCATAGTCTGAGATAGAAGATACTCTGACAATTTACATATTTATACCTAAACTTCTTCACTATGATTTACAATCTGATTATTTATATTTACAAAATTGACTTGAGGCTTTCTAATGAGATGTCACCCCAATTTCACTGTTTACTGTTTATACTACTCCAATTTTTGTTACTTGTCTTTGTATGGTTAAGAGTTGGGTAGAAGGATTCTCAGCAATAACTACTGGACCTGACAGACTTCAAAAATCACTTAATAATTCTTGGAAGATTTTTTTCCTTCAGAAAACAAAGGTGCTGTCTCTGGCTAAGCAATCCCTTATAATGCTGCTTTATAAGACTTTTCTGAACTTTCTTAGTTTCTGTTTCCTTACTGGTAGCAAAGGTTTCTGATAAAATCCTTCTGCAGATCTGCAGGGAACTACTTTCCTCTTCTGAAAGTCTTTGAGGGTTCCTTCCATCCAGAAGCACTAAGTGCCTGCCATCAACCAACTTTTGGAGATGACTTTCTTCATGTTTATATCAGGTATTGTATACCCAAGCAGATCCTGTAGAACCTCACTACATCACTAGTATCATAGAATCATAGAATTGTTAGGATTGGAAAGGACCTTAAGATCATCTAGTCCCAACCACCCTGCCATAAGCAGGGACACCGCACACTAAACCGTGTAACCCAAAGCTTCATCCAACCTGGCCTTGAACACTGCCAGGGATGGAGCATTCACAGCCTCACTGGGTAACACATTCCAGTGCCTCTCCACTCTCACAGGAAAGAATTTCTTCCTTATAGCCAATCTAAAACTCCCCTGTTGACATTTGAACCTGTTACTCCTTGTCCTGTCGCTACAGTCCCTAATGAAAAGCCCCTCCCCAGCGTCCCTATAGGCCCCCTTCAGATACTGGAAGGCTGCTAGGAGGTCTCCACGCAGCCTTCTCTTCTCCAGGCTGAACAGCCCCAACTTCCCCAGCCTGTCTTCGTATGGGAGATGCTTCCGTCCCCTGATCATCCTCGTGGCCCTCCTCTGGACTTGTTCCAACAGCTCCATGTCCTTTTCATGTTGAGGACACCAGAACTGCACACAATACTCCAGGTGAGGTCTCACGAGAGCAGAGTAGAGGGGCAGGATCACCCCCTTTGACCTGCTGGTCATGCTCCTTTTGATGCAGCCCAGGATACGGTTGGCTCTCTGGACTGCAAGCGCACACTGAAGTCGGCTTATGCTCATTTTCTCATCAACCAATACCCCCAAGTCCTTCTCTGCAGGGCTGCTCTGAATCTCTTCTTTGCCCAACCTGTAACTGTGCCTGGGATTGCTTCAACCCAGGTGTAGGCGTATACACCATGATAGCTACCTAACTGACTATGATTCCTAGAAATAACATTTTGAATTCCTGTAGATTTCAGAAAATTGTTTCGTCTTCATACAAGTTTCTATTTTGCACTGATCTATTTCAAATGAAAGTCTCTCCTCAACTTCAGGTGAAAGAACTACTGCAAACCCAATAATAAAGCATATCCTGAGATCTACTAAAGAAGAAAAAAATTCTTAGCTTGAATAATTTTTTGTTTTCTACTGACAAATGGACCTTTGTGAGGTTTATTACAACGCTGACTTATTTGCAATAGATTCATTAGAATATTAACCACTTGACCTATTTTATACAGCCACTACTCAAGCTGGCAACAGGTTGACCTGAAAACACCTGGGAGAATTACCAATGGAGCTAGGGCACAGATTTATGGTAAGTGAGCTGGGACTTTGCAAAACACTTTAGAATATTAGCTAATGCATTATGCTTATTGTTTTATTAAAAACTGGGGTCAGCAGAGGCCAGTGACATTTTGCGTGACTGCAGTAGCTGTAGAGGATAAAGCATCAAAGACAGTGTTACAGCCTTTTCTAATATGCAGCAGGTCCTGACTAGAACTGTTTGAACAAGTTTCCAGTACTGATGAAACCAGACAAGAGGTAAATATTACCCCAAGGGAGCAAAATCAATAATCTCAGGTTTGCTTGCTACCTGTATTTTGGCAAAGGGCAAAAGTCTGACTCTGGACTGAAATACATTTATGTTGGGAGTTGTATATATGCAGAGAAAGAGAGTTTCTGTCTCAAGAATCTAGCCTTGCAGGCTAGATTGCAGACTGTTACAGAGACCAGAATTTCCTAACTGAATTATTTTGTTATGGCAAAAAATATGCCTCTCTTACACACTTCTGTGTAAGACTATTAGAGCTAGTGACTTACTATTACATAGGTTGGTTTTTGTCTGAACTCCTGCTCTCCTTTCAGTATTTCATTTCTTTGAATGCCCTGTTGATCTTCATTTATTCAAGCTAGGATTTAAAATACCTTTCAGACAGTTATTGTAGAGATTGAATTATGGTTTGCTTTCATTCTATAGAACTTTATAAAATATGTAGATTAAGAACAGGTAACATTGTTTTAAAACACTGATGCCAAAAGAGATGACATTGCTGTGGGAGTACAGCTTCTTCCAAGCTAATAATGGGCAGCTGCTATCACTTCTGGAGAGACACTTTACTGAGTGTTCTACAGGTGCAGGTCTGGCATATCAAAAGCCCATCAGTAGGTTCACCTGCTACCAGCCAGGGGGCAGAGTGAATTTGGTCATGGAAGGCAGTGGGTCCAGGGCTTTAGGAAGGATTGGGTTCCTGTGTGTCACCACACAGGTGAGGTAGGTGCAGTTCTCTCAATTAATTAGTGTCAATAACCCGTGATTTGGGTACTAAACCTATGCTAACTCTGTGGCTGGGTGTCCAAGAATGTGTCATTCACTGCTCCTATGATATGGGAGGGTGTGTAAATACAGAAGAAATTAATATTATGTGAAAAGGAGAGAACTGGGTGGGATACTGCTTCATGCCTTACTGGAAAGAGTTTAACTCACTACTAACTCACCTGCCTTAGAGTCTGTGCAGTTGCACAAGTATCAAAGAGAAAATTCTCATGACAAGGCCAGGTAGGCTGACATCAATATGAATTGTTTCAGGACAAGCTCTTCACAGACAAGATTATTTAAACCCATCTACCTTGTAGTCTATAGAGTGACCACAATTACAGCTCACCACTGACTAGTAAAGATGGGAATGCTTCCATGAGTGCGTTTCAGCTCCAGGACATCTAATAGTGATCACCACACTAAAATTTGCTTACTATTTTTGTCAACAACAGTTTTTTTTCCTGGCACTTTATCTGACAATAAGCTCCTTAAGCAAACAACAATTTATCCCTAATAAATTGCATAATGCTGTCTCAGTGTGTTTTTAAAAGGTGTCTGTTACTTCTTTGTTAGTATCTGATGCAATGTTGTTTCATCTCATAGCTAAATCTTTCCCCATTAAGAGCAGCATGCCAGCCTTTCATAGAGTTTTTTAATCATAGATCTGGCACTCCCAAAGAAAAGAAAATAGCCTGTTGGGTATGAATAGAATGGTTATCTGCTTTGACATGAATTGCATTCTTTATTTGAAGTATATTTATAAAAATATATATAACAAACACAGAAGCTGACATGATATTCTGGCTTTTTACTTGTTTTCTAGCATTTTCCTGAACAGGAGACTCTTTTTCTCCTGCCTTTTCTTTGTCTTCACCTGAAAATCAGCTTTTACAAAATGCAATTCTGCATATTTTAATGCCTGATGTAATCAAGGAAATGCATAGAAGTTGTAATTGAGCTCACTCAGTTAAGTCTCTGTATACAGAACTGCGGTCTAGATCCCAAGTGCTGTCACAGCAAAAATGCTGCATCAGTGACAGTTTTCTCATTTGATCTGCTCACAATGGATAATTGTACTTCTATCCTGGTGGGCTTACTAAAAATGTCTTTGTGAAAGCCTCCTCCTACCGTATGTTGACAGATAAGAGAATATGTTGTAATCCCCATTCTTTGTACAAGGAGCTGCTTGCCACTTTGACAGGGGGAATGAACTCAAGGATCCCAAAACCACATTATGATTGTTTAGCTGGTCACTGCTCTGGATCCATTTCCTGAACTATCAGTATTTTGTCCCTATCATTTTCAGCACTCATCTACCAAAAATGTTGTGCTGTTAATAAAGCAAAGAAGTTCTTAGGGCAGTAAAAAAATGTTTTTGCTATCTATTCTCTGTGACTTGACAGCAATCCTCTCAGAAGCCTTAAGAAGTTAGGCTGCCTTTCAATTCAAGATATTGTGTGTAGAGAAGACTCAATGGGCTACATCCAAAACATGATTATTGGCCTAAATTGTGAACTAACTCTCCAAACCCCAAACAGTAATCCTGAATATGAGTGTGCAGTGTCCAGAATGCCCTGGGGGAATTTACATTCCTTATGCACCTTTTCCCAATATTTGATTTCCCTGGTACAGCTTTATCTTATCAGGTCAGAAAGAGCAGAATTAAATTAAATCAGGTTTCATTTTCCAGTCATCATAGGGCACAGTTTTGTTGTGGGATCAAGTCTTATAGAGGTTATCAACATAGTAGTGCAAGTCTGTGATCTTTACAAAATGAAGTGGGAGGTGCCTCTTCAAAAGAGAAAAAGAAAGCAATCTGAGGAAATGCTTAATACAACAACAGAGTGACTGTAAGACTTTAATTCTGTCGCCTGCTGAGGGGATTCAGACCCAGCATCTTGTTGGTTCTTCTCAAAGCTGTCTTAGCCACAAGAACAGAGGTTAACCTCTGATGCATGGGCAATGTACAGCTCTGCAGCTGTGGGGGTGCTTTGGAGTGAAGGAGGAAGGAAAGGAGGAGGAATGCTGGTTGTCACACTGTGAAGAAACACAGGAATAGCCTTTCTCTTGCTGATCAGGATACCCTTGAAGGACAGTCAGGCTAGTTTTCTAGCACAGGAATGCATTATTTTTTCTAATTATATAATGAAAACAAAAATTCGAATATTGGGATATTCAGTCCTTGTGTATAAATGGGTAGAATATTTCCTCCTACTGCTGAGTCCCAGAAGGAAAGACAGGTTTCTCCTTCATTTGTGAAACGTTTTGAAAGGAGCTGGAAGCCTTCCCTCAGAGGAGAATTTAAAGCTACAAATAAGGGTGAGAGTGTGGTGCCTCTAAACTATTATAAGAGTCTGTAACTAGGCCATACGCTTGGTGCTTCTTATTAAATAAGTGTAATCATTGCCTCATATTTAGTTTTCTGTTTCCTAAACATATAAGGTGGGGGGTTTTTTTGAGCTTCTTACAAGTGCCTGGATGTACCTAGCATTAACTAATACTAAGTAATCTCTAGGTATTAAAATGAAACCCAAGATGCTCAAATGGTTCCACTTTGGAACCGGGCACTTTCAAACTGGAGACAGCAATTCTCAGCATCACAGTGTCTAAATTCCTTATTCAAGTCAGTTTTATTTCAGTTGTTATATGGTCTGACTCATAGATCCATGACTTGAACTGGTTCAGTACTGAAATTTCAGATTGACAATGACATTACTGAGACAACATATTCAGTCTCAAAATAGCATATGTGTGGGGAAAATACTGTTTGAGAAGGCTATTTTTATACTAAAACATTTTTCTTTTTTTAAACAACAAAAATATCACTAAAAAAGATAAATTTTCATGTTTCATTGTAACAGTCATATCTGATTTAATTTTATGGTTTTCTTGTAACTTTCTTTTTAAACAAAAAATAATACAAGTTTGCAGGAAAAAAAATAAAGTTGGGGAAAGAGAGAAGTGGTCATCCAGGTATTTCCTTGCCAACTATTTCTTCCATACCTGGAATTTTAGTTCAAAAAATCTTTAAATATAATTTCTGCAGACTAAATATTCAACTGATTGATAGGGTGCTTAGAATTCTTTTAATCTTCTGCCTTGGTATCTTTCATGTGTTCATAATGTCAGAAAGTCAGATAAAAGAAGTCAGACTGTATCTTAGCTGTAATATTTGCTAGAAGAAGAAAGACCCAGCCTTACAGAGCCAGTTGCATTAAAATGCATTAGATTGCCATTGGTTTGAGGGGAAAAAAAAAAATCACCTAAGCAGTCTCACTTTGGGAACAGAAGTCCTTCCTGTCAAACCTCCATATCTGCAAACTCCTGTCACTGGCAGGTAAAGCCAATTATGTTTCTGCTCAGGTCTAGCTCTTCTGCTTTCTCAGGGAACAAAGGAAGAGTTCAAGTGCCTGCCTACATAACAATAATCACAAGGGATCATTAGGGTCACTCACCTATGGGGGTACTTCTAAACTTAACTTCCAGCACAAATAGGAAAGTGCATAATGGATGTAAATCTCTGTAAGACAGATGATCTTGGACAGAGGGCAGACTCAACTGCAGTCTGTATTTAGATGGTATTTAAGAGGATCAGACCCCTGCCAGACTCCTGAAGAAAAGTACGCATTTGATCTAGTATCTTTGAAAAGCTCTTATCTGTTATTAGACCCTGAGATTAGAAATGATATGAATTACACAGCAAAGGAATAAGAATCTGCAGCAAGAAGCAATTTGCAACAAATAGGTAGTAGCTATTCTGTATCACATTTGATGCTCCAAAAGAGAAATGAAGTATGATCCAGAAGGTGATAAGTGAACAAACACAATTGATTACTAGGAAGAGGAGGAGGGAGATGGGTCGGAACATTGCTATTGACTTTGTTGTGTTACACCAGGGAATGGAGGCTGAATGAAATATGTTTAGCTTGAATCTGAGCTGCCAGTCTCAATCCTTTGATTAAAAATAAAATCTATTGCATCATGACATGCAGTATTCTCAATCTACTATTCCCAGTGAAAAAGCATTTTATGTAGCTGCATTACATTTTGTTTAAGATATAATAGATTATGTCTAGTTTTAGACTATATAAATGGTCCTGGTAAACTACTGGTTACAGAGGAGTTGATATCTGGTATTACAGAGAAGGAAATAAAAGATGGGGGAAAAATATTCCTACAAAAATCTAGATTATCTAACATGAGATAAGAAACTCACTAATGACCAGGTGTTACTTCTGGGATCTGGTATTATTTATAATTTGTAAATTCTATAATTTCTTACTAAACATCAACCACAAAAGTCTCTGTTTTCTACAGTGAAGTGCCACAGCAGCAGAGAAAGAAGATTGTTTTCTCAGTTTAAAGGTCTAAATTTAATTAATTGATGTAAAGCTGTATTTTTAAGAAAATTCATTTTCTCAAATGACTAAGTGTTACAGAATTGTTGCCAGGATGATTTATTTCTATCATGTAGATAATACATTCAAATTTGTTAGATTTTTAGTGAAGAGGCTATAAATTAACACCTCAGGGTTATGATATTTAATTAGATGAGCATCAATATTAATAACCAGCTGTGACTGTCATATACACTTTATCTGGTTTAATACCGTACACTATATTGCACTGCAAAATGTATGTATACAGCTGAAAAAGTAGGAAGCAAAGGAATGAGACTTGGAAGAAAACACATTGGAAACATCATCTAATTGCTAATTAGCCTCCCCAAAAATCCGGTATCTTAAATGGTTAATGTGCTTTTAACAATAGAAAGGAATGAGCCATGCTGGCATATGCAGTTGTGCTTAACAGTAAAATTAATCTTTCAGTTTAAGGGGGAAATTATTTATTGTGCATTTCCTCCTGTCTTCCCTGATTGAAATGGAGCATGCTGAATGTCATTTGAACCACATTTTATTCTTACTTGGTGTTGACTATCCTGATCTAACATTTTGGTAATATATTTAACCTCCATGTAAAGGTTCAGTTATTCCAGGTGGCTGGAGATTTACCTATCACCATTTTCACTAGGCATTGAGAGCAAATCTTAGTTGGCCATATATTAAACTTCTCAGAATGGAGCCATTTGCTGTTATATTCACAGGAAAGGCACTGGAGGAAAGTAATTTGTGAACTCAGAAGAAAGACCTGGTTGAACAACCAAAAGATTCAAAGTGATTGAGGTGGCCATGAACATTTCTTCTGGATGAAACTTCTTAGCCCTACAAAAAAGTCAGCACTGTGACATTGAAGCCCTTGTGGTGACACACTGGTTTGCTTGAGCTTCCCAGAAGAACTGTTGAAAGAGTCCCCACACTGACATGTAACACATATGGAAAATAGCAGAATCAAAAGAAGGGTTAGCAGAATTATATTTACGGAGATGCAGGGATCCAAGGACTTGTTGTGGATGGGTAGCAGCTGCTGCTCAAGCACAGGCTGCCAGCTCCACTCCTGGGCATGACACTAACTTCTGCAGCCTGACAGACTCTTCTTCCACTCCTGAGTTACAAATTTTCCATCATCTGCTGGCAAATCATGGATTTCACAAAGTCCCATGTACTTTTTTGAAAAGAGAGGGATAAAGAGCTATAACCAAAAGACTGCCTGAAGAGAGCTGCGAGGTACTTAGGTGTCAACCCTGCAAGTACAGAAGCTTTATAGGCTCCACACTTTTTGCTCAAATGGTCTTTGACCACTCTCAGCTGTTTTAGCATACCTAGACAAGTTCTACAGCTGTCGCAGGAAAGCAGTTTGGCATCAATTTCCTGCCAAACCTGAAAGATATTTACAGACTAGTTGTTTCTTCACCTGAGTGATCTGTGGACTGTGGTCTGTTGCCCCAAGCATAAGTGTACAGCTTCAAGTGACTTTTCCCATAGAAGATATAATTTTCTGGTGGTTTTGTTTGTTTAGCTTTTAGTTTGTTTGGTTTCATTGTTTAGGTTTTTCTTTCTGGTGGTGGGCAGGGCAGGGCTTTAATACAACCACAGAAGAGGCAAGTATTGCTTATATTGCACAGTAATTACTGTTCTTGTAGTAAAAGTACTTAAACCTTTTTTTCCTTTCATAACAGTGAACCCCAGAACAATGAATATGGTTTATTCAAAGCAGAATAGACATTCTAGCTCCTCATTAAAAGAGTCAGAGAACAGCTGAAGAAGGAGGAAGCCTCTAAAGATCTTCTTGTCCACCCCCTGCTTAGAGCAGGGTCACCTACAACGTGTTTCTCAGGGTTGTGTCCAGTCAGGGTTTAAGTATCTCTGAGTATGGCAACTTCATAACATCTCTGGGCAACTGTGCCAGTGCATTGCTACCCTGACAGTTAAAACCCATACTTGTTTTCTTACGTTCAGAAGGAGCCTCCTGTGTTTCAGTTTGTGCTGATTACCTCCTGTCCTGTCACTGGGCACCACTGAAAAGAGCCTGTCTCTGTCTTGCTTACTTACTACAATTAGGTATTTGTACACATTGGTGAGATCCCTTGAGCTTTCTCTTTTCCAGGCAAAAGACTCCCAGCTACCTCAGCCCTTCCTCATATTAGATGCTTTATGCCTTAATCATCTTTGTGGTTCTTCACTGGACCTACTTGACTATGTCTTGTACTGAGGAGCCTAGGAATAGACTCAGCATTCTAGATATGTCTTATCAGGGCTGATCAGGGAAGGATCACCTCCCTTCACCCTCTGGTGACACTTCCTGGTATGACCCAGGTTGCTATTGGCCTTAAGTTGTTGTGGAGATATATTTCTGCCTTGTTGTCCAGCAGGACTCAGCCCTTTTCTCACAAAGCTGGTTTCTGGTCAGTCACCCTGCAGCATACATTGGTGCATGAGCTTGTTCAGGTACAGGGCTTTGTGTTTTCCATTGATGAACTTCATGAAGTTCCTGATGGCCATATCTCCAGCCCATCAAGGTCCCTCTGAATATCAAAACAGCCATCTGTTGTATCAGCCACTCCTCTTCCAGGTTTGTATCACCTGCAAACCTGCTGGTGGTGTATTTTGTCCCATCATCCAGGTGCCTGATAAAGATGTTAAAATGTATTTATCACAGTATTGACCCCTAGGGTACACCTTCAGTGACTGGCTTCAAGATGGACACTGAGCCTTCTGAGGTCAGTGGTTATTTTCAGTCCACTTCACTGTCCATTTATTTAGTCTGTACTTTGTTGATGATTTATCTATGAGGATGCTAAAGGAGACAATGTCCAATGTTGAAATCATTGCTGAATTCAAGATAAACAGTATCTGTTACTCTCCCTTCAGTAAGCTAATAATTTCATCACAGAAGGCTATTAGGTTGTTCAAGTATGATTTCCCCTTTGTAAATCCATGCTGTCTACTCTAAATTGCCTTCTTGCTCGTAATATCTTTGGAGATGGTTTTCGGGAGGATTTGCTCCATTACCTTCCCAGGGATCAAAGTGAGGCTGAAAAACCTCACCTTAAAGGTTGAACTAAAATAGCAACTCAGGAAATTCTGGTATGCAGCATATAGAGCACTCGTTGAGATGGCTCATGGGTAATAAAGCTGCTGCCTTGCCCTTCACCTAAGCCAGCAGAAGAATCACAATGCATGACTGAGTGCCTCTGTGGGGGGCTACTGAGGGTCACATTTGTCAGGTACAAGACTGGCTGCCTTTCTAGTCTCTGACAGTTAGAGAACTTAACTTTGGCAGACCCACCAAAGTGCCACAAACAATACAGCAACTGGGATTTAATAGGGCTTCTGAGTATGATGATACTTCTTTGGTGTTTGAGCTTCAGTTTTAATAGTTTCCTTTCCCTGTTTCTCAGGGAAATTGTGAGAAAAAGTTTTCGTTTTTGCTTCAAAGAACAAGAGGGTGAAGGCACTGCTACTATAAGTGCTGTAGAAGAGAGGGCAGATTGTGTGTTCCTGGTATTTGATGCAATATAAGACCTCCACAACTTAGCATGGCAGTCAGTGCTGGGAGTGCTGGTGTCAAATGCAGGCCATGGAGTTCACTGCTGGCGTATAGCCTATAATCAATATGAGTTAGGTGTTTCAGCCCTGGAAAATCCTACTGTTGGTCCCTGTTTATGGCAGAACCACCAATTAAGTGACAGTGTGTTTAAAAGATTGTAGGAAAAGATACAAATTGTCTAATAAGGGGAGCATCAAGTACCTAAGTGCATTGGTAAAACAGTGGGGAAGAAAAGCAGAAAAATATTGAAGGAGAAAAAATGCCTATCATCTTTGTGGTTAGTTTGTGACATGCTGAGTGTAGTTATATGTAATACTCATATCACCAAAAGTAACCACTGCTTTTAGTGCCATGCTGTGAAACATGCCCTACAGCAAGTGACTCCCCTGAAAATGATGTTACCACATCAGTGTATCAATTGCTTTATTGCTCCACAGTGTAGTTTTCTGCAGCTTGTGTTTCCCGGAGTGAAACAAGGCGCCACTTTCTTGCCAAGAGTGTTCTTGTAAAAATCTACCAGTATAGTTAGAGGCTGGCAAACAATTTCCATTCTCAGGTGGATAATAGCCACCTCACTTCTTCAGATCTTTTATTCTCTACCCTGCAAGTACTTTCAGTGCTCTCTGCAAGCAAATAGATCTCTGTATTTAAAAGCATGGGTGACTGGCTAATAATGTTGAAGTGTACAACATGCTTGAATCAACAAATAAGGGTATATCTACTGCTTCTTGAGGGAGGAGTAACATATGTTTACTGTCTGGCTATAGTCACAGTTGATTAAATCATTTGCTGATGCAGAATAGATAGCACTAAAGATCCTTTGGGTTGTTTTTGCTTAATCATGCAGGGTACAATATCATCTATTGCATTAAACTAAGAGATGTCTGAAATCCTTAAGGATTTTGTGTATAGAATCATCATAGAAGTCATCCATTTCCTTCAGGTAAAGAAGATAAAACAGAAGCAATATGACAAACCAACACCTGTCCCCCACAAATTTGAACCTGGCTTTCATTAGGAAAATCTAGCCTTTCAAAACTCAACTTTACATATTTTATTTATCTTAGGTATCCAAGAATTAAAGTATTTTTACATTAAATATTTCCATTTTACCCAACAAGCGGTTTAAAAGTAAAGCAAGGAAATGCTTTTGCAGAACATTTATTTTTGCTGCACACTTTATACTATTGTCAGTCAACTCAAACTCATTCTTACAGGTCTTACTGAAAGGCTATAAAGAGCATTAAACCTTGAGAACTCACACATCCGAAGGCTGTTCCCTCAAAGATTTGCAATTAAACTAACCCATATCTCATTTAACCAGGTAGGTGACAAAAGTGCAGGTTATACAATTCTGTACTAATGTGCATTCCCAGAACTGACTGAGAATATGGTGGTTGTATCTCAGGGACAGAGTTAGTGAGACATGAAAGAGAAAAGGAGTTTGATGGATTTATTTGGAAAGTGTTCATAAGGGTATTGATAGTTCATAAAGGACTGAAAAAGTCAACATGCCACTGAAACAAAGGCAAATAAAACAGCTGATGCCAAAATCTATTGGAGAAAGGTTTACTTTTATAATAAAATGTGAAAAAAAAACCCAAGTCACACATTCTTGGCTGACTGAGGAACCAAACTAAAGCACCAGGTGGGTACAAAGATAAATGGATTTATATAAATGTGACTTATCTCCTCAGTTATGTAGGTCTCTAATTCAGGCATAATTTGCTGCACTTCCCCTTCAGCTCATCCCGAAACTCCAGCACGGGAGAAAGGTTTCCAGGTCCTGTGGGACCTGCTTGATTGTTCACATGGGACAAGGTCTGGCTAGAAGGACAGGAGGATGTCAGTGTGCCAGAGCTGGTGGTTAATATCTGACATGGGTTAACCAGATCCTCACTAAGACATCCTGCAACTTGGTCCCAGATGCTGAGCTATTCAGGCTCTCAGGTAGACATCTCAATTACATATTGCACATCCAATCTGCCTGATTGAGCATGGTGAACCACCATGGAGAGTTGAGGTAGCCAAATGCTTCCCAATCACATACTTGCCCTGGTCCACCCCTGAGGACCAGCACACACTTGGGCAGTTATTCACCATTCAGCAAGCAATGGCTGCTCCCGGATGACCAATAAAATTTCCAGGGATCTTGGAAGCTACTTGCACCTCAGAGGGGGTGACATAAGAAGATGGCATTGCTTGCTCAGCAGAAACAGAACAATTTTTCCCTCTCTCTGAGACCCGATGGTCCCCTAAGGAGCAAGTTACTGCTCTAAAGTGGGTGCCCATTCTTGATGCATGGTATCAGAGACTGATATCTCACATCCTCAGTTACATTCATTACTCTTGCCCTGATTCTGGAGGATTATGAGCTTTTGGTTTCCATCATCCAAATTGGTTATTTTATAAAATGAAAGTCAAGTCTGTAGTGTTAGCAACACCTCAGTGCTCCCTAGGAAAGGATCAAGTGAGGTGAAAAGGATGAGACAGTAGGAATTCATAGAAATGTGGGGAATGAGAAGAGCATAAAAAGTAACTCTGTGCACTGGTTTCCATGTTGTTGTGCTTCTTTTTACAATGAGTGCGAATAGCTCCAGCTATTTTTTCTGGAAGCAGATGCAAACAGCACAGCTGGAAGTCTGTTCCAGATTAGAAAACATAAAGTTTTGTTATGAACTAGTTTTCCAAGATCCCATTATAGTGTATTGGGTTTGCATGACAAGGATTTGGTACCGGGGGAGTTTACTGGGATGGCTCTGTGAGAAGTTGTTGGAAGTTTCCCCCATGTCCAACAGAGCCAATGCCAGCTGTCTAAAAGACGGAACCACTGTGGGCCAAGGCCAACCACAAGTCCATCAGAGGTGGTGGTAGAGCCTCTGGGATAATGTATCTAAGAAAGCAAAATAGCTGCTGCAAGACAAGAGTGAAAGTATGTGAGAGCAAAGATCTGCTGACACTCAGATCAGTGCAGAAGGAGGGGAGGAGGTGCTCCAGGCTCTAGAACAGAGATGCTCCTGCAGCCCATGGTGCAGCCCATGATAAGGTACCTGTGCCCCGACAGCCCATGGAGGTCCATGCTGGAGCAGGAGGATGCTCGAAGGAGGATGTGACCATGGGAATTCTGCATTCAAACAGGCTCTTGGCAAGACCTGTGGCCCTGTGGAAAGAGAAGCCCACACTGGGGCAGGTTTGCTATAGGATTGGTGACCTCATAGGGGACTCAGGCTGGAGTATTCTGTGCCTGAATGGCTGCACCCTGTGTAAAGGACCCACGCTGGAGCACTGTGTGAAGAACTGCAGCCAGTGGAAAGGACTCATGTTGGAGAAGTGAAGCAGGGAAGAGTGTGAGGAGTCCTTCCCTGAGGAGGAAAGAGCAGCAGAGACAACATTTGCAACCCTCATTCCCCATCCCACTGCATTGCTCAGAGGGAGGCGATAAAGAACTCAGGAGTAAAGTTGAGCCAGTGAGGAAGGGAAAGATGTGGAGAAGATTTTAATATTTGTGTTTATTTCTCATTATCCTAATCAGATTTGGTTGGCAATAAATTAAACTAACATTCCCAAGTTGAGTCTGTTTCACCTGTCACAGTAACTGGTGAGTGATCTTTCCCTGTTGTTATCTCAGCCCATGAAGCTTTTGTTATATTTTCTTTCCCCTGTACATTTGGGGAAGGGAGTGATAGAGTGGCTTTGGTGGGCATGGGGTGTCCAACCATGGTCAATCTACTTCACCATTATAGCCAGTGTAGATCTAGCCAATACAGTCTGTGAAGGTTAGGGAGAAGTTTGCTGTCCAATATCTCAGGCTGAGATGGATCGGTCTAGGTGTGATGGACTGTATTGACTAGATCACCTTTGCCTATAGTGGGTGCCTCAGGATCTCACTCACAGGTAGGTACTGATGCACACTTTGACATAAGTGTCTTTGGGGGGTGGAATTTCTTCCCATTTCTCGCATTCAGAGAGCTGGACTGAAGGGACACAGGCATGCAGTAGTAGTCAAAGAGTTTGTGTAACAAAGAAATGAGGAGAGGTTGCAAAAGGACTGTGGTGGTAAACTGTCCACTCTGTGATGAGTTGTTCAGTGTGTCATTCTGCATCCAGTATGAAAACACACATACACACATGCATATATCCACACATGAATAAATAGTTGCTGGGAAGCCGTATGTGTTTTCCCATAGAAAGAATGTGATCTGTGCAGCTAATAATTTATGAACTATCCAACCCACTTTTGAGAACTGGTCTACAGAATATAGCAAGAGCTGAGTCCAGAGTGAATATTTATGACTGAGATTATAACCAAGTGAAAGTTGGTGTTTGTAATACAAACACTGTTATATGTTTTAACTGTGGCTTTGCCAAGCGATGCCTGGGAGGCTAATCTGATTCCCATTTAAAGAAGTGGAAAGCTTCCTGCAGACTTTAGTGGGTTTTAGGATCAGACTTGCGATGCCTGTGCATTAAACATCCATTTATCTCTCTGTTGTTCTGAATCAGTCAAAAGTCTACAATACCAAATTCGTTTAAACTGAGAGACCTGGGGGAGCAAACTACTTTCAGCATAGCATGCAGGGAGTGATATGAACAGCTTCCATTAACACAAGGGGGCAAATAGTGTGTAATTCTGTATATGTTACAAAAACTTTCCCTCGTAAAATGTACTGCATTATGCATAAAAATTGTTCCTGCTATTTTCAGTTTCCTAGATATTTATTGGACATTTCTACCACCAGCTATTTCTTTGTGCAGAATGGTCTATCTGTTTTGGGGAATAGTATATTGACACATAAATTTTGTCCAAAATATGCAAGAACCATATTTTAAACATGGGGCTTATTTACGTGATAGACCATAGATTTAAATCTTCAACTTTGTGAAAGGAAAACAAATTGTATTTTTTCCTTTTCATTCTATAATGCAAGAGTTTAATTGTTTCAGCAGAACTGATAGGCAAGTAAAAGCAACACATTTTATGTAGTTCTTTCCAGAATGAACAAAAGATGTCTAAATAGAATTTCAAATGGAAGGCTGTGCACATAAATTCACAAGCTTTCCCTTTTGATATAAAATCTTTTGCCAGTTTTGTTTTTTTTATAACATTCCCTGAGATGCTGTTTTTTTCTTTTCAGCGCAACAAAATGCTAAAGGCTTGTGTGAGAAGGGTGAATAGGATTTTTGTCAAAATTATTTATGTATAATTCCTTTCTAGTATGTTGCGTAGAGTAACACGTTTCTGGTCATAGGTAATTCCAGATTTCTGTTAGTACTTTTGGTACATCATAGAAAACTGTGTGGCTAATAGGCTATTGGTTATCTATAAAAATGCAGCATATAAACTGTTAAAATTGAAGTAGCTGGTGCATTTGGGGGTTAATGTATTTAAAATGCTCTCAGCAGAACCCTATGATGAACAGGGTTTATACATTGTGATCCTCTTTTTCTGCATAACATCCACTAACAAGTAACAGCTCAGCAAGCAGATCTGAACTCTTTCAGACCAAGTAATATCAGCCAGGTCATTCATCCATGTTCCTCATTTCTGTCAAGGGGAAGAGAATACTTCATTATCTGAGAAATTTTTAATGGTCACTTCCAACATGCCTGCTGTGCCCCAGCAGCATTTCTTCTCACTCACATTCAACTTCAAGCTGACAAACATTCACAGAGAGAGGCTTCTGTGATTATCTTTTCTCTATAATAGCCACTGTAGGTTTCCATTTGGGTTGGGTTTTGGTTCATTTGTTTTTTTTTTTTTTTCCTTGTTTTCCTAAACATCATTTTTTCTTTTTTTAAGAAATAAATCTTAATTTTTTAGCATAACTCTGCATAACTTCTCTGTCTGCACTAAAAGGTATATCTTGCAAGTTCCAACTGAGCAATTTTTCATGAAATAGATCATCAAAAGAAAGAGTTCTGCTAGGCTTTTTATATTCTTGGACTTTCTCTCCTACAAAGTAAATAGAAAATACTATTTACAGTACAGCCTTACTGAGTGGAAAGCAAGTAGCAGATTTTTGCGCATCACCTTCTGAAATGAGTAATCTCTAACAAGCACTATACTGAAAAATGCTCACCTAAACACAGTTAGATTCCTGATATGTTCAGTTTGCTCCAGAAATTAAATATACAAATTGATCTCATCAGCTGTTAAGTTGTTTTATCTGCACCTCCCACACTGTTGCTTTGGGCTCCATGGTCTGCATTGCTTCATGAGGCTGAACGTTCCCTCTCTATAAGTAGATATTAGTACAGTCTCCTCTTACGTAGCTCCACTGATAACTTTGAATATCAATGCAGTAAGTGATCACAGCACTGGCACTGGTATTATTTAATTATAAGGGCTAGAAACTCTGATAATTAAAGGATTAAGCTGGCCAATACTTACCAGGGATTAAGATAAAATGCACCCTTCATGCAGCTTGTTTTCCAGCTGCATGAGCACAAAATTCCTTGCATCTGCTTCTGAAGCTCCAGTTAGTTCCTGTCAGTACTGGATTTTGTGATAGTCTTACTTTATCCCAGTATTGTTTTTCTCTTATTTGGTCTGAGTTCTTACAAACCTCTTTTTCAGTATGCTAACTTGAAACCACTGGCAAAATTCTTGTAGTGGTATCACACTCTGTGGCTGTCGTAGTGGTATCACACTCTGTGGCTGTCAAATGTAACCTCTTCCATGAATTGTATGCCTTTAAGAGGTATGTTTGGTGACTGAGGAAAATTGTTTCTGTCTTGAGTTGGAAAGAGAGTGTGTAAGATGTTAAGCATGATGCTCATGACCTGGGACTTTCCCACCAGCAATGTGCAAATACAGTAGAAAATTGAAATAATAAGTAAAAAAAAAGAAAAAGGAACAAAAAAGACACATTGATGTGCAGTATTCTTCCAGAAACAAGATGATGCATGGACAGCATGGCAGCTGCTGTGTTTCTTGGATGGGTCTCACCTTTTGCTGTATACTCCCATATAAAGGGTAGCGTTAACAGGCCCCAGTGGAAGACCCAGTGTTGGAGCAGTAGCCCTGGGAAGCAATGGACACTAAAGCTCCCCAAAGCACCAGCCTCCACTGCTGGGTGATTGCTGTTGCCACACTGCAGGGAGGACACAAAGGAAACTGCAACTGTTGAATTCAGACATTCTCATCAGAGCTAAGCAAATATCCAGAAGCAGGATATATTCACTTAAAAGAAATATGCACCTAGGCAGGGAGCTTGAGAAGAGTCTGCGTTCTATGTTTGTGATATATGAATGTGGTTAGGAACTGTCTCCTTAATTTTCCTATACCTTTCCACATGCAAACAATGAAAGAAAAGTTGCCTGTGAATTACTGTGCCTTGCAACCTCCATTTCATTCCTCAGGACAGTCCCCTGCTGTTTTTCAGTTTTGACTTCATCAGTCCCTACCAGAATATTTCCATCTCTGATGCCCTGAGAAAACCTCTACCCTGCCTACATGCAAGATCAGCCTATGAGAAAACATACTAGGTATTTCTGAAGCACTTTGAATGGTATTTTCTTTGGGATTGCATCTGTAATATATGACCCTCTCTGTTACAATTTGCTTCACAATTATGTTATTTTTAATTTGGTCTCAAACAAGCCCAGAGAGCATTTTTCTTGTCTATTATTCACCACAGTCTACTGGATGCCACCTCAATAAAATGCCTAAATACTTGTAGTGGTTAAAGTGCTCATTCTGTTCAGGGTCTTGAGCTCCTTCACATTAGCTGAATGTTTGAGCATATGTTCACATCCTCTTGAATCACACTGTTATTTAAATAACATCTGTAATTTCACAAAGTCTTTTCTGCTACCTTTAAAAATCACTCAGATTTAAATTACTGATATGGGGGTCAGGTTTATTCCTACCATGACTCCTCTCTAATCGCTGAAACTACCCCAGAGATGAATTTGGGTCAAGGTCTTTTCTTCACACCATTTTCTTTAATAGCTCTATTATTTCTGTATACTGTATACAGTATTATATTCCGTATAATACTGTATAGTATTAGAAATCTCTCAGAATTAATTGCTTCTGAAATAACCATAGTTCTTTCACAGAAGAGATGTCCTGGAACCCTGCATTTACCATGACACTATGTATAGCTAACTAGCCATTTCTTCTAGTTGTCTGACCAATTAATCAAGTAAATCACTCATTGTAGTGCTTTTCTGAAACTCATAAAAGATAATGCACAGAAAAATGGACAAGATATTAGTTTTCATTTAGCTTCTGGTTTATTGCCTACTTAATAAGAGAATGTAAATAAGAAATCAGTCTCAGAGCTATCATATTTCTCATAATTTGGACACCTGCAAGTTGCTTATGTGCTTGCAATTCTCTACTGTGCCTTACATAGACATTTTACTGAGTGGTGTGAACTAAACAAGCATTACAAAGATCAGCCAAAGTAAATTTACACTGTCAGAAATTTGAAACAGTCAGAATGCCCAGAGCACAAAGAACAGGTTATTTATTTCCTTTATATGAAGGAAATTAGTGGGCACAGACACTTTACAGATTTGCTTATAACACATGTAGTTCTTGCTAAGTATAGTCTTGAGCAACGTCATAGTGAACAACCAAATCAACACAGCCCAAGTACTGGAGTTAAACCCCTCAGCCTGGAAATTGAATAGTCTCATAGACCACTCAACTAACTTAGCTAGGAAGAAATTTGTTGAAACCCAAGACCAGTTAACATTCATATAGTACTTTGAGCTTCTCCACCAGTTATAATGAAGCAGTTTCTTTCCACAGAGGAATGCAGTTGTAAGTATTTTGATTAGGTACTCACAAAATGAGTGATGCTGGGATGGGCTGAACCTCAGAGGCTTTCTCCTACAAGTTGCAGTAGGGGCTGGCAATCAGCTTCTGTCTGCTGTTTTCTTTTCTGCCCTTGTTTCAGCGTTCTATTTGACTTGCAATCACTCTCTAAGGTCCCTGCCTTTATTAAGGCTGACTAAACATCCTTTAGTGAATCTGCTCCTTATAGAGATACCTCTTGTAAATACCTGTTAATTATTCAGGGCTTTTGAAACCTTTTGGCTAGCTGATGAATTAGAAAATCTACTTGCTAAAGCGGTCTAGACAATAATTTTTTTTTATTTCAAAACAAGACTCAACCAAAAAGCAGTATTGTTGAAAAAACTATTTTTTTAACAAAGAACAAATTTTGTACAGTTACATGCTTACAGGATGAGTATCTTCCCATGTAGTCTTTGCTAGGTAACAGGTGATTTTAAATTACAGACAAAAATTTATAGTACCATTATATTTTGCAAATAAAAATGCTTATTTCCATTGATATTGCAATAAGAATACAATAAACACCAGTGTTTAGAAAGGATGCAAGTCCACATAGCATTTTATTTTCTCAGACAAGATGGATTTTTTAATGTTGACAAAAATATGGCAACATCTCCTCAGAACTGTAAGCAAGTGCTGTGGGTTCTTGGCCACTAAACAGAGAAGATTCAGAATTCTCAGGCAGTTCAGAAACCTTACATTCTTTCAAATCTCCTCCCCACCCCTCTGGGAGTGGGGGAAGGAAAGGGGGGGAATGAGAGAGCATCTGCATGGTTCTGGGTTGCTGGGTGGGTTTAAATCACAGCAGATCTTTCCTCAACTGGACTGGGGAGAGAAAATATAAAAAAGCTTCTTGGGTTGAGATAATGACAGGGGGAGACCACTCACCATTTACTGTCACAGGCAAAACAGACTCAACTTGTGGAAGTTAGTTTCATTTATTATCAATCAAGTCTGATTAGGATAATGGGAAATGAAACCAAATCTTAGAAGCTTCTTCTCTGCACCCCTCCCTTTCCCATTGGCTCAATTTCATTCCTGATTTATCTATCTCCTCCTCCCAAGCAACACAGAGGAATGGGTGTTGCAGTTAGTTCGTCGAATGCTGTTTCTGCTGCTCCTTCCTCCTCAGGGAAGGACTCCTCACACTCTTCCCCCACTCCAGTGTGGGGTCCCTCCAATAGGAGACAGTCCTCCACAAACTTCTCCAGTGTGAGTCCTTCCCACAGGCTGCAGTTCTTCACACAGTGCTCTGGTGTGGATCCCTTCCATGGAGTGCAACCCTTCAGGAACAGACTGCTCCAGCCTGGGTCCCCTATGAGGTCACCAATCCTATAGCAAACCTGCTCCAGTGTGGGCTTCTCTTTCCACAGGGCCACAGGTCCTGCCAAGAGCCTGTTCAAGCACAGACGTCCCATGGGGTCAGATCCTCTTTCAGGCATCCTCCTGCTCTGGTGTGGGGTCCTGCACGGGCTGTAGGTGGAGATCTGCTGCACCATGGACCTCCATGGGCTGCAGGGGCACAGCTGCCTCACCATAGGCTGCACCATGGGCTGCAGGGGAATGTCCGTTTTGGTGCCTTGAGCACCTCCTCCCTTCCTTCTGCACTGACCTGGGTGCCTGCAGAGCTCTTGCTCTCACATAGTCTCATGTTTCTCTCCTGTCTGCAGTTGCAATTATGCAGCCATTTTTTCCTTGTCTTAAATACTTTACCCCAGAGGTGCTGCAAACATTCTCTGATGGGCTCAGACTTGGCCAGCAACAGGTCTCTCTTGGATCTGGCTGGCGTTGGCTCTGTTGGACATGGCGGAACAGCTTCTCACAGAAAACACTTTTATTGTCCCCCACTACCAAATCCTTGCCAAGCAAACCAAATACACATAGATACTGTGGTACAAATAAGAATAGCAAAAATGTATAAACTGGATGTTGTAGAAATTTTACTCTGAGGTTTTTCCAGTGAAGAAACTGATAGTCATATTCAAATCAATATTCACTTTAGGAAGATATCACTTCTAACTATACTCAGGGGAAATACTGATGCAAAGGATTCCTTATCTAAAAAAAAAACCCAAAAAACAAAAAAAACCCAAAAAACAAAACAAAAAAGAAAAACAAACTACCAACTAACAAGCTAAACAAAAAAAATCCTGAAAGTAGGGAGGAGGTGTTCAGATTTTCTGTCTGAAACTTCTTGTCATGAGGAAAATCATCTATTTTATCATCAGCTCCACTATGAAAATTAATGCTGTGTTACAGCAGTAGTATTTTGTGTTGCTTAAAGCTCTAAGTTGGTGAGGCAGCAGCTTCAAAGGTTTTAAAATCTAGAGGGACTTGTAGTAAAGGATTAGAAAGAAGGTCATTGACTCCAGAGAGAAAATAGTGAACAACATCTATTTTCAGGAGCATTGTGCATTAAGATAAAACAGAGAATAGAATGTTACTTTACATTTTTCAGTCCATATACTGACATCTTTATTTCAGCATATGGTGACATCTTTATTTCAACATACAATCTAAAGAATTTCAGATATCAAATATAGTAGTATTTGGTGTCCACCCCGATGGTGGCAGTTCAAACTGAAATAAAACATATCTGTGAAATACTGATCTTTGATCAGAGAAGTAAAGAAAGACAGATTTTGCTAGCTCCTAGCATAACAGAAAGAAGCAATCTTAGAATAAAATATGTTGATACCAAATTGATAGGAAATTTTTTATTCTTATGTTACCTGGGGCATTTTGTGGAAATAAGATACACATGTACCAAAAAAAGACAAAAGAAGGATTAAAGAAGGAGCAAAACTTTTCTGATAATGAGAGCAATAGGTGAGGCTGATGAGAAGAGTTTGTGTCCATTAGTGACCTTGGACAAAAAAACCTCAGAGGTTGCTTTGTAATATAATATAATGTAATGTAATATAATATAATATAATATAGTCATAGCTGTGAAAACTCTAGGTTCCACAAGTAGAAAACATAAAGAAATTCTAACAGGAGCAAATTCAACTTGTGCTCCTTCTAAATTCCTTTGTAACCATGTCAACCTGTAATATGGCCTTGCCATTGCTAGTAACATGCAATAAGCTCTGTACAGAGTTTGCAAGGCTTTAGGACAAAGGCTGTCAGGTCCACTCTGCCTGAGCTTTTCTTGACCTGCCTGCAGCTTTGTTTTACTTAGTTTAGCTCTAACAACATTTTTCTCTAATTCACCAGGTGTCTAAGGTGAACTTGTTTTAGTTCTGTTTGTCTTTGTACAGTATCACCTCTAACATCATGAAGTAGTGTGGACATAGCAGAAACTTTGGCAAAACAGCAGAAGCTTTGAGAAACAATGTCAGTGTGTGTGTTTGGCATAGAAGAGTGTAGGCATGGGATGGTAAGAAATAGGGTACAGGCTTGACACAGGAGACCATATACTTATAAATAACTCACCAAAGGGCAGTTGAAAAAATGTGTACCTGGAGCTGGACAAAATTGATTTTACAGATAACAAAATAAAAAAGAGAAAGAGCATCTAATATGTAACTGTTACCACATACAGTAAATATGGATGCAACATGCAGCTGTAGATCAATGAAGAACAAGAGTGAAAAAACATGTTGTTAAATGTATAAAAATCACACATCGTGAATCCTAGAGTGAGAAGAAAGAAGAAACTGTCAACACCATATGCCTCCTGATAAAAAACATCAGAGGTTGACGTATCACCATAGCGCCCTCTCCAGCACTATGGAGCTATCAAATTTGCAGCCCAGTGGAGCAGTAGAAGGATGAGCACATCAGGAAAGGGATAAAAACTAAACGTGTAAATTTCAATTTTAACTACATCATTACTATTACTGAGGATTTTTTCTGTATACAAGTATTCTCATTACATGCTATTATCTCTATAACAACTATTTCTAGATTAATAATGATTATTGAAGTAGATCTAAATTATACTAACAACCGACTTTTGGCTTTATATGCAATGGATTTTCTTCTGCCTAACGCCTTCAACATAAGAGATTATGAGAAGCTATATTATTTCTGATACATAAGTTCACCTAGCCCTACTGCTTTTCTCTAACTTTAGCCAAGCAGGGCAAGTGGTGAGTTCTCTTAAGGATGATCTGCTCAGTGTCAAAATTAACTACAAGATTTGCTTACTGGGGAGGATCCTGACCTTAATGGAATCACTGTCAAAGCTTTCTGGAATTTACTCCTGACTTAAGAGTGTGAACAGCAAGGCCAAAATTCTCAAACTTGGCTGCCTGAAACTAGGTAATAACAGTGATAATGAGGTACTGTGACCAATATGCCCAAGACAAAGCAACCCATCTCCTAACATGTTCCTCAGGCACATGTAGCAATTCTCTCATGCACTTCTCCGATAACTTCTCCCTTTGTTTCTACTGTCCCCATCTCCCTAATTTTTCTGTATAATTCTTCCTATTTCCTATGCATATATAGCCCAAAGAATTCTCTGTCCACCAGTGATCATCTACCAACCCTGTACCACTTCAAATATTTCTAAACATAAAGTCAATTAAAGCTTTGTCGTGGTTTAAACCCAGTTTCTACTCCCTTCCCCTCTTTCTTTCCTCCCCCCCCCTCCTTCCTCCCCGCTCACAGAGGGATGGGGAGGAGAACTGAAGGAATGCAACTCCCACGGGTTGAGATAAGAACAGCCCAGTAACTAAGGTATAACACAAATCATAGAATCATAGAATAGTTACGGTTGGAAGGGACCTTAAGATTATCTAGTTCCAACCCCCCTGCCGCAAGCAGGGACACCTCACACTAAAACATGTCACCCAATGCTTCATCGAATCTGGCCTTGAACACTGCCAGGGATGGAGCATTCACAGCCTCCCTCGGCAACCCATTCCAGCATCTCACCACCCTAACAGGAAAGAATTTCTTCCTTATATCCAATCTAAACCTCTCCTGTTTGAGTTTGAACCTGTTACCCCTTGTCCTGTCACTACATTCCCTAATGAAGACTCCCTCTCCAGCATCCCTGTAGGCCCCCTTCAGATACCACCAATAATAATAATGATAAGGAAATAACAAGGGAAGAGGGTACTATACCACCAGCCGAAAATGAGCCTGACCAGGAAGTGAAGTGTCCTTCCGGGTAACTCTCAGTTACATCCTGGGCATGACATGCTATGGTATGGAATACTTCTTTGGTCAGTTTGGGTCAGGTGTCCTGTCCCTGCTTCCTCCCGGCCTCCCCTCCTCCCTGGCAGAGCATGAGGCTCACAAAGTCCTTGGTTAGAGTAAAACATTCGAGCAGTAACTAAAAACATTCCTGTTATCAGTTTTGTTCCTGACTGAAAGTCAAAACACAGCTGCACCACCTACTATGAAGAAGAAAAAATGACTGCTACTGCTAAACCCAGGACAAGCTTATCATGTTTTATTCTACTGGCAGAACTCCAGCCTACAGGATTATCCCTCAGTCCTGCCTCACTTTCAGGCTCTGACTGCAGAACAGAATCTGTTTACCCTTCTATCATCTCCCTTTTCTCAAATTTGTAGGCTTTCTGGCTTTGCTTTGCTTTCCCTATGATCTTACATCATAATTAATTTCTGCATCTGGATGTAGTCTTTCCAGAAACTGTTAGGACTACCTCTTGGATTATCCTAGCTGCTTCTTCTTCAATTCCTTTCTCCCCATCTTCAGGTGCGCCTTCTTCATATAACCTCTTTAGAATTGCTGATGCTCTTCAGGTGATCATAAAACCTTTTGTCAGGCTGCATTTCATAGATGCTCTTTCACTCTGAGAGCTTATCCTATGCTCAGACAAATTCTCCTTGTAAACAAGCTGTGTCTTGCTATGACAATGTAGAAAAACTGTCTAGATATAAAAATGTGTGTTAGGAAAACATTACTTCATTTGTTTGACTCTAGAGATCCAGTCTGTTTTTCCCCCAAGCTGGTAAAAAACAGGGGCAGGGTTATATTCAGGCAAAACAGTGATCTCCCCTTATAAAGTGTGACTGCTGGTGTCTTGTTCTAAAAATCCCATGGGGAGATTAGCATCAAGATTTTGTTAAACTGACATCTCTGTCCTTTTCCAGTAGCACTTTCCTTCTTTTCCTCAACCGAACACCAAATATAAATTGCACAGCCCAACCCACATTGTTTACTGGCCCAGGTATTTGCTTCTGTTGTCAAAACCAGCATTCACTGTAAAAGGTTTACAAAGCTTTTTGAAGTTCTACTTTTCTTCTGAAATATGCATATGCTTTCTTCATCCTTTCTCTCCTCATCAAGATGTTTTTCATCCTTTGCTGGGGTATTCTCCACAGAAATCTCAGAATTGTCAGCTCTATATATAAGATGACAGAGAGTCCTTTCCCTTTAAAAGTATGAGCGCACATAAAAGTTTTCATGGTTTTGTTTCTATAGCAATAATCAAGAGGCATTATTGTGAAGTGACCACTGTATTTTTCTGTTTAGGGAAAGTGAACCTTTGAGATGCTGCAGTAATGAAAAGAGTGTCTTTGAACAGGAGTGATCGTACACTGTCCTTGGAATAACAATATAAAAATAAGAGCTGCTCAAATGCACTACCTTTCAAATGACCCTGGCTGGCCTTCTTATCTGAATAAATAACCCTAAATTACTGTGGATTACAGATTCACAACTAGAAGGATAGTTGTTCAAGAAAATTCAAGAAAAAGCAAACCTTCCACCTCTTTGGAAAGCCCAGAGGCTTTATGAGTTGCTTAAAGAAGACAACAAAAAGGAATGCCAACAGGTCATGCAGAGCAAGCTTAAAGAAGACAACAAAAAGGAATGCCAACAGGTCATGCAGAGCAAGCAGGATTATCTTCTGGAATGTGGTCTTTAAACTGTGATTATGTTTAACTCCTCACAAGCAGGTGTGATATTTGACGCTTCTTTTCACACAAAGCCTGGCCCTGGGTCACCCATAGGCACATGCTACTAATAGATTTCAGCAGATTCTACAGAAAAGCATTGTAAAGGGAAAAAAGGAAGGTAAATTATGCAGCTGATAAAGCTGACACATTTTGGAATTGAAATGACAGTATTTGCAAATGACTTTTTTTGCTGCCTTTCCCTGCTCTGCAAACTGACATCCCAATATCAAGGATTTAAAAGCTTAAGCCAAAGAAAAAGTGTTGACCTTCAAGTTAATGCTATTAAAAATGTAATTTCATTCAAATTAATGGAATTGAAAAGAATCTCTGCATAAAGTGCAACACTATCTTAATTAACAGTTCATTAAGGTGCAGAAGCAGAAGGTCAGAAGCATTAATGGATTTGCAGGAAAAGATTGACCAGAAGTCACAAATCCTTAAAATGCTAAATGATTTTAAAACTCTGATTTTACGCAAAAGTCATACACTTTATGTACCAATCTACTTCAGCAAACAACTGAAATCCAACCCCTTCAAACCATGTCAAAGCACCTAAATACAAACCTTTTTGATCTGCAATGCTGACAATCATCCCTCCATTTTTTTTCCCCATTTTATCAGGTTTCAGTGGTGCAGCCAGCACCACTGAAATAGGTGTAATATTATCATTAAAATAATTTGGGCTAAGCAAAAAAAATCTTACTTGGTCAAACTGAGGTTTCGAGGAAATATGGTGGTTTGGTTTTTTTTTGTGTTTGGTTGGTTGGTTGGTTTTTTTGTTGGTGGTTTTTTTTGGAGGGGCTCTTATCTTTATGCTAAACTAAAGTAGATTCCATTTTTTTTTTAGATGGCCACTCAGGGGATTTTTATCTAGTCTTCAAAGCTTCCTGACATATTAAAAAATTAAAGATGTCACTCATGTTGCCAGAGCTGGTGTTTCTGAGCTGCATCTGAAGCTTACTAGCTTATGGAACTTACTCTGTGTGTTAGAACTGTGGAATTGTTATAGTTACAAACATCCTTTTCCACACACTTTCATCATCTTTGTATCACCACAAGGCTGAAAACAGTTGAGATCTAGAACTCGTCATTTCTATGTATGTCAGCTACTTCCTAGGTTGTCTCAGGCTTTCAGAATTGTGAATACCATTTACTACCTAGATTTCTGAATAAAAGCCCTAATGAGAGAGGGTTTTGCTATATAAAACAATTGTTTTATGTCCATTTTCAGCTTTGAAGACAAGAAAATAGTATAACTTCCTATTATTCATTTTTTAATAGCTCAATTCAGAAGAGTCCAAAATCTTTTATGCTGCAACTTGTGCAAAATCTCCTTTAAAAGAAGCATACTAGAGCTGCACGCAATGTTTCATTAAATTTGTATGTAAGTCAAGTCACTTCAATGCTCTCATTTATTAAAGATCCAAAGATTGTATTAGTCTGGTTTTGTCACAAAAATACACTGAGCACTTATGTTGAATTATTTGTCCATGAAGACATTTAAAATCTATATAGACTTATTGGTGCAGATTATGGATTTTTCTGTGTACAAGCTGCATCAGCATTTGTCTGTATTTACTTTGGGTTTTTTTCTGATAGCTTCCAGTTTACAAAGTGAAGGAGAACCTTGATATCCATAGAAAGGGAGAACCTCTCCACACTGTCATATTCTCTAGAGAGTCACAAGATAGAAGAAACTGCCCTCAGAAATCACTCCTGTGCTTCCCATGATTCCTTTTTTTGCAAGGATTCAACCTGACCCATAGCTTTGGTTTGAATTTTGTGAGTCAATTCTAGGCCTTCAGTGCTTTCAGCAAGATTGAACCAAGAACATAAACTAGAAAAGTGTTTAGTTCCATGCTTTGTCTTTTTTAAGACAAAAGGGAAGCTAACAGCAGGACCAGGACTCCAAATTACCAGCAATTTGGCTTCTATTCTGCTCTGGCAGCAGCTGCACATCTGTGCTTTTTCATGTTGAGGGTTTGTGACCAAGCTACAATTGAATCTTAGATTGTTAGCAAAAATGTCTATTTGTAAATGCACACCTTAAGTACTGTCAATTTGTCAATAGGTGTTTTAAATTTCTGCTTGGAATTTCATGTGTATTACAGGAATAATACATTCATAGGAAATAAAAGCACTATTGGTACACAGAGCTGTAACGATTCTACTGAAATAAAAAAGTGTCTGAGAGCCATGGCTGATAAAGGTGTTAAAGAGCAGAATCACTAAAAGTTATAGAAAAAGATGCAAGCATTGTGAATACCCATGGTGGTATTTTTTTCTTAGAATTGAGAATGTGGAACAGCATCTTCTTTAGACCTCAAAGACCTGCAATGCAAACCCATTTCACTATTCAGCTCTGCAGAAAATAAGGGTGTATTTTACTCTGCAAACAATCTGTGATGAGCATACTCCTCATTTAATACCACTTGTCAGCATCCAAAATGACAGACAGTCAAAGAGGAATATCTATAGGGCAGAGGGGAAGCGAGGGCAGGATACAGAATATGCAACTAATTTATTATTTCAAGTATGTCAGACAGTCTCAAAATATTTAGCATTATATCTGTTTTTGATAGCATGTTATGTTTTAAAGGAAACTTTCCAGGGAATTAAAATGCCTATTTGCTTCCTAAAAGAAGATACTGATTTACTTAGGCTTTCCTTATTTAAATATAATTTCCCTTTTTCTCCTTCACCTGTTCCATGTAAGATTTATTAGACTTCGGGAGTGAATGGTATTACCTGACCAAGCGATGTATCCTACAGAATAGGCTCCTAGTGCCTCATGTCCCAGGCTTAAAAAAGTTGTGAAACCTTCATGTAAACTAGACAACCAGCAAATTAAGCTTCAACAAAAATCAAGTTCCCTAAAACTATGGTACAAATATTAAACACCAATTATTTAGATATTTGTAGTTAATTCTGTTAAGTCAAGCTTCATTGTGACTACAAATCACATAGCTAATGCATTTAACAAATAGGCTTTTTTTTTTTTTTTTTGTTTTTTTTTTTAT
>NDXB01004601.1:107755-119856 GCA_002631895.1 Agapornis roseicollis
TTTTTTTTTTTTTTTTTGGTATTATATTGATATCCTCTAGAGTATTTAATTGTATATGGAATTAGATGCAGGACAGCAATGGCCCAGCTGTGCTTTAAGTCATCCTTTCAAAAAACACCAGTACTCATAACTGGGGACAAATTTTCAAACAGAACTGTGATCTGACCTGATAACTTGTGGCAACAAACAACAGCAAAAGAAGGGCACTGGACAGCAGAAGTTAACAAGCTAAGAGGAAAAAGAGGAAAAAACCGCATCAGATTCACACAGAAGATTTTACAGAATAATCAGCGCAGTATTTAATGAAAGCACTCTGAAAAAGGCTCAGTGGAGAGAAGAAAAGGAAAAAAAAACTAACATATTTGAGGGTCACCTCATCTGTTTTAGACTTAAGGTAAGAGGAAACATATACATTAAGTACTTATTTTTCTCCACTAGTTACAAAAGGGAGAGAGCTCAGGTGTAGACACCTACATTGTACATATATGCATTCAGTTAGATGAATTCCACTCTTTCTGTCTTTTGCAAGGAAAGGAAAGACAACAACAACATCCGTACCCCTCTTGTTTTATTGATGAACATGGATGAGGCATTATATTGTTAAAGAACTAGTCTTTTAGCAAAAGCAAACGTGACATTAGCTTGCAGTGTAAATCAAGCTTTGGTAAAAAGGGTAGCATACTGCACTTACATTAATATGTTGAAGAGCAAACATGAACATGTACCACACTGTAAAACAAACACCTTGCTTTAACCGAATTACAGAAAATCAGTGTTACATGTGAAGATATTTCTGAAAGTGGGCAGTGGGCTTCTCTGGCCATGCTTTTTCTTCTATACAAGAATTGCACAAGACTTTTGTTCCCATAGCCATCTGGTATAGGTGTAAAGAACATCTTTTTCCTTTATTAGCATGGCATCCCAGGTTATCATCAGTATTATTCAGCCTCTTGAGTACTTCTCTGCAGAAAATGGCAAATTATTACAGTTCTCTCTTCAGTCTTCTGCTTTACTGTTTAAATGCTGATGCAGATCAAATTTCTGTATATTCTGTGTTCTGGGCCATATTGTTCAAAAACCTATTTAGCCTGCTCTGGGGTTTGCAGTCCAGCTCAGAAAGCAAGTGTTCAGAGTTTCCTAGATATTCCTTGTCTGGCTATGGTTTTACATTTGGAAGAACCTGGTGGCTCTTGTTGCATACTGGAGAGTAGCTTGGAGCCATCTGCACCTGTTCTTGAGGGTGTATCTCCAGAACAGAATTAACAGCTATATTATTTTCAAAATCCAAATGTAGTCCTTGTATGGGTTCAAGCAATAACAGAAGAGTCATGGAAATAGAAGTCATTCAAGGTCATTAGCTTAAAAAAATACCACTTCTGCATTTTGAAAGTTCTTGAAGCTCAGATTCCTGAAGAGTATTCTGGGGAAGTAGCAGTACATGGTTGTTCTGTCCCTAGAGTTTGTAGGACTCTGGGAGCCCTAGATGCCTAGACCCTAGGCATCCAGAGGGCTTCACAAGCTAAGAGTCTTCCATTCTCCCACTGATGACCTCTACGGGGATGGTACAAAGGCAGATTAGGACTGTTTGTGTTAACCCTATGCTGTGTAAAAGGAATATCTCTGTGTTGTGCTGAAAAGCAATTTCTCAGGGAGATGTTCTGGGTCCTGCCTTATTCATATTAGAGGCATGGCAACAGAATACCAGAATTTGGCTTGCTATTTATAAGTGGCTATAAATAAAAGCTAATTTCTGTCATTTTGACTGTAAAGAGGCAACTATGGACTTGAAGTACAAAAAACTCCACCAGACTTTAAAAAAGCTATGTTTCTATCAATTTCAAGTCATGCTGCCAAGTCACGGTATTTGATGAAGTGTTCTGGGTTAATTAAATGTGATGGGAAAGAAAGATTTTTTTTCTCTGATAGTGTCATTCTCTCTTTCAGCCAACCGAACTCTAAATGTTTGACCATGTTATTCAACCTCCTACAACCTGTCACTCAGCTTTAAAGAAATGCTATTTTTTTTTTCCAACAATCACTCAAGATTTCTGGACATATGGTGTCTCCTTCCGTAATTTAATTTGATCTCGATAAAAGTCAAAACATTAAAGCTTTTTTTTTTCTACCCATTAAAAAATAGCCCCANTGTCACTCAGAAGAAATGCTTTTTTTTTTTTCCAACAATCACTCAAGATTTCTGGACATATGGTGTCTCCTTCCGTAATTTAATTTGATCTCGATAAAAGTCAAAACATTAAAGCTTTTTTTTTTCTACCCATTAAAAAATAGCCCCAAAGAAATGTATCTTTTGTTGGAATGACACAGCAGTATCACCAGGTTATCAAAGTCTTAAATACTTGAGACAAAATGGTGTCAGTTAGAGCTTGTTAGGAGATTTTCAGCTTACTCTTCTGTTTAAAACAAATTTGAGTGGGTTTTATTTTCCCTTTACTGGAATATGTTACATTTCAGTGGCTTTGCAAATGCATTTGTTTTAGGACTGTTTTTTTTCCCCCTTATAAATAAGGCTAGAACATGTTGTCTTTTCCTTGAAAACAAAGTCTGCAGTTGATATCTTTTTCCTGATACAAGGGATTGTGATTTGACATGAATCATACAAATATACTGGATTTCATTTCCAAGTACAAATATTCTTCATGAACCAGCTGTGAAAGTCCTTGTGTAGATGATTTCAAAATTATTAACAGAGCAAGGCTCTTAAAACAAAAATATACATTGCTGGCATGTCTTGGTGATACTATAAACACAAATACTGTGGGTTCACAGTGTCATACTAGTTCTCATTTATGCCTTTAATTTTCTTGTTGCAGAACCAACTTAAAGCATCAGGTAGCAGTAGTGTGACAGAAGACTTCATGGCTTTTGAAGCATTTGTTAGTTTAAATTACACCCCAATGTGGGATTCTTCTGGATGATCGATTTCACATTTCAACTTGCAGTATAAAAAAAAAAGAACACCCAAAGACAATGTTCTGACTGTCCTCAATTAATCTTAAAATCCTTCAATGGGGTTGACCTAAATTACAAAGTCACTTGCTCACTATGTGGTTGTGATATCCCATGGCTATAATGATGCAATTGTTGATCTCCAAAGTGAAGTTTATGTACAGAAAACCAACAATTGGGCCATGATTTTAGAACTTGTTTCCATGATAGATCNTGGGGTTGACCTAAATTACAAAGTCACTTGCTCACTATGTGGTTGTGATATCCCATGGCTATAATGATGCAATTGTTGATCTCCAAAGTGAAGTTTATGTACAGAAAACCAACAATTGGGCCATGATTTTAGAACTTGTTTCCATGATAGATCAGAATGACCTCAAACTTTACCATTACTGTTAAATGTTAAATCCGTTTTTTATCCTGACATTATAGTAATAATGTCTTAAAAAACATTCTATAAGTTGCTTGCTGAAAATAAAGGATGTAGGAAAGCTGCAGAGATTTTCCTGTATGTGTTTAATATGCAAATTATGATATGCTATTATGATATGATGTGAAATGATATGAATTTTGGCTAAAGAAATTTGTATTTTGAATGGCTGACAGTGGATTATGTAAGTATACTAAATGAAGTGAATATTTTGAAAGGAAAAGCAGGACAGAGTCCCTGAGGAACGCTGTAATGTCCCCCAGTTCTGTGGGGGAGCTAAGGAGGAGACCTGGAGAATACAAACATTACTTTAATCATTCTACCTGGCATGTGTTCTTAGTGTTAAGTTGTTTCATAAGAAATATGAAGTTGTTTCATAAGAAACATGTATATATGTAGACAATGTTCCTTGTAAAAGCACATTGCCTTCGCATTCTGAACCATCTACGTTTCAGGCTTAGTGCCTATTACAAAGAAAAAGAAAAGAAAAAGAATTGCAGGATATCACAGTCACATAGCAAGGAAGTGACTTTGTAAGTTAGGTTAACCCTGCTGAAGGATTTGAAAATTAACTGAGGACAGTCAGAAAAATAAACAAATTAAACATGACATTTATTGGGTTTCTGATAAGAGATGTTCATGGCATTTACAGTGTGCTATCACCAAACAGTATAAATTGTTACAAGAAGGTCCAGTTTGTTTTACAAAGATATCACTCCAAATAGGTGTCTGTGTCTTCAATAGGTTCCATTTGTTATACTGCATTTGCATGTTCACTAAAAGTGCTTAGTACTGCTATTCTGAAACTTTTCCATGTTAGCACTGGTCAGTATGAAAGATGGGCAGTATGCTTAGCGTCAAAAATGTCTTGACTTATGGTGCTGAAAAACAGCTCTCTGTCTTTCTGAAGTCAAAGGACAGACCGTCCAAAAATCAATTCTTTCCCTGAAATGAGGCCAGGAATATTACAAAAACTCTTTTTTCAGGGTGAAACGTTATAAGAGATGTCTTGATCTGGTATCTTAAAGATTCAGCCTTGGGAAGGTAGATGGGCTAAGCGAGGCCAGCAGGAAGGGGCTCTGCAGCACTGTGTGAGAGCTAGCTGTGGCTGCTGTGGTGCCAGAACAACAGCACATGGAGCTTGCCAGAGAGGAAAACATTGCTTCTTAGAGAAGACTTCCTCAGCTTGGAACATGTGGTGTGTGCTGTTTTTTCAGAAGGAATAGAGGAACATATTTTATGATGGGCTGGATTTTTTGTGTGACTCATTCTTTCAGATCCATTGGGGGAATTCCTTGTGTAAGGGTCAGGGAGCCAGCTGATGCTCTGTTAGTCAGATGGAGAATAGCTCCCTAGAATTGTCGATGAAACTTGGCTGCATCTCAAAACCTGTGGGGAAAGCAGAAAAAGAAAGGACTGAGAATCGTGGATGATTTAAGGGAGCAGTGGCTCAATTGTCATGTAATGCTGAATTGCCAGAATAAAACTTGATTTTCATCATATTTTACAATGAACTGATTGTATGGAATCTATCAGTGCAACAATAAGTAATGCCTTCACTATGATTATAGCACATCTTGTATAAGTGACTAAACAAGAAGCTAAAATTGCTGTGGCATAGGGATTTATATTACAATAGACATTTTTGCATAATGCTATGGTGATGCTTCAGCTTTCCCTGACATTCACATCTTTAGAACATCCTGTCAAAGGACTGAATTAATACTGCCAGTAGAGGAGGATAGCATTGACAAGATGGGAGTAAAAGGGACACAAAAATAGACAAGCCCTTAGATCCTGAAAGGAGGTAAAAGGAAAATGGTGAAACAGCTTAGTGCCATTAAAATGTAGGATTTCATAAGTACAAGAGATATGTAGAAAGGAGAAAGATGAGAAGTGAAGTTTACATTTTCAGTGTCAGAGTACTCACAGACATGCTTCCTCTCAGAAATGCATTTGCTTTGCTTGTTACTGTTTGTTTTCAAACCAGCAAGGCATTTAAACATTCTAAATTCATGAGTTTAAAGACAAACCTTATATGAAGAGTTTCCAGTAGAGATTTCTGCTCTGCTCCATATAGATGGAAGGACAACCTGGGATACCAAAATTTGGGAATGTTTATCACATTTCCTGAGCTATAGGTAAATTCTCCACTATTGAGTTATTAGTGTTATAGCACAAATTTAGATGCAATAAAGGAGATGGGAAATATGTCAGGATTATTAGTGCAGCATCTTCCATTACAGGCATGCTTGCAGCTAGTGAGCTAAAAATATCAATGATGTCTGAATGAAAATAAATTTGATTAAACTCTTTACTCACCCTTTCCGTGTAAAAAGAATGTGACAATTTTGGGTGAGCCCTCTAATGCCTGAGCCCTGGTTGGAGAAAGACAGGAGGAGAGAGAGGGGAGAGGAAGGACAGGGTAGGGCAGAGCAGAGGAGAGCAGGGCAAGAAAAGGCAAAGAAAGAGAGGAGGGGGAAGGCTTGTTCTTATAGTACAGTGGTTAGAGCAATCTTGTGTGATGTTGAAACATTATATTTGGCTCCATATTCATTACAAGAAGATTTTAACATTAACTTGCTTTGATTGGTAATTACATCCAGCAGAAAATTCCTGTATGTGTTTAAGTGTTTCAGGTGCCTACATATAGGTGTCTTGACCCATATCAGATATCTGAGAGAGACCCCCCAGTATCTGTAGAGGTATATAATAGATACAAAGCAGGAAACAGAGTTGGGGGGGAACACACGACCATTTTCTAATATGGAAACTGGTACTGGAATAGATCCTCTAGTGTCCTGTCTTTGGAGGATACACCTTTGCATGTACCAACCTGCCGCTGCAGCGTTGCTTGTAAAAAGCACCTTTAAAGTTGGAGCCTTTGCAGTTTTAAAATAATTAAATATTAATTGATCTAGAATGTAAGAATTGGAGAACCTTCCAGACAAGCGATTAGGGGACCCACCTGAGAGACAAGATTCCTGGGTTTCAGGCACTGATGGATGCAGATTTATGAGTAAAGGGATGTTAAAGAGAGGGGGAAGGCGAGCAACACAGCATCTGCTGTCCTCAGGAAAGAGGAAATATGAGCTCCTGGTGTGCTGGAGGATGGTCACAGATGTGGTGTAACAGCTGCTGTCCCCTTTCCAAATCAGGAATAGCCAGAAAATTGAACTTGCATTTACCAACAGTTAAAAACCGGGCTAAACTATGACAAACTGTGAAAACTCAACTTGGTTTTCACAAAAATAAAGCACTTCATCTGCTAATGAATCCCTTTAAATTTGTGTCTTTGGAGGCTAAAAACAAGGAAGCAAACAAAGAAAAGAGTAAAAGCATGCAGCTATGGAAAACAGAAAATACTGAGGTAAATGAAACCTACTAGAGATGTTGGGTATTTTTAGGATAAAAGTGTATCTTATTATTTCTTTTTTTTAACTTCCTTTTGTCTGGTCTTGGAAGTGAGATGATAATATATAGCTTTTTGGTTAGCCACAGAACTAATCAACAGAAGAAAGACCTTGTTTTCAGCTTCTGCAGATGAACAGATATTTCTCATATCTCTTTGACTTTGTACTGAAATGAGAAGTACACGGGTACAACAAATCCAAGCTACAGCCATAGAGCTAGCAGCGGTCACTTGAGCATAGCTCATCAACTACTTCAAAGCCTCATACCATGTCTTTCCTCCCGAAAGTCAGCTATTGACAATAGTAATAGCTGGCAGGAACTGACTGTTCAGAATCACTGGCACCTCACCAAGAAATGGAAAGCCTTTTTAGAGTGGATTTGGATGTATTGTAAATGAAGCAGAATATATCATGCTTTAAATTCAAGAACGACTGTCAGTTCTGCAGAGGGGCTAGATGAGTCAAGAAGGACTTACAAAATCACTCAAAACTGTAAAAATTCACAGCTAATAAGAAAAGAGGCCCAGCAGCAATGAAATGTGCGATTAGCCAGACAGCAATTATCCTAGTAATAATACAGTATATGTTTCTCCTTTACTGCTCTTGTGTGGATTACAAATGGATTCTAAAGCAGAGCTGGATAAGCCTGGGAATATTGTACTTATACTCAGTTTAGGAGCCAGCAGGAAATTCTACAGAGACTTCAAATCTCACTGAGGCCTTTGCTCAGCATTATAGACAAGAAACAATAGCAACTAAACATTAAAAGCATAAGATGGAAGAAATAAAACCTGAAAAAAAATCATGCTGGGTTTTCCCTGTTGAGATCACTTACTTAGCGGACCAGATCCTACATTTCTGTGACCTCACTTAAATGATCTAACAGCTTGCTTCTCTTCTACTGTCTTTTGCTGTGTCTATATAATTACTCAAAAAGATGAAAGCTGAGGGCTCATCTTCACTGACAGATTATTCACCATAAAGAAAAGTTCAATAGAAAATAAGAAAAAAGATGTAATTCTATAATTCCATTTTGTGTGTGTGTGTGATCTTCACCTAAAATCTTTTATCCATCATAGTCTACAGTCACCTTTTCCTTTGTTTTGTCCCCAAAGTGCTTTAATGGTTGCTGCAATCCAGGCACCACATCAATTTATTTTTGTCCTGTCTATCTTTACCAGAAAAGAAACATTTCCCTTCTCATTTATTTTTTTCTGTTGCCAAAGAACAATATATCTCCCCTCCAAGGTGGAAAAGAAGCAGTAATTCTATTGATCAACTTTGGAAAATCTGAAAAGACACTTCTAAAAAATGTATAAAGGTAAAAATGTTTGGTTTGGGGAACTTCCAGTATCGACCAGTCAAAAAGTTTTGCTCTAAAAGTCATCATCTTGCCCTGCAAAGTGCATTATTTTTTTCTGAAGTAAATGATGAGCACTATTTCTTGGTAGTTCTGTATTTTTCCTTCTCTCCCTTTTTTTATTTTTTTTTTTTCCATGCCTGTGAACTCCAGAGTTCAAAGCCATTTTGAGAGGGTTTGCATATGGCTTCAAATATTTTGATAATTTTCTGGTCTCATACTTGGTAGAAATCACAGCATCTAAATCTGTAATGAATGAAAAGTGCTGAAAACACACACCAAAATGTGCAAAAGTCAACAGATGCAGAATACAGATGGAAAGCAATTGGCATACTGCCTAACACCTTGTACCTATAATTGAGAAGCTATTTTGTCTTTATTTCATTGTTTTCCTCTTAACAAGATTGTTCTTCCAGATTTGTAAATCACGTATAACCAAATGAGCAGCCAGGTCACTTGCAGGTGAGTGCTCAGCTGTTTCACTGGGGCTGAGAGTGGGGAACTGGTGCCTGCCTTAGGGCCACACAGTGACTGTCTGCAGGGTCAGGATGGTCCATCAGGGCACAGACACTGTGGTAGCTGCTGTGTCATAGAATCAGCTAGGTTGGAAAAACCCCTAAGATCATCAAGTCCAACCATTACCCAGGCACTGCCAAGTTCACCATTAACCCATGCCACTGATGGTCTTCTCTATGTGTTTTCTGAACACTTCCAGGGATGGTGATTCTGTCACTGCCCTGAGCAACCTGTTCCAACACCTGATCATCCTTTCGGTGAAGAAATTTTTCCTAATATCCAACCTAAACCTTCCCTGACTCAGCTTTAGTCTGTTACCTCTTACCGTATTGCTTGTTACCTGGAAGAAGAGACAGATCGCCACCTCACTACAACTTCCTTTCTGGTAGCTGTAGAGAGCGATAAGGTCTCCCCTGAGCCTTCTTTTCTTCAGATTAAACACTGCGAGTTCCCTCAGCTGCTCCTCATAAGCCTTGTGCTAAAGGACCTTCACCAGCTCTGTTGCCCTTTTCTGGACCCGCTATGACATCTCAATGTCTTTCTTGTAGTGAGGGGCCCAGAACTGAACACAGGATTCTTCCCTCAATTCATTTCATGGCTTAGCACATCAGCAAAACCTACCACAATTCTCAGGTTTGCATTAATACACCAGCCTACAAGTGGTTGTCACAGAGGACTATTGGCTGTTATAGTGAAAGAAATTACCATCCATGGAGCTAAACCCAAGAGACATTTCTCTCCTCCCTTACTTAAATATATGTGATTAATACTTTTCAGCCCTTCAGAGAGTTTGAACCTTGCCACACAGACTCAGACTAAAACTTGGTTAATTTGGCAGTATTTATTAAATGCACTAGGAGGTATCTTGTTGGAAAGCTTAATAGCAATAAGGGGTTGAATGAGGGTTCTGAGTTTCTTCCCAGATGACATAATAATAACCTGCTCCCACTTGTGCAGCCTTTCTTAGAAATGTTATATGCCAATGAGATTCAGACTGTCTTAACTACTGTATCCTACCTAGCATGAGACCTAGCTCAGGGCTTTAACAGTGGCTATCAAAAATGTTTCTCTTTTGATCTCAAAACACTGCTACTAATAATATTCCTAATTTAGAAAACAGCTTTGGTGTCATTCATTCCCTCATTAAAGGAACAATGCACATTTGGGAAGTTAAAACTGTGGGAGAAGAAACACTTCACAAAGGAATAGATGCTGAAAACAAGAATAAAAATGAGGCAAACACCAAAGGATGTTCAGAATGACATACCCCTGTCACCCACATAAGTGTTTGGAACCCAGATTTATATAATCTGCAGCCAGATCACTCCAGTCTTGGCTGTTTGCTTTCCTTTCAAATGGGTGTTTAGTGAACTATTAAATACAGAATGATTTCAGGTGTTCTCTGACTGCTGCTATGTTCCATTCCATCTGGATAGACAGGCTCATAAGCTCCAAAACTTGCTTTTCTGTTAATAAAACCAGCATTTCTAGAGACACACACACAAAAAAAAAAAAAATAAAAAGTGGAAAGGGAGTTTATAAAGTAATCTCTGAAATTTAATTGCCATTGTCAGATATAACAAAAGTATCCCTCTTACTACCCAAAACCAGAATGGGGAGGAGGCTCTTAAACAATTGAATTATATTGACAAAAGAAGCCACTGAAAGCAGCAACTAATTAGCTTACTGGTATTGTTGTAATGTATTACAGTGCTTTCCCATAACTTAGACATCTTTGGGTATTTAAAAAGATACCTAGACATTTGTTGTTTTGTTTCTTCTAGATTTGAAGTCAATAGGATGACCACTGACTTACTGAAAACAGCATTTTGTCAATGCTGATGCTTTTGAAAATCTCATGTTTAAAGCACTGTGGAAGTAATTGGGTAAGCATGTTGGCATGGACTGGGGAAAGGAAACCAAATTGCTTTTTAACACCACCTAATGGGCTGTAATGGACTAGATTTAATTAGAATCTCTAAGGAACTGCTGACCAGAACAAAAGGGACCATTTGGCTTTTAAGAAAATAGGTATTTACAGAAAAATAAATGTAAAAAAATCAAACCCAAAATAATGTCTTTAACTCTTCAGCAAATACATCTGCGTACTTAAGAAACCCGAAACATCTCCAAGAAAAAGTTTGTTGCACAATGTCACCATTCTGCCAACATTCAGTACCAAACATATACGAAACTTATGTTTTACAAGACAAAAGGACACTGCTGTCTATAGTTTCAGGTAGTAAAGTTGCTACAATCTGCAGCTGCAACACCAAAACACCTGGAAATATGGTCAGAATGCATACGTCTGCTTTGTGGTTGAAATTGTATCATCCTTGACAGATTTCAAAAAGTCAGGATATTCATTTTTATTGAGAGAAGCTCAGGGTTTTCTGGCAGTGCAAATGTTTCTGTGGTATGGACCAAGCTAAATGAAACCCCAAAAATCACATTCACTTCCTTTTGTCACTAGAATTATAGTATTTGAATTTTTTTTAACTAATTTCTTCATTTCTTTGGATGGTTCTGTACAATGATTAGAGACAATAAAGGACTTATTTAAGCTGTTTCAATTTTCTCTAAAATCATTGTTAAATTTAGAACAAGATTATATACAAAATCCAAAATTTCTTTGGGAAAAGGTTATGCTATGCCATTTACCAGATCAAGCACTTCCAGGTGTCATCAACCTTAGAATGAAATATTCTGGGGTTAGGGCAGATTTTATCTATTCTATTATGGATATGTCATTTTACTTAAAATTGTTTTTTCAACTGGTACCTAGAATATGGCGGGCCTGCCAGCCTTGGCTTAAAAATAAAAACTCTCCATTTTATCTTTTTATGTTTCCCAATGTATAACATAAATATGGTATCTGTTGTTGAAAATTAGTCCTATTTAACTAAATTAGCAAATAACCAGAACAACAAGACACAACTGTTTTTCTCCTGCATTCAAGGACCACTGCCCTTCTAGCTGCTAAGCCTTACATGTTCTCTGCAATTCTGCGACTGCCATGCTTTAAGTCAAAGTTATACAATATGTAGCCCCTTCCATCTCATGTCTTGCTCCAGCATGCCCTCAGTTTACATTCTTCTTTTAATTTATTGAGACTATTGCACTTTTTTCCACTTTTGGAAATATCCTGGGTTCAGCAGTAGCAGTCATTTTTCTCCTTCTTAGTAGCTGGTGTAGTGCTGTGGTTTTGCCTTTTACCCTGGGAACAGCATTAATAATACCAACGGGTTTTAATTGTTGCTCAATAATATTTACTCTGACTTTCTGAGTCTCATGCTCTGCCAGGGAGGAGGGGAAGCCAGGAGAAAGCGGAGACAGGACACTTGACCCAAACTAACTGTCGTGGTTTAAACCCACGCAGCTCGTTCACTCATTCAACCCCCCTGGCTTGCCCTCC
>NDXB01004604.1:8668-34501 GCA_002631895.1 Agapornis roseicollis
CAAGAAAAAAAAAAAAACAAACAAACAAACAGAAAGTATTCTCTCCAAGGCAAATGAACTGCTCTGGCAGCAAGTGAGGAGAATGCATAAGAGCCATGATTAGTGCTCTAGAGCCTCTGCACTGATCTTCCTCAGGACACCTGAACAAAAGATTCAGCTATCAAAAAGAGGTGTTTTAAGGCATGATATCAGAGGTTATTACAGGCTATTGCTCTAAAATAAGTTCTCTCATCAAGCATCTTTATTCCCAGCATACTTTGAGATGTACCTCTCTGCTGTACTTGCTTAGCAAGGTAGTTGACCTACTTTAGTCATTTCACACTGTTTTATCTTCAGAAAAATCAATATAGCAGCCAGAATTCATTATTACTTAAAATAACCACAGTATTTGCAGGTCAGTTTTATACAGGAAGAACAAAATTTGTAACACCATTCAGTTTTTCGAAAACTGTCTCATGAATGTAAAACCTCACATTGAATGAGCAGTCCTCAAGCATCAAATTATGAAAGTTGACTACATGAAAGCAAATAGCTATTTGAAAGGTTATTTCTACAATATTTTAAAACCTGGGATACTATTATATTATCTTAGCCACCAATAGGTTGTACTTATGAACTTTATGATATAGCTGCATGCCTTCCAAGTACCTTCCCCTAACAATTAGAAAGTTAAATAAATTTCTGGATATCAAATCTTGAAAACCGTCTGAAGTAATACAGTTTACAGGTATTTCCATTAGTACCTTCTCTTCCTTCAGCTGCTGCTCTTGCTCAAATTTCTGCCTTAAAGTAGCTTCCAAGTTGTCCTTCTCCTCACAGACTCCAATGTAACATTCCTTCACCACAGTTATCTCTCTGTTCAGCTCCTCTATGTTAGCCCTTCAAAGGACAAATTATTTATTATCAATTAGACTTTACATTCCCAGACCAGCAATTCTGTATTTAAAAAAGCACAACTAGCACTGAAGGCCAAACAGGAAATGTGAAAGTTGCAATAAAGTGGCAAACAAATGGTAAGTCTTACTTTAACTGCAAGATTGTCTCTTCATAAGCTTTAATAAGTTGCTCTTTTTCTGCAGCATGCTTCTCCATCAGGTCTTTCTCAAAATGTGCTTTTGTATCCTCATGATGTTGCTGATAAGTTCTTTCACACCTACAATTTCAAGAAAGGAAAGTTACCTGGGCTTTTCGTCCCCTTTTAAACAAGGTTCAATTCTTCCTTAAGAAAGAAACTAGCTTTCTTATATTGATCTCCACTTGTACCAGAGTAGCAGGCTCAGGATTATACATGCAGGCTAAAAGTCCACAAATGGAACTAAACACAGTTAAGAGACTTACCTGTCAATGGCTTCTTGTTTATCCTGATCAAAATCCTGAACCATCTTCCTCATCTGACAACAGAGATCTCGATTTAAGCTTTTCAGGTTTTCCTCATTTTCCTTCAGTTCTTCAATAGTCGAAGTACAGTTCTGGCCAAACAAGGGTCAGGTAATAGGTGAGTTGTAAAGACCCCTAACTGCAGGTTTTAGCAGCGGTGGGGGGGGGTGTGTGCTTTTGTGGGGATAAGCAGCGTCTCTCTTACCTCAACTTCTTTTAGCAAAGTTTCATTAGCCTTTCTGAGTCTCAAAACTTCTTCGTTGAGATTATCAGAAACTGAAGGAGTGGCCACTGAAGTATACAGATTTGAAACAGGCTAAAAACACAACAAAACCAAGGTGAGGTCTCTTGAGATATATATGATTAAGATGCTGATGCTTTCAGAAGTTAAAGCTGCCAAATAAAAATTGCACTTAGAAGAAATAAACAAACAACACAAACGGTAATTATTGCACTGAAAAATAGAATAATATCACTATTACACTAGAGGAATTCTTGAAACTCATAGTATCATGAAGGTTAAAGTAGCTCACACTTGATGTTGAGCTTGCAAGCTGAATGACTACTATCATCCAACAGCACACTTCTAAACATATTAGATTCCCATCCCACATCCAGGCCAAAATATGTAGATTACAAGAGCAGATGTTACAAGTCTGATCGATTTATAGAGGGAAAGTAATAATGGGGTGAAGAGAGATACAGTATCAAAGAGATTCCTTATTGATCAAATTAGATAGTGAAGGCCATCTGAAGGCAGTCTGTTTAATGTTCCATTATATAACTTCATGATACTACCCACTTTCCCAGAGAAATCACAAAGGTTTTTTGGCTAAAGAAAACCTATTTTCTCCAACGAAATTTAATTCTAAAAAAGCAGAGCAGCCATTAAGTTCTATCAAGCAAGTAAGCCATTACATCAGAACTCACCTAACACAATGCTGTCCAAGTTCCACTACTCTGTTTCTTTTGCACCAAATATACAAATCACAGCATCATCTAAATGACAAATACTTTCCTTAAGATCAATGACAGATTTACTTAGTTGCTATGAATACCCAGCTGTGAGTAAATTTTTTCATCCATTTCCATAAGAAGTTCACTAAATTCCAGCACATCTTTAATTTTTAAAAAGTGTAAACTAACCAACCTCTGACTCTTTGGATGTTTTTTCTGCTTTCACCAGCTGCTTATATTCCTCTAAACTCTTCTGGCAATCTTTCAGATCATTGTGTAATTGAGTAATCTGGTTTCTCTTCATCTTATTACTGCTCAATAAACGTTCCAGCTCAGTTTTTAATTCTACAATGATTTCATCTTTAGAGAGCTCTTTATCCATGTCTCTGTTCTGCATTGCGCTATTAGGGAAGACAAAACTGGTTCAGTATTTAAAAGACAAAACACATTTATCTGAAAAGTAGTAGCAGCAAATAGAAGAGCAACTAATACTACCAGAAATAAAGATGTCTAAGAGGCAATAGTAAAAAGAATGAGGGAACATGGATACAGAAGCCATATGCTTTGCTTTTGCATCAAGTCGCAGTTAATGTACAGAAAACTTGTTCATTCAGCCGTTTCCCCAAAAGATTCACTCTTGCATTACGTGAGGGTTTTTGAGACGACTCAATTGGTTATTTTAAAAAATAGCTTCAGCATTAAGTAGCTGTGTAGAATCTTGGATCAAAAGTTATCCACGCATGCAACCCATACAATCCAATGAGTCCCTATAATATCTGAAGATGTATTAAGCAGCAATTAGGCATCCAGTTTATGGTATTAATTCAGTTTCCTGTTTCCCAGTTTACCTGGAAATACAAGTGAAATTTCAAGTGTGTACCAAAAGCCCTATATGCTGATCCAGTAAGTCTATCTTATACACATCACTTATAACTTGATGATTTGACTTTTTTCTTCCAACAAGAATCACTTGATACCTGTAGAACCTTGGTTTCTTCCCGGTGATTTTTTTAATTCCCAGCTCTACATAGGAATCACCCAGGTTCGCATGCACGTCTCCACCTGCATCATTCAAAAATACTCCAAGCTTGGCAGCAGATTCATACAAAGCTATTTCTTCCTTCAGTTCCGTTAATTCTTCCTTAAAGGAAGAAACAGAAAAAAAAGTTACACTGAGCAGAGAAATCCCAAGCAAATACACTGGTTAGACAGATGTATGATATCAGATGAGTAAGACCCATTGTGTTTTAATGGAGGGGGGAGAGAGGTCCAACGTGCAACACAGGGAGATGAAGTAGTGAAAGGATGCACTTGTTCCCCTAACAAAGACAAAGAGTTCAGCTAGCAATCTGACCTATAATGCTCACACCCCCTTAAATCAAAACAGTAAGACATTTAAAAAAATTAACCTGCAACGCCTTGTTCATGTTATTGCTTATCATTTGTGCAGACTGAGCTTGTTGCAACTGAAACCGTAACTGATTTGTCTCCTGCATCGAGCCTATTGCAGGAAACAAAAAGGGAGAGAAACAGCAAATCATAAATGTGCAACAAAGACTATGTAATCTGAAAAGAGATCACAAACATAGCAATGTTGATTCTGGTAACAGGGATTACTCTGTTTCCTTGACCTCACCAATAGCTACCACATACATTATTACTAAAAATTTCAACGTGTAAAAGTGGAATATGTCACATGCTATTCCTACCGCTGTAAGTTTCCAAGAACCAGCCTCCATGAACAAATACAATTTCTTTCTCATTGAGATCTGAATTTAGCATGGCAATTCAAGTCAAGTGCCTATAGCTCGCTCTGAAAGGCTATTATTTAGTCCCAAACTGAGTTTACACATATATAGCATATAAAAAGTTTTATAACACTTGTGTAGGGTTTTCTGGCTGGGGGGTGGGGCATTTTATTTTTACTGGGGACTCTTTTTACACTTCAGTCTAGATTTGACTAAATTTCATTTAAGTTTGACTAATGCACTGCAAAGGAAATGGTCTAGCACACATTTAGCTTGATGTTGATTCTATTTCAATAACAATATAGGTGTGCAATTTAAGATGTTGAAGAAACAAAGGCATTTCTGCAAGGAAAGATAAGGTATAAGCAAAAGGCTGACCTGTTTGCAGTAAATTTGCACATTGCTTTTGACTTTCTTCTAGGCTTCTTGTCAGTCGATTTATTATTTCTGTTTTTTCACATTTAGTTTCTTCCAGCATTTTTTCAAGTTGCTTAACATGCTCTCCTAGATTTTTGCACAGCTCTTTCTAGGAAGAGAGATTATTTTTACTTGTGTTACAAACATCTAGCCATCTAGGACAGTTTCGGTTACAGAAAGAATCAATACGTATAAGTCACAGGGGAAAAAACAAAAATAGAATCAATCTGATGCCTAAAGGGGTAGAGGCCAGTGAAATCAATCACTGATCAAACACTATTCTTGGCTCACAAGTCACCTCTTACAACATCAAAGTTAAGTTTTCACTAGGAGACAGTAAGTATATTCCTATATAAACATCCATGGATGCGAACCATTTGTAACTTTCTAGAGCAGTTAAGTTTCCAGCATGTCAGATTATCCTCTGTAATTCTTCACATATAGTTAGTTTACTGTAGAAAAATCAAGTCTTCACATTATTTATATTATTTATAGTTTAAGTCAAGTTTATTTTGACTGAGCTTAAGCCAAGCTTTCAAGTTCCAATGCTCCATAAAACAGGAACTGTATTTTTTTTACTTGATATACAAAGTAGACCTTCATAAGACATTATTAACAGTTACCTACAAGACCTGGAAGGCACAGCACCTACTCTTTACACCTTTTGACTTCTCTATTTTCTCTGAAAAAACAGGAGGCCTCTAAACACACCAAATATACTCCATAAAAAAACCTTTTTTGCTGTAGAGAGAAAGCTGTGGTGGTATCAAGACAGAAATTGGGCAGCATACTCCTGTTTACAAGCAAGTGCTAGTTACTCTTTCAAACACACAACCCATTTACTTTTATGAATATTTATGCTGAGACAAGAATTACAGTCCTAGAATTAATAAAAATAATTCTACTTCTATTATGTGAAAAGGACAACTTATTAAGGCTTCACTACATTGCTCTAATATTTATAATAGTGTAATGGACTCTTGCCAGGTAGAATAATTTTAATAAGGTCTATAACCATGTGACACAATCCATATGAAACTCCATCTCAAAGCCAGCCTTTTCTCCCCTTTCTCTCCTTTCAAAGCCATACTTCTCAAATAGAGTGACTGTTCAGTGGTCAAATAATTTTTGAGACTAAAGCTTGGGAATAAGCTGTTTAATAAACAGTTCTTGTAGCAAAAATATCACCTCATTTCTTAACTGGGTCTTTTCTTTCCCAGATTTATTTGCCAGTACTCTTTCAAAAAGAGATTGTGCACAGAATGAAAGCTCAGGAGAGAAACTAAGACAAGGAATTCCTGCCTCTTCCACATCTGCTATGTACGAACTCACAATCTGAGCTCACAACTGCCTGGAGATGTTTATACAAACAAACCACACAGGCTCTGTAATATTGAGACTTACATATTTCCTTTGCATTTGCTTAGCTGCTTCCAGAAAGAGTTATTATAGGTCCAAAAGTGCAGTTTAGGAAACATAGGGAGCTCTACAGCCTCTCCGATACAGCACTCAGGGTCTTAAAATAATTTCTCACCTGCTCTAGGAGTGCAGATTTTGTAGTCTCAAGTTTCTGCTCTAATGATAATACTTGCTTTTCATACTTCTGTTTGAGCGCTGAAATAATGCCCTCATGTTGTTCTCTGGCTCGCTGAAGGGCATCAGATCGCTGAAGTTCTAATAGCTGCTTCTGCATGCTTTCCATGGCTACCTCTGCCACTTTGGATTGCTTCAGTATCTGTAGGAACAGTATCAGGATAGCTCCCAGTTACATATATTTTACTTTTGCTCCAATATTCCATATGACAATTGAAGATTTTTTTTTATGCAAAAGCTGCTAAAAGTCCTCAGATAATGCCTGAAATTCAATATAAACTATTTTCCCCCAATACATCCTATTTATTCATCATATATTCAGGTTCTGCAACAATCATAGTGTTTCAAGAGACTAACACTTATGTTTAATGCAAATGCACCACAAATGTAACCATAGAGATCTTCCACAATAAAGAGTTTAAATATATTTATAGTACCTGCTCCTCATTAGTAGTAAGATTCTGAATTTGAGTTTCAAGTGCCTTTATTTGACCTTCAAGATGTACTTCCCGCTCCTTTCCATTCTGATAGAGTTTTTGAGACTCATGAAGACTAACAGCCAAACCATCTTTTTCATCTTGAGAAAGAAACATTATAATTGTGTGAGAATGTGGCCAGCCACCCAGCAACTTCACAGAACTGTTCAGTATCCCTGCTCTACAGAAGCATCCACTATGACCCCTCTGTCTCACACCATGGCCAAGAAGCAGAAGGCAGAACAAAAGCAGTCGGTCTCCATCCAGTAACAACTTTCACCCTCTGGTAGCTTGAAGGACTTTGATATACTGCACAGTCAGAACCCTAGTGGAAACAAGTCCCATTGTGTCAGCACTAGGAACTAGCCCCATCCCTTACATCGTTTAAAAGAAGAAATTAAATAACTTCCCTGGAGGAACAGCTAAGACACTGCAAAAACAACACTCAGTTGCCAACTGAGGTTTTCTCTCTCCTTTGCTACTTTTGCCTTCTAAAAATCATATTAACTCTCTCAGCTCATAAATTTCAGTTTGTTCTTATAAGGGAGACCAAGACAACCACCAGTCTCCACTACAGTTTTGATCATTTGGGGGAAATACACAGTTTAGAAAACAGCTTGTTAAACCAGACAGCACCAAAACCCCTTTTTTTATAGATATACAGTTCTAAGAAGGGGTTTTTTACATACTTTTTTGTGCTTTAAACATACTACTGCAGCAAAATTTTCACTTTTCTGTATTTTTTTACTGCCTGGCACACAAGGACACTGAAATATAATGATGGCCTTGAGAATGCAGTAAAAGAGTATGATGCAGTCAGACAACTTTCTTTACAATAGTATTGTAAAGTATTGGGGGGAGAAGGTTAGGTCTATATACCTGAAATCAGGTTTATAAATAAAATCAATACATGCAGAGACACTATCTAAATCAAAGTCTCAGAATAAAAAAGTTGCTAGATACAAATGAGATAGAAGAATTAAGACAAGACATTTTACCTGTGACCATTGAAAGCTGATGATTCAAATACCTAATCTGCTGTGCACTCTTTTCTAGCTTGTCATTAAGTTCTTCCAGTTGTCTTTCTCTTGCTTTATTTAGAACTTGAAGTTGAAGAATCTGCGTATTTTCTGAAGAATCTGCCAAATTTCAAATAGCACACAAACAAGTCAGCACAGCCAACTAACCAAGAAACAGTCATAAGTAATTCCTGCCCCAAGATGATCTATTATACAATGCCAAATTAATTGTTGCTTCACAAAATTGCAACAATTTTTAACCCACGTTTGACTCACATCACCTGAGTTGCTCTGGTGGCAACAAGATGAAGAATTGTAGGAATCACCAATGTGATTCAAACCCAAGAGCAAACCCAGATACAGGTTTACAGGCTGTGAATTCCCAGAGTCTTGTAGAAACTATAGATTCTCAAGATGTCTAACAAGCAAAGAAGTTTGATCATTTGAAGTATGCTTAACAGAAAAGCCCCATGTGGCATCAAGCAAAGTATGCTTCCTAAGGTATAGCAAATCATTATTTTCCAATGTTATAAAGACCAAGTACCAGCAAGACTTAGGATCAAGCTACCAGAAATAATTCCACTCACAGTCTCACCAGACAAAATTACGTTTTTCATAGCCTTAAATTCAAATACCCTGATAAAAAAAGAGCTAATTTCTAGATTAAGGGGTGAACAGAGACACAAAGCAACAACCCTCAAGCAAACAAATAAAACCAAACCCCACACAAACACAATCTCAGGGCTCTCACAGTGTAAGCTTAGAGCAAAACAGAAGTCATGTACATTAACATACTTTTAGTTGTCCTGCAACTGAAATAAACAGACTTTCTGTTGCTAGTTTCCAGTGGACTTTTCACACAAGTTTATTTCAAGTCTAAACAGTAAACACTTACTGTCATCATTGCCCAAGAATTCATGTTGCAAGTCTTCAAACACTTCATTTCTTCTGGTTCCTTCTTGGAGTGCTGGCATTTTTTGATGAATGCCATTTTGGTATGGTTTATAAGTCACTTTGTAAGATTCTGGCAATTGACCACCAACAACATCAGATGCAACAAATTGCTGTTGTGACAACATATAGATAAGAGGAAATAAATTAAAACTACAATGTAGTTCTGCTCTAAAACATTTTTGATTTTACATGCTGACATTAAGAGCTCTAGTAGCTCTTCATTTTCAGGCTCCAACCCAGCACACCATTTCAGTGTGATAGAAATTTTCATGAAAGCATCCACATTAGGGGTGCAGTGAAGTCTGAACTTAAGTACACACTTAAGTGAATCAATCACATTCACTCTACCTTATGGAATTCCACCTGGCCAACAACACAAAAAAACCCAACAAAACCCATGTGTATATGAAAATGTAATTACTTAACATTTCTTTGTTTTAAATAGACTACAGAACCTACCATTAATGTTTAAGATTATAGTAAGAGAATAAAAACATTTAGAAATACTGGAATCATAGAACATAGAACCAGGTTGGAAAAGACCTTTAAGATCAGTAACAACAGTTAAACTACCAATAGTTAAAGACCTGTGAAAATTTTCCAGAAGAGAGAAAATTGCATCAGCTTCTGAAATACCTTAAGATGTTCCTTTGGAGTATCTGAAAAATTCATTATCTTATTTTGCTGGTTGTTAAGTTCTGGTTTATGACCATTTGTATACAGCCTGAAGTTTTCAGGAAGATGATACACATTGTTCTGTTGGTAGCAACTTGGAGCACTAAACCCTTCTCTACCAAGATACACATCATCAGGATCCTCTTGATCATTCTGGCCACAGTAATCTTCTTTAACTTCATATAAATGTTTCTTTTCGTCCTCGTTATGTAGGTCATTCCAATTATTGCCATGTTTTTCAACATGATCGTTTTGCTGGTCACACAAGAATTGTTCGGTGTACAGATTTTGTCCTTGTTCATAAACCTATGAATCAATAAGAGGTTTAGAATTGTTTTCTCAAAACTTGGATTTTTCCCCACCTCCTTTTTTCTACGGTTACCCTTAAATTAGAAGTACTTCAGATTAACAGCAAAACACATTACCTACATGAGAAGCATTCCTCTAATGAATTTAAATACTACTTCGCATATTATGAACAAGCAGTTGCTAATAACTACATGACTGCACATACAAGCTTACATTTTGAGGATCACTTATCAAGGGATGATCACTCCACCTTCCATCATGCTTCCCGGACTCATGTGATCTAGAGAAATACAAGCAGCTTATCTATGTATTTATAACCTCAGGAAAAAAAACAACCAACCAACCAAAACAAACCGTCTCTTCATTAATCTAGTTTGTTTCTCATGGAATACAAACCATAAGCTCTTCTTTTACTTGGATTGTGTTTATGGCCCCCCTCAGCTGAGATTTTGCTTTAATCTCAAATGCATAACACAAGTAATAAAAAATGATGCAAGATTCCTTACTGCTCCTCAGACTCGTGTAAGCTACAGTCCGAATAGCTGGAGAGCTGGTCTCCACTGTCCTCCAGCATGTCATGGGGAAGGTCTGTCAATAGCTGTTGCAACTGAAACAGAACAAACAATATTCATTACATGCCTTTCAAAAGAATACATGCAAGTTCAGTCCAGAGAGACAGAGAGGGGCAAAATAGGTCACTTGCATGAAATCCTGGTTTTTTTCCTATTTTATTTCTGGAATTCACAGAGGTACTTATACCATTATATGCTTAATAAACTAGAGTACCAAGCAAATGATTTTTGGCAAGCTCTTGCTAAGGAAAGAGCCACACCAGAAAGAGGTAAGGAAAGTGCCACCAGATAGACATGTCCCAGGGCAGACTACTTTTGAAGAATGATCTGCGAACTAATCACACCACGGCTTCTCCTTCCTAAATCCCAGGCAAGAGAGGTACTGGACAGTAAAAACATGCTCTTATCTGGATTTCAATCCAGACTTCTCAAAAAACCTTGCCAGTCAGTGTTATTAGATGCAAGAAGTCATCACTGCAATGATAAGTGGTTTGCTCAGGTGTTCAAATGAAATCACCAAGCAACTAGACATGAACAGAGAAATATTACCAATTCTAGTTCAGAAAAAAAAATAGCTGTGCCATTAAAAAAACAAAACAAAACAAACAAAATCAAGCACACAACCAAGCCACACCTGAACTTACTTGTTGTAATGTTTCCCATATAGATTGTACCTCTTCTTCCAATTTTCAGAGAGGATTTGATATGGGGCCATTCATTGGGCTTCTTACAGACATGAACTCTTTTTCTTATTAGGTGACTTGAAAACTACACAATATATTCAGAGTTATTACATACTGTTTCTGAAACCTAACCCTATTTTTCTCTGCACTCTCAAAACTCACAAAAACCATCAGTCAAAAAAAGTTTCTCTCAAACATACTCTGTTTTCTCAGAAACTATTTTACATGCTCTTCAAGACCAACAGAGAGGTGAGAACAACTTTTCTAAAAGTTTGCAGGACAACAGAGCACCAAAAATTTGTTCCTGGAAATTCATTAGTGGCATGAAGAAGTTTCCCTATCATTAAGGCACTCTCTAGATTCAGTATATCTCAGCTCCACGAAGCAGGAAAAGAAAGGCAGCATCATTCACTTAAGATCCCCTTTCATTTGCCCTACTTGCAACCAAGGACCAACTCAAGCACCACAGGTTGAAGATTATAATCCTACAACACTACAATTATTTCACTACTTGTTCTCCTGAACAAACAGAAAGCCCTTTTCTGGGCAGAAAGTTTGGAACAGATAACAAATTTCCTACAGCATTTGCAACAGCATCTTTCCAATTGGTACAGCTGTTGTTCTACCACACATTTCTGCAAGCATTAGTTTCTACAATACCTGCTCTCCACACAATCATCCTGAAGTATATACTGGGGATGTTACCTGACTTACCACCCTGTAAGAAACCATTATGCACATTCATGTTAAACGCAGGTTTTGCCAATTGTCTTCGTGAAACAAAAGGAACAGAAACATCTGAAGTATTTCAACTTCAAAGAAATCCCAAAACATTTGAATATAGTTTTTCTAGGGATTAAAGTATGCAATCAGATTTTTAAAAATGGCTTCTCTTTTTTTTTCTAAGCTAAGCAAATTTTCAAGCGAGAGATGTTGTTTTCTAAGTATTTGTAATAAGTGAAAAAAGCTGTCTAGAAATACAAAATATAGGTGACACCAGCCTTTTGCATTTGCATTTGCTGGATAGGCAAGGAATTAACAGTCTTCCAGCCATTACATATGACATTGCAATGCACTTAAGATGCACCATCTCATTATCTCTTTCCTTTCTATGCCACCCTTGCGCAGCACAGCTTGCACTCTGTTTTGCTCTTAACAAAGCCAGCATAGATTTTTTTTTTTTTTAAACAAAAGAGAGAGATAGGAAGAAGACAGATACTCAAGCCTTCAGATCAAACAGTTCTTTCTCACCTCTTGTTCTCTTGCATAATCCTCTTGGTCATAATCTTCATCTTCATGTTGAGTTTGCAGAGCTGCGCTATCAAAGTCAAGAGACATTGCTTTCTAACGTTTTTGCACATCCAGCAAAACCTATCACAAGATAAAAAAACATCAGACATGAGAAAAAGGCGAGGAAGCAGACCAAGAAGTGCCACCCTCACTTCCTGAATTAAGTAGCCAAACATATACAAAAATACCATCTTTGAAAAAAACTTGCACATTACCTGTATCTTTCACTTCAGCTTTTGTTTCTCAGTATATCCAATGTTACTTGCTTCTAAGAATTTAGCATGTAAAACAGATTATCTGGGCTCTTCATATGTTGACATCGTTACTGTTGATCTATAAGCAGACATTATTTTCGTCAAGTTCTAACACTGTATGTTATGCATATGTTGTAATACATGCTAATAGTTATGCCCACTTTTCAATCTTGCTTCATTTATTTCTAGAAAATAACTATATTTCACACCAAATACTGGAAGCATCCTATTGCTTGCTCATTTGGATAGTGGCTCTGATTGGAAAAATAGTAAAAGTATCACAGAAACAGGGAAAATATTGTGTCAGTTTCAGATTCCACTGTTTAATGAAGAGACTGAGACTCCCAGGAGTCTCCCGGTGTCTACACTGAGCAGTGAGTTCACAGTAAGTGTTGTCCCACATTTGGCTGCAAGGTAAATTACTCCCTGATGAAGGGACACTCCTGACTGGCAGTTCTGAACTAGAAAGGACTGATGAAGATTTTACAGAATGGCACATTGTTTGGGCATACAGGTATAGCACGTGCTGAAGTCCTCACTCAGTACAAAATGAACTTTACAAGAGCATTATTTCCAAGCCGAAAGGCATAATGTGCCACTTTACCATGTTTAAGGGACCTGCTTGCCAATGATATTCAAGGAAACTCCAATGCAACTAGCAGGAGCCCTAACAACGCAAGTACCTGTTTCTGAGGACCCCCTAAAGCACCAGTTCACCCGGTGTGACCACCTGCAACATGTCCCACAGCGAGTGAAGCAGCCATCTTCCCCAGAACCCGCACCAGCCGCAGGCAACCACCCCTCCTACCGACGCCAGCCCCATCCCCCTCTCCTTAAACCCTTTCTCAGCCCCATCAACTGAGGAGCCGAACGAGGGGGTACAGCCCCGTTTCACTCGCTCATGGCCTGTGAGAGCCACAACCAGTCACAGACGGAAGGGGAGCTCGTCAGCCGCCCCCTCAGCCCCTCACGGTGGCGGCGCGGAGCCAGCAGCTAGCGGGGACGATTTGTGCTCACAGAGCGGCCGGGGAAGCACCTCCCGCCAAGGCCTCCCTGCCCCGCTCTGCCGCGGCCTCTGTGGGGCAGGAGGCGAGGAGACAGCCCACGGCCCCAAGTCTTACCTGAGCCTTCCGGCGCCGCGGCCACCCACCTCCACAACAAAGGCGCGCCCGCCGCTCTTCCGCATGACAACGGAACCCTGGGCCGGCCTCACTGACTGACAGCGGTCGGAGCCAACCGGAGGCGGCAGCAGCGCCCAGCCGCACGGGAAGCAAAGGGGGGCGGGGCGCGCCGGGCTGCACCGCAAACCCACCTCCGCGGACTGTTCGAAAGCGGGCGCGCATGGCCGCGGGAACGTGCCCGGCTAGCTGATTGGCTAAGCGGTCGACCAATGACTGCGGCGGGTTTTAGCAGGGGGAGGGGTCTCTCCTTGACGTTAAGAGCGCGCGCGCAGGGCGTGACCGCCCAAAGTCAGGCGTAGGGTTGGAGGGGGTGGGGTGTCGTCGCGCCGCGAGACGTGGCTGTTGCCTGGCAACCAGGGGTGGCGCTGTCGGGGGTGATGTCGTGAGGAGGTCACGGCCCGAGGGCCGGTTCTCACGACAGTGTCGCGATGGGAGCTGGCTATGTGACACTGGCATCATTCGTTGTGGAGCAGCGGGTTCCCGCCTGCATCTCAAGGGCAGCCGCCTCAGGGGAGCGGCTTGCAGCCCGCCCGTCGGCCCCGTGATGGCGGAGGGGATGCGGTGCATCGTGCGGAGGGCTCGGGCTGGGCGGCACACGAGGAAGCCCTTCATGGGGCTGCAGCTTTCACCCGCTGACAGCAGCAGCCAGGCCGACTCCAGGCAGCCTTCCTCAGGGTGCTCAGGGAGCCACTCTGCTTTGAGAGCTTAGAATCACACAATCACAGGCTGGTTTGGGTTGGAAAGGACCCTATAATCATCCAGTTCCAATCCCCTGCCGTGGGGACACCTTCCATTAGACCAGGTTGCTCAAGGCCCTGTCCAACCTGGCCTTGAGCACCACCAGCTTACTTTAATCTGTTTCAAAAACGTTTCTCTGAGTAAACTAACATCTTCCACAGATTTCCCTGTAGCAAGCACTTAAAAAAAAAAAAAAAAAAAAAAAAAAAAAAGGAAAAAGAAAAGCAACGACAGGTACTGAAACCCTTAGCAGCTTGTGGAGCACCAGGCAGGGCCCCTTGTGTCTGTATGGTTGCCTCTGCTCACCCTAAAACACCTCCTGGGTGTCCCCTTCTGCTGGGTTCAGGGACCCACACTGATACAACACCCTTNTGGGTGTTTGTCCTGAGATGAGGAAGATGTGTAATGGCTCCATCTGGTGACAGACACCCTCAGCAATAATAATGCTGCCTGCTTGATGTGAGCAGAAAATGGAAGCTGTGGTAGGGGAGAGGCTTTTGGGTCACTTGTTACAGCATTCTTATTGATGGAAGCAAATAGATACATGTGCTAATGTGATTTAGTGAAATTTATAGGAGATCTGAAAAAGAATGATTCTGCTATCCTTGAAATACGACAGAAATAGCAGAAATAGCTATTCTTCCCAGGGGTTTCTAGTAACAATTAGAACTGAGATTAACCAGCTCTTCACAGCATTTTCATAGCGTGAAACCATTAAACAAACAACCTACATGTGCCTTGCAATTCATATTCACTTTCTCAAGAACAGTACTTTGAAAATCTTTCCAAAATTCAGGTAACTTTCTTTTTGGCATAGTTACATCTAAGGCTTCCACACAGGAGCTGATAGTGTACTTCACATGAGATAGCTGGTCTACAGAGGATAAAAGCAGCATGAATAACTAAGTGAAAGCACGTAAGTATCAGAAACCAAAAACTGAGTTCCTAGCTCCTGCTCAAGAAGTATGAATGTTATTTATTCTAGGAAAATGTCCATTGCCTGTAATGTGTGTATATATTGTGTTTGAATTGTATCTAATTAGTCGTGTTCTTTGCTTTCTGTCACATCAAGAGATTTTGAAACCCTTGTTTACTGCACTAGCACCCAATTATCTCCCTTTTCTTCCCTTTTTCCTTGATAGTTTTGCTTCAGCACATCCAAAAGCTGCAGCAGCAACAAAACAAAGTTTCTGATCTTACTTCTTTTTTAGCTAGTGATATTCAAAGAGGGAGATACAGACTGCAGCACACTGCGATCCAAACATCACACACTAGCTCAGGATGGGTTTATGCATTTGTAAAATGAAAAGCTGGTGAAGTGAAAGAAGTCCTAAGTCAGCATCTTGACTGGCAAAGTCATGCAACTTTGATCTCATACTGTCATGACTCCAAGCATTATTATTCTAGTCACAAGTAACTTTGATCTGTACTAAAAATAGAGGTGAAGTTCTGCACATTTTCCTTCTATGACCTGTCATAAACCTCAGGTGTGATGCAAAAGTCAAAACCACACTACACAGGTCTTTCTCTCCCCTTGACATGCCACAGAAGTAGCTATTTTTGCTTCATAAAGTCATGTCAAGCACATTATGAAGTTTGGCAAGATGTGAGAATAGAAAGGATACTATGCAGAGGTTTAACATTTCAGTTGTAGTTTCTTGCCAGCTATCCTCACAGTGGCACAAAGCTCGAGCACAAACCCTTGCTGGGGCCTCCTTCACAGGTGAAAAGCTTGCATAGGATAGAACTGGCATAAGCTTGAGTTTATAGTCTGAAGGGCTGAAGTATTAATAATGCTAGACTATGAGCAGAGAAATCAACTACTAATGTTTTAAAGCTTCTTACTGCTTCAGTATATGCAATTTAGTATTTTAATCATGTCATTATAAAGGAATGAAATATATTCTATGCCTATTAACTTAGGATGAGAGAAAAGATGTTTTTTAAGTCAGCTCTAAGTGTGGCATTTAACATCATATTTCCCCCTCCAAGGAAGCTTTTGTCTATGTGTATATGTCCACTCTCGTCTTCTAGAGGGAAGAGCTCTTACTATAGTGTCCCATTTAACATGAACACAGGCAAAATAACAGAATTAGTTTTTTGTAGCCAAGTCTTCCAGCAATTACTGAACTCCACAATCATTGTCTGCCTTGTGGAAGTGAGACAGTAGGCTGGGAGACAGACAGAATGTTCCTGCTCATGCCAGAAGACATTGTTTATCTTAAAGGGACAACCTTCTTAGGCCATCACCTGGATGACCAGTACATTCCCCAAATCCCCCCTGCCTTTTTTCAATTACTTATTAAATCACTGTTTCTTCAGCAGGAGGCCAAAGAAATCACTGTACACTCTGAATACAGGATTGTTCATATCTATTTATTGTGGCAAAAGAATTCATAGGTTTCCTTTAAAAGACTTTTTACCATGTTTAGGAACAAACGGACTCTACGTGAAGAAAGGGAAAACCGTATCTTGTTTTGGAAAGAACATTGGATAAGGGCACATGCAAAGTTCAAACATCTTTTTAAATAGTTTTCTTTCAAAATGTATCATTAGTTTTGTTCCGCTTCTCTAGTTTGTAAACAACTATGTAATCAATGAAAATATATTTAGGCTACATTTAAAAAGAGATGTCTCCAGTATTAATTGGTAGTAATAGTAAAATCATATACAAGACAAAAATATTAGGATCTAGCATGCTTGTCCTTTAACAAGTTCTATTCCAAAATTATATTACGTATATTAATTTCAACTTTGTACATGTTGCATAATCTCAAATATTCGAGTAGTCAGACAGTGATAAAAAATGATTAAGAAACCAGACAACCTTTTTGTATTGCAAACGCTACTCATTTCAAACATTACTTGCTAGTAAAGTGCTCTTACAAGCAAAATAAAATTGTTAGTGTCCATCAAGAGCAGATGACATTTTAGTAATATTCAAATTGTACTTGTTTTGGCAAATAGTTAACAGTGTAGACATGTTTGTTTAACAACCCAAAACTACTTCAGTATAAATAATACTGGTTTCCAATAATCCTATGCTAAAAGGCACATACTAATGTTCCAGCAGTTCATTCAAGTGAGCATTTGCATGTAGAGGTTTAATTGTGCTTTTAAATAGTTACTGATTCAGTATGACCTTGAAAGTGACATTTGTGCATGTCTAATATACCTTCTCACAAACGAAGCTCCCACTCTGAAGGTGTAATTTCGTTAAGCTTATATATATCTATATAACTATGCCTGTTGATCTCTACAGATCTACATAGATATACACATATACATATATTCACACATAAACACACAAAAGGGTCTTCTGGAACAGTGGCAGAAAGTGTAGTCTCTACTGTTTTGAATTGCCTTCATAATAGAAAGGTTTTGGTAGTTTTCAAACATTAATTGTTTTGGGATTTGTGAGATCCAAGGGATTATTTGTGATACTGCATGTGTCCCACATTATTCTCTTTCCTTACAGGCTGCTTCAAGCTCACTTCACTTCCAGAAGAGACGATTGGCAAGTTATTTTCCATGTGATACTGAATAAGATGACTCACACTATCAAATATATGGTCTTTGGTTCTCACCTAATGAAAGCAAAAGAATATATTTATGGTTAGACTGTGCTTATAACTGGTTGGACATGAACCTAACACATTAAAGTCAAAAGGCATTAAAGCCACTGAACTCACTGGAGTGGGATCATAAGGCTGTAGACAGCGATTTAGACTTATCCTTTGACCTGCAGTTAGCTGACATGGAAAACAAAGGGCCAAGTTAAGGACACTGAATGTAGAACTGGGATAATTCTGCTAAGGGGAATGAAATAAACTCCCCACCCCACTCCAAAGAGAGATATTTTTCCCTAAATCCCACTGAGGATTAATTTTCTGATTTACTCTCTCCTCTGAGAAGCGTCACACAAGAGTGCTATTCTAGCCCTGGGCAGAAGCCAGTAGATTTGACCAGCTGTACTTCTATCCAGCTCTACTTCTATCCAGAAGTGTGTTACTGATAAAATTCATTATTTAACGTTAGGGTTATTTTTCTAGCAATATAATAACAACTCAAAAGATGTATTAAGTGTATACACTAATTATCAGCACCTGTACTAACAACTTTTAAATACCTCACTTCTATTTCCATGGTACTTTGGTGCTTGTAAGTTCTTGAATTTAACTTTCAAATCTGCTGAAATCTCTGGCTAAATTTAAATTAACCTGGATGAAGTCCAATCAGTTCCACTTCCTGGAGTGAGCCTGTGCATTCATTTTGACTGAAATATCTGAGCAGCCCTGATATTTCAGCATATGAGATGTTCATACCTTGCCCTCAGGATCCACCAAGAGTAGATGCTTTGCTTGCCCTCCCTGAAGTCCACTGAGGACATACTGACCAGGTGATGATGTGCTCTCTCGCACCAGAAAATCGCCATCGTTGACTAAGAGGCTCTCTGCTGCTTTCCTGTTTAATTTGCCATGGTAACAGTCTTCATTCTTTAGCTGCTGCTTTAGTTGTGGCAGAACACAGAGACCAGCTGTGTTGCTTGTGGCACTCTGCTGAACAGCTTCCGGTAACTCTAAAATTAAATGAAAGGGAATGTATTGGACACTTCACCTAGAACTTCACCCTAAAAGGATGCAAGAGAGTATTTTTTATTAGCTTTTAAAATATTCAACAGCCTTGAAGCTCTGCTCAAATCAACCTTACAGACTGTAACATTATGCACATATGAATGCTCACAAGCCTTCAGTGCATTAGGTAAAATTATCACACCATCTCCTCCCATACCTTAGATGGGAAAGCTTTGGGTCGCTAAGCAACAGGGATTGGAAACAGGAATTAGTCTGATGCTCTGCTCTTTTGGGTTTGTATTTCTTTGGTTGTATTAAAAAGTCAAATCTTCCCTGTGAAAACAAGATTTTTGCTGGGGTTTAGCCACTGTTTGTTGCTTTTTTTTATTTAAAGATCCAGCTCTTTCTTTCTTCCTTAACAAGCTCTGAAGAGATTGTCATGGATCACTGGGAGAGTCATTTTGACTGGCTCCAGCTATGTGCAGGAATGTAAGACAACATAGCCATTGTAGCCAGAAGGGAAGGATTACAGTATGATGCATCTGCTGTGAAAAAACGAACAATTACTGAATGTACTAACAAAACTGGGTGGTTTGGGATATAGCCAGTCAGACTGCAAATGATTCACAGGCAGGATTTTTCTAAGGAAAATAAGAGGATACCACCTCTTCAATGGAATTGTGCAACCTAAGACTTCTCAGGATATCACCAGTTCTTTTTAGAGCATAATACAGCCCCAAGCTGGAAATGTCTCAATGGTCACGGATTTCCTTTCGTGCAGTTCTGTTCAGTCCTTTGCCCACTTTCTTGTGTGGAGCCAAATGTGGTCACAGATTTCCTTTCGTGCAGTTCTGTTCAGTCCTTTGCCCACTTTCTTGTGTGGAACCAAATCTGACAGAACACTCAATGGGAAACTATGAAAGACAAAGCTAATAAATTGAGTATTTTCAATAAGGAGGACCATCAGTAGCAACTATATAGTCATTTAATGGATATCTACCACTTTGTGTCTGTAAATCAAGACTTAATTTGACATACATTTAATACTATGGATCAAACAGTTGACTTAGAAATTATTGGATTAGATTCAAAGGTCACTTATCCAAGAACTGAGAAAAGATGGTCATAATGATACCACTTTGACTGTGTGCTACTGCCTGTGAAGCAAAGGCAGCTGAAGCCACTTTCACCTTAAAATGGTTACGATCTTGAGCATTCCTCTTCCCTGAGGTATGGTGCAGTCACAAGCTTTCATATCATCCTAAAGACTTGCTTACTATTATGTCTGCAGCACTATTATCATGAATCAACTACAGAAGACACAGATAACAAGACTCCCTCTTTTCAAAGCTTAGGAAAGATAGGTATTGCAATGGGACCTACTGGCCTGATGCAGTGGGCTCCCATGGATCTGTATTGTTGCTGTACTGCGGGCTGTACAGACTGCTGACTGTAGGGTCTGAGTGTTGATGTAACACGGATCATCAAAAAGATCTGTTTTGTAGGCAGGCTTCAATAATGTTGCCTCTTTTTTTGTCTTCTGTGATCTTTCAACACAGTTACCTGCAATTAGTATATAGTATGCACAGATTTCCTTTTTTTTTTTTTTTTAACTCAATTTAAAATAACTGTAAAAGCTGAAATAGGAACATTGTTGTTCTTATATATCCAATAAAGTCATTCAGCAGGAAAAGAAAAATTGGCAGATGAACTAGTTTTTCCATATGGCTAGAAGGCACAAGGTACGCTACCCAAAATGAGTTAGAAGTTTTCAAAAACGTTACNTTGTTGTTCTTATATATCCAATAAAGTCATTCAGCAGGAAAAGAAAAATTGGCAGATGAACTAGTTTTTCCATATGGCTAGAAGGCACAAGGTACGCTACCCAAAATGAGTTAGAAGTTTTCAAAAACGTTACACACGGATTCAGTTCTGCTTCAATCAATGTCAGCAGTAAACCCCCCTCTGAATGAAAAGAAATTAATACATATGACTTTATAGATACACAAGCCATATATGTTGTTTGATGTAAAACCCTTTCCTTCCCCTCTGCACCACAAAAAAGCTTCTGGGAAGCTGAACAATTCTCTCTCTTGTTAATTCTGGTGGAGCAGAGAAGACGGAGGAGGTTGGTGCTTTGTGGTTCTGTCTAGAGAGCCAAAGCCACATCTGTCAGGTTAGGATCCAAGCCCAGGAACAGGCTAACAGAATATCCCCTGCAGGGTATGAAAATAATAGCACTTCAGCTAGCCAAATAGCACACATAGTTATGCTCTAGCAAATGTTTTATTCATAGATCTATTCATTCATTCTATTTATTCACCCACTCTTTGTAGAATCCATTTGATTCTCCTTTTCTTAAATCAGAAATAACACAAGGAACTGAACTATCCCCTGCAGAGAGTGTAATGGATCACTCTAAGAGCAGTGCAGGTGGGAATTCAAAAAGGACCTCATTATGCAGTGAAAGAGATGAGCTGAGGAAATGTGCTCAGGGCATCAGCTGTAGCAAAGGAAGTCCAGAAAAAGATGCAGGCAGATGATCTCCTGGAGTCCCAGAGAACAGATACTGCTAAGGCAAATTGATCTCAGCCAGAAAGCCACCCAAGGCAGGGGAAAGGCCCAGTCACACTGAGAAGCCAGTGACTCTGGAACCAAAGGCATGGGCTCCGTTGGAACAATCACCCAATGCTGATAATATGGGTCTCATCAAACATTTGTAGGGGGAAGGAGTATTTTCAGAGGCTGATAAGGAGTGAAGTATCTTTCCTTTACAAAGCGTATGAAAGGGAATAAACCACCAAAGAGTATGAAAGAATAAAAAACAAAGAGCTACTGTACAGTATCATGACAAGTAAACCAAGAAAGTCTGCCAGCAGACATGAAGATAGATTAGAGGCCTTTAGAGAAGCTGTAAGGCTTTTTTTGTCTACCCTTCATCTAAGGAACTAGAAATGGCCCACTAAGTAGAACACTTTTCTTCATTGTATCAAAAGCCAAGGGGTAGCTCTTGCAGGCAATCTGCCTTGGTTAATTCTGCATATGCATGAGAATGAAAAGAAAGTACATACCCACAGTTTTGTTTTCTTCTGGACAGTTTTCATATATATTGATGAATGTTGGGCTGCATGTCTGTAGAAAATGGTAAAGACAGTCACGTAAAGTAATCTCTTAGAAACCTCAGATAATTTAAAGTATCCATGTACCTGTTAATGGGGATACAGGCAACGAAATGTATCTCTTTAAATAATATTTCATGCTGATACACTTCTTTCTACAGGGCATCATGTCTGGACGTACTCTTACCTTACAGAGGTTAACTGCCTAGTTTTATATCCAAGATTTAGTATACACAGTATAACTCCTAGCTAATACAGTTCAGATTTTCTTATAAATGTTCCTTGCAATAAAACCAAGGAGAAATAAGTACAAGCATCATGATTTGAAAGTGAAATGGTCACCAAGTTGTTTGTGCAGCACTAAACAGTCATCAGAACTGAGAGGAAGAACAAAAAGTAACACCCTGTGAAAAAAGGATATTTGCAGGGTAACCTCTTACAATGACTCTGGCAAGCTTCACGTGCAAACTCAGGGTCTCATCAAACATCTTTTTAGATGTCTGGGGACTGTTGGGGAGTTGGAGACCACCAGGCCCACAGCCAAGATGTGGTATATGGTTGAGGTCAACAAAGCAGTAGCACAGGAACAGATGGAACAGTAGCACAGGAACACCCAGGAATTCAGGAACAGTTGTTGCCAGACACAGAAAACACTTGGGAGCAGCAAATTTTTAGACAGCACCAACAGGATTCCAACGGGTGCATCTGAGTGCACTCCCTCTAGAGCACAGCAGCAATGCTTCCTTCCCTGAGTGTGGAAATACCGGTGTTCCCAAGAACTCAGCAGCAGGCTTTGAAGTCTGTACAGTCCGTATGAACTCAGCTGGTTTTACTCCATGATTTCTTGGGTTTTATTCCCCACTATTCCAGTAAAGAGCCACATCTTTTGCTGCTATGGCTGATTTAACAGAGCCTCTTGAAATATTCCAAGGGTAATTAATGTTGTATATACATTGCAATCAGTTAATGCTGCATGTATAGGTTGTAGAGCGTAATGGACAGGGTGAAATATTTAGCAGATCTCAGAATTAGGAGCCAGGAGGTCCCAGATATTGCAGATGTTCTCTCAGACATGCCATTTTAATCTGTACCTATTTTCTTCTCACAGCTAACAAGAGAACAAGGGAATATTACTTGGTCTCCTAAAAGTACTCTAAGGACAAATGAGTTAATATTCAGAAAGTGCTTTGGGATTCAATTATGTACTAAGCATCATTAAATCTAGCCTAAAAAAAGCTTTTCCCAGGATAATCAGGACCTGGTTCTGATGTTAATGCCATGCTTTACACCACAGTAACACTTTATTATTCATTCCCATAACAGGCAGTGAACAGTTACCCCAGAAGATGATGTACTTACCAAGCAACACTGCTTTTTGCACTGTGTAAGACAGTTAGCCCTTTGATCCATTTGCACTTTTATTCGCATGTCCAATACTCCACCGGTGGGAGGCTCTTTCCCTGGAATTTCGTTGTAATATTCATGATCCTCCCTCTCCTGTGAATTCCCAGCTGATCCATTAGCACTTGCTGCATCACTGAAAAAATATGGGGGGAGGAGGAAGGTGACTGATGTAGTCAACTGCTTTCTAGTGTAGGCAAATGTCCTCAATGTTTGCACATCGCACAATACACAGATTAGCCATATGGAGGCTCTGAAGGGCTTTGGGCCTGAACTTTCAGAGCTTTATTTTTCCAGTTACTTCTTCCTGAATTAAAAATGGAATCATAAAATCAACTAGGTTGGAAAAGACCTTTAAGATCATCAAGTCCAACCTTCACCATAGGGCTGCCAAGTCCACCACTAAACCATGTCACTAAGGACCTCATCTACACAGTTTTTGAACGCTTCCAGAGACAGTGATTCCACCACTGCCCTGGGCAGGTTGTTCCAATGTCTGAGCACCCTCGTGGTGAAGAAATGTTTCCTAATATCCAATCTAAACACCCCATGGTGCAGCTTGAGGCCATTTCCTCTTGTTCTATCTCTCATTACTTGGGAGAAGAGGCCAGCCACCTGCTCTCTCCATCCTCCTTTCAGGAAGTTGTAGAGAATGGCAAGGTCCTCCCTGAGCTTTCTTTTCTCCACACTAAACATGCCCAGTTCCCTCAGCCATTCTTCACCAGATTTGTGCTCCAGGCCTTTCACCAGCTCCATTGCCCTTCTCTGGACCTACTCCAGCACAGTCGCTAGAGTTTGGGGTGCAGGGAGGTACACTCATTTTCTTAGCAACAGGCAGTCCAAATCCCTTTTATTTGATTTGAAAATATAGGAGCCACCTACTGAAACTTTAAGAGAAGAGAGCCAACACATTGTTCATTAAGGTGTCCAAAATGTAGACCATAAAACTAATTCCTCTGGCTTCTTTTCTCAACTATATAAATCCAGAGAATGAGGGGGAAAGGAGAGGAAGGCAACACTTACAAGAGAAAATGAAAACCTCATAGCATTTAGTTAGAAAAGCCTGCAACTGTTTTAAAAAAATCAAATATTGCTACCAGAAAAAAAAAAAAAAGGCAGTTTTCCTGAATGTACCCTGATTTTAACAACTATTATCAATATAACTGTTCTGTTTCAGCTGGAAGAAAACATGAAGGAGAGCACCCAATGTTTTTCTTGAGCTAAACCAGAATGATGATTGTTTAAATGTACAGCTGATACACTGCAAAACAACTAGGTGCTTCCTGTACTGTCTCCGGTCCCGAAATAAAAAACTCATCGCAAATCTTAATTCAGAATATAATTGGATAAAAGGCCTCAAGCAGGAAAGAGATAAAGTTCAAGTAGTTGATTATGTGATATGCAGTGCAAGTATTTGATTATGTGATTGATAGTAGTTTGGAAGGGAGTGACTCATTCACAGCAATATTCAGCTTTTCTGCCTGAGGACAGTTCTCCAAGGCTGGCTGCAGGTCAGGCTCAAGGAGGGAATCTAATTAGCCTATTCTATTTCTCCTCACTCTGATGTACTTGTGGGATAACCTAGCACAGTTTCATAGGAAAGGCTTTTCCTCTGGTTATTGTCCCCAAGGAACACAGACCAGTATTAGCAGTGGAATGGCAAGAACCACTCTGTAGAATGAAATAAACTGGAGCTGGGGCTGCTGTTACACAATAAAACCAATTCTGCTGTCTTGCATTAGACACTGTACCAGGGACACCACTTGCACAGTGACTGCTCAGGATGCAGTTAAGCAGTATTATAGCCTTACTTACTTGTGGGAGGTAGCAAGCAATCAAATTTGGTGTTACAGTAAAGACAAGACAGAGAAAAATAGGCATGTCTAATGCGTGAGGAGAGCTATAAATTAGAGCAAGAACTGCATCCCCGGTGCAATGGAAAAAGGGTACATAAAATGGGGAACTGTGCACCTGAAATTAATCTAGGCACTATATTTTGAACAATGTGCAGAGGACACAGCTTCATACATTGAAATACTAAGCAGTGGCTGTATTTATTTCAGTACACGAGGCTGATGTATGTCACACCTGGTGGAATCAGAGGCTGCTGTCAGGACATGAGCAGAATAGCAGAAAGGTGAATTACAATGGCTTTTTTCCACCACCACACACTTTCCAGAAATACAGCACGTTTAAACTTGGTGTGGATCAGGACTAGGCTCTGTGTGTATTTGCACTAAATTTACTTGGGAAGGGTAGTTTGAACATCTGTTCAGCTTACTTGCATGACTTAAGAGAGGGCTGTGTTAACTAAGGTACAATAGAGCTAAATTCTGTTATGCACCTCTACAAATGTCACAGGCATCAGTGGAGTTTTTCTGGAATAAGCTAATGTTAGTCTATTATAGTGCATACATACAGCAAATATTACAATTAGAAACATAGAATCATAGAATAGTTAGGGTTGGAAGGGACCTTAAGATCATCTAGTTCCAA
>NDXB01004605.1:5868-44470 GCA_002631895.1 Agapornis roseicollis
TTTTTTTTTTTTTTTTTTATATTAGCTTCAGAGAGTGTTCTCGGTTTGAAGCATTATTCGATTTTCTTTATCTTTGAAGTGGTCTATCTCTAATGAATAAAAGTATTTGAAGTCAGGTGAACCAGCTTGCATAGAGGGATTTGCCTCCAGTCACTAATCAACCACATCTTGAAATCTGTTACTGCAAAGAGATTTACAGTTAGTAGAAGAATGGATTATGGACTGGTAGGATTTTTAAAAGGATTACTATTGCTCCATTACTTGTGCAGTTTTTCTTATAGTTACAAACTCAAATGCTTAGGTGCCCTTTTGTGTTAAATGTTCTGATGTAGTGCTTCCATCTCGTAACAGAAGCCTGAGTAAATGGCAGTGGTCTGCCTATCTGTTAAGTTTTCATGGGCAAAATGGCCTTGTCTTGGGATTTTTTTACTTAATTTATAGACTATTAATAACTTTGATCTTGCATTTGGGTATTGAGGAGAACTAAATAATCCAGCTGTTACATAAACACTTTATTCCACCTGCCAAAGATAGGAGGGTATCTAAATAACTATAATACCCTAGCAGTAGTTTCAACTCCTGTCCCTGTGCATTCCACTGGGTTCTTCCCAGTCACTCCGACAGGCCATGGGCAGCTTAGTCGCGGTCACTTGTGTTATCATAGAACCATAGAATAGTTAGGGTTGCAAAGGACCTTAAGATCATCTAGTTCCAACCCCCCTGTCATAAGCAGGGACACCTCACACTAAACCTTGTCACCCAAGACTCCAACAAACCTGGCCTTGAACACCAGCAGGGATGGACCATTCAGAGCTTCACTGGGCAACCCATTCCAGTGCCTCAGCACCTTAACAGTAAAGAATTTCTTCTTTCTATCCAGTCTAAACTTCCCCTGTTTAAGTTTGAACCCTTTACCCCTTGTCCTATCACTACAGTCCCAAATGAAGAGTCCCTCCCCAGCATCCTTATAGGCCCCCCTCAGGAACTGGAAGGCTGCCATGAGGTCTCCACGCAGACCTCTCTTCTCCAGGCCAAACAGCCCCAACTTTTTCAGCCTATCTTCATATGGGAGGTGCTCCGATCCCCTGCTCATCCTCATGGCCCTCCTCTGCACTTGTTCCAACAGCTCCATGTCCTTTTTATGTTGAGGACACCAGAACTGCACACAGTACTCCAGGTGAGGTCTCACAAGAGCAGAGTAGAGGGGCAGGATCACCTCCTTCAACCTGCTGGTCATGCTCCTTTTGATGCAGCCAAGGATATGGTTGGCTTTCTGGGCTGCAAGCACACACTGCAGTCGGCCCATGTTCATGTTCTCATCGACCACCACCCCCAAATCCTTCTCCACAGGTCTGCTCTGAATCTCCTCTCTGCCCAACCTGTAGCTGTGCCTGGGATTGCTCTGACCCAGGTGTAGGACCTTGCACTTGTCATGGTTAAACTTCATGAGGTTGGCATCAGCCCACCTCACAAGCGTGTCAGGGTCCCTCTGGATGGCATTCCTTTCCTCTAGTGTATCAACCGAACCACACAGCTTGGTGTCATTGGCAAACTTGCTGAGGGCGCACTCAATCCCACTGTCCATGTCAGTGACAAAGATGTTAAACAAGACTGGTCCCAACCCCGATCCCTGAGGGACACCACTCGTTACTGGTCTCCAACTGGACACTGAGCCATCAATCACAACTCTTTGCATGGAGCCATCCAGCCAGTTCTTTATCCACCGAGTAGTCCACCTATCTAATTGATGTCTCTCCAATTTAGAGACAAGGATGTTGTGAGGGATAGTGTCGAATGCTTTGCACAAGTCCAGGTAGATGACGTCAACTGCTCTACCCCTGTCCATCAGTTCTGTAGCCCCATCATAGAAGGCCACCAAATTGGTCAGGCAGGATTTCCCACTAGTGAAGCCATGCTGGCTGCCACCAAGCACCTTGTTGTTTTTCATGTGCCTTAGCATGCCTTTCAGGAGAATCGGCTCCAATATTTTGCTAGGCACAGAGGTGAGACTGACTGGGCTGTAATTCCCCGGGTCATCCATTTTCCCCTTCTTGAAAATGGGGGTTATATTTCCCCTTTTCCAGTCATTGGGAGCTTCACCCAACTGCCATGAGTTTTCAAATATGATGGACAGTGGCTTAGCAACTTCATTCGCCAGGTCCTCCACGACCCATGGATGGATTTCATCAGGTCCCATGGATTTGTGCACATTTAGGTTTTTAAGATGGTCTTGAACCAGGTCCTATCCTGCGATCCCAAGGTCTTCATTCTCACAATCCCTGCATCTGACTTCCAAGACTTGGTTGGTGCAGTCAGAGCCTTTGCCAATGAAGACTGAGGCAAAGAAGTCATTGAGAACCTAAGCCTTCTCCAATTCCAGGATAGCCAGTTCTCCTGATAGCTTCTAGAGGGGGCCCACATTGTCCCTGGTCTGTCTTTTATTCACAATGTACCTATAGAATCCCCTCTTGTTATCCTTAACATCCCTAGCTACGTTTAATTCTAACTGGGCCTTAGCTTTCGTTATGTGTTTCCTAGCTTCCCGGACAACATCCCTGTATTCATCCCAGGCTGCCTGTCCTTGCTTCCACCTTTTATAAGCCTCTTTCTTCATTCCAGTTTTTCTCAGCAGCTCCTTATCCATCCATGGTGGTCTCCTGGCCCTCCTGCTGCACTTCCTTCTAGTTGGGATGCAACATTCCTGAGCTTGTAGCAGGTGATCGTTGAATATCCTCCAGCAGTCTTGGGCCCCCCTGCCCTCTAGGGCTATATCCCATAGAACCTTACTAAGCTGGTTCCTGAAGAGGCCAAAGTCTGTTCTGTTGAAGTCCAGGGCAGTGAGCTTGCTGCACACTCTTCTCACCATCCTGAGAATTTTGAATTCTACCATCTCATGTTCACTGCATCCAAGGCTGCCCTGGAGCATCACATTTCCAACAAGCTCTTCCCTGTTGGTGAGCATGAGGTCAGGCACGGTACCTCTCCTTGTCGGCTCCTCCATTACTTGCAGAAGGAAGTTGTCTTCCACGCAATTGAGGAGGTCCCTGGAATTCTTGTGCCAGGCCGTACCATCGCTCCCAACAGATGTTAGGGTGACTGAAGTCCACTATGAGGACAAGTTTATGCTAGCATGAGGCTGTTCCTATCTGTTTATAGAGTGCTTCATTCACAGGCTCCTCTTGGTCAGGCGGTCTGTAACGGATCCCCACAGTTATGTCCGCTGTTGCTGTTCTCCCTTTAACCCTGACCCACAAACTCTCTGTTGATGGATCACCTGTCCCCAGACAGCGTCCCACAGCTCAGCCCCCGCTGCAGCAGGACCTCCACCAGGGAGCACCGGGTGCAGCCCTGCCCATGGTGCACCGTTCCCTCACCAGAGCAGTGCAGGCACTCTCTCCACCCCGAGCTCTGCCCTGCAGCCTCTCCTCTCATCGGCTCTGTCTGGGTACCTACTCTGGCCACTGCCGGGGCAGCCAGAGCAGCACTCCCAGACCAGGCCTGACCATAAAGCAAGTACTCACCATCCTGCTCGCCTGCCCTGATCACTGCACTCACATTCCCTGGGGCAGGTTTTTAATCAATCACGGCTGGTGCCACTCCTCCTGGCTCTGCCCCCTGTGAGTCACCTGCTCGCGTCAGCTGAGATGCCAGCTCCTGGGCAAGTCCTGTCGAGGACTTGATGCTCCCTCGGTGGTTGCTCTGAGCTGAGGCTCTCGGATGCAGAGCTTCCCCCTGTTCAGGTGCTGAAGGCGTCCTCTCTCGAGCTACTCACCTCAGCAAATCTGATTCTGGTTATGAATGATGATTTCTGTCCATCAGTTCTAGCTTCTTAGTGATCTCCTCTACTATGTTTCGCTTGCTCATTTTTTTCTTATGACTCTGTACTACACAGGGCTGCTTCAGGTTTTCCTCTGACACAGTTGTCCTCAGTGGCTGTCCCTCATGGTGTCAGCCCCAGTGGCCCATGACTGCTGCCCCTCAGGGGGGTGCACATGCATTCTGTAGTGAGCTCTGCATCACCCCAAGTACATGCTGTTGCCTGCCGCCACGGCTGCTGTCTCTGGCTTACAGACACCCAAGCAGAGGATCAGCATGTTGCTCGAAGAGGGTGTATGTGCTGTTTTGGGGTGTGACAGGTTGCTCACAGTGGTTTTGGAGCCAGCTGGAAACTGGCTGTGATCAGCCAAGGGAAGTTCACAGCCACTCCTACACAAGGCCTCCTGTAGCTTTCTAGTACCAAAACCCTCCCAGCTATGCCTTGTACATATACAGTGTTTGTCTGTAGGATTTCTGTGTCATTTATTTTGGAAGCTAAGTATGAGATCACAGAATCACAGGAGGTGTAAGAGTAAATGGAGTAGCATGAAGCCTGTAAAAATATTGTGTGAATTCACTGACATTTCAATGTTTGGATGAAGGAACACGTCAGATAAGTTATGTTGCTTTAACATGGAGGGTCTGTCAGAAGTTGGAGAATTTCGTCTGTTACCTTGAATCCATGTTTATGCACACTTTCATTTTTCTGGGCTTCAGGAAAGCTCTTACGTGCATCATGAGAAATCAAGTATGATGCTGACAGTCTTCCGCTCATGACCTCTTGGAGAACTGTTTCCCTCCAGCATTGCCTGCATGGCTTTGCTTTTGGGCCTAAAGCCCACATAATTGCCAGTGTCAACTGCACTCCATCAAATGCTGTTTGGTGCCACCATAATTCTTCTTCAGCTTTCTTCATTCTGGGAAGTGTTAAATTCTTAGAGGATGTTCTTGACTGAAGATGCCCTTCTCCAGGTTAAGCTACTTTACTTCTCCAGCTATGGCAGCTTGTGTCATCCTAAAGGGCATAACTGAGAGAAGTCCAATGCTATGGAGCTAATACCAGGTAAGAATAGCTAGTTAAGGAGTGGGGATTTTGGCTTCAGTCAGAGCAGGAGAGTATATTTTGTTTCAAAATGCTCCATTGTTTAATACTGATTTTAGCATTGTAATGATAGTAGAATTATTTATGTTCCTTACATGTGGGAGTACTTTAAAAGCCAACCCCAAAAACTAGGCATTATTGCAGAATGTGTAAAATGTCAGAACAGCGAGTGTAGCAGAAGTGATGTTCATCAATATAGTAGCATCCCTGGGACTCACAGTGTCTCTGATTTGAGTGTGTAACATGTTTATTCATTTTATTTTGTTTGTCTATGCCTATTTTTTCTGTTGTCAGTTTTGTGATGGTTCAGGCTCCAACCCTAAAATCTGAGTGTGCTGGCGCATAAAGCTAAGAGCTGTGAAAACCCTGCTGTGCTGGCTTCTTGCCTGGATGATAAGTGTGTTAATCCAGAAATGTCTTTGGAAACAGTATGCATTTTAAGCTTACTATTTAAGTGTTTATTAAAATACTCAGACTGTAACATGATCAGTTCATCAACACTATTATATTTAAATACAAATTGTATGGGGAAGAATCAGTCCTATTTCTAAATGAAGTTTATTTTAGCCATGGAGCTGTCTTTATATCTTCATTAAGGTTACATAGAAGAAAAATACTTGAGACCATTAACAATTTTGGCAAAATTAAATGGCGTTAAGGTTTTTTCACTTGCTGGGCTAGGGTGAGTGAAGTACTCTTGAGATGCTGTTGTTTTCATAAGAACAAAAGGAAAAGTGTGATTTGAGAAGGGGTTTTCTTGTTTATTTTCATGTAAGGTAACTTGAGTGTCGCTTAGGACAACAAGTTTTTCATTATGCATTTGTTTATCTTTTATTTGCTGTTGAAGGAAGTACAAAATTGTGAAGGTAAACGGTTGGCTTCTCCCAATTGCTCTTTCCTTTTCACTTCTCTCTTGTCAAGTATTTGTGCATAAATTCTTTTAACATGTATGCTTATGTAAGATTCTCTGTAACAATGCATATATCATACTTCTTTATTTTCTTTTTCTTTCATTCTCTGGTATGCCTAGAGCTTCTTCATTTTAGTCCCACCCCTCCAGCCTTCAAAAGTAATTTCTTTTCATGTCTGTGAGAGAGCATCTTGCAAGAAAAGACATAAAGCTCAGTCAAATGAACTTATCAAAGAAGATGAGGTTTGACTTCATTTGAAGCATATAGGGAATTCTTTGTGGTAACAGTTTCTAGAAGTCTTGTTAACCTAGTGACAAAAACCACCAGAAGAACAAACGGCCACAAGCTGTAACCAGGCAAATCAAAAATGAGGTGGGTGTTTTTAATAGAATATAAAGCCACTATCTATGAATTTACCCAGGAGGAGGAGTAGTAGAGTATCCATGTCTTCTTACTACACATTTTGAAATTAAGATTTTGGATGTGTTTATATGATCTTTAGCAAATCTAAGAACAGGCAAACACATGTTTCTTTGGAAGGACTTTATAATTTGCCTTTTAAGATATTTTCCAGAGAAAAGAGAGCTAGATGTTTTCCAGGAAGTGACTGTAAGGATGCAGTTTTTTCCCCCCACTGCTGTTTTGGCAATACACTGTCAAAAGTATTCAGTCCAAAGCAGACATTTGGTAAAATAATTATATTAACTTCAGCATCAGGTCCTTAACCTAGAACCCCATTGGAATAGTATAACCATGTTAGTAGGGGTTTGAACATGGCTATAATCAAGCTGTCACATGGAAATAGAACTCATTCCATTGATTATTTTTGTAAGGTTTCTGCATCTGATGATGTAAACTTTTGCTCACTGTCCCTGTTTTTATTCTTAATGTCTTTGTTGTAGAGTAATAGAACTTAGGTCTTACATTACTTTTGATTGGAAATATTTATGAACTATATTGTGACATAAGGTATTTTTTTCTTGGTGGCCTCCCATCTGATACAACCGTGACTATGGTGAGTAATTTTGTATGATCAGTGTAATGGCATTCACTTTTCTGTGCAGGAACCAGAGGTAAACATTTTTACAATGGATAGTCTTTTTAATCATATATCCTCTAGAAAGAAATTTCTTATGAGAGACAAAGGGCATAAATCAAAGTAAAGGGGTAAAAGAATATTATCTTCATCTTGCAAGGTGGAAGACTCAAGAGGTATGAAAAGCATTCTTACAGGTGTTCTTGATGTGGAGCGGCATCAGTTAAATATAAATGAAGTTTTGGCAGCAGGAAAGCTTTAGTATCTTTTTCTTAGAAACATTACATAAAGAATATATAAATATTAATACTTTATACTAATTCTCTAAAACTAGCTTATGGTTTAACAGTTTAATTGCCAAATTTATGATCAAATAAAGTCACATACATGTTTTTATTTCCATTTTCTCAGTGTGATGATTGAAATAGCAAATGACCCTGAAACTTAAATGAAGTCATCAGCCATAACTGGATTTCTTAATTGTACAAAGTTTGCTAAGCTTCATTGGAATTAAGTTTTTACTACAGCAGTGGTGCTGGTTAAACCTGTACACAAGTCTCTAAAGCTTGCAGTAATGAACAGAAAATAACCTAGTTTCTCTTCTCCTTCTCATAATAAAAACACAAAGTAAAGGCTTTTTATAAGCTTATTTTGTAATGGAAATTTCAGCAGCCTTTTGAATGAACAATTATGTCTTTGTTTCCATGGAGCTAGCACGGAAATAGCTCCGAAGCAGTGTGGTGGTATTAGGAACATAATGTTAGGACTACTTTCGCAAACTTTCCACCTGAACTGGCAAAGGCAATTTCAAATAAGTAACTTGTCAGAAAATGTTAGCTGATCAAAAGTAAAATTTAGGGGAGTATTATTTTTGTGTTGTTGGAGCTTTACTTAGCAAAATGCTCCTCCTGCTCCTCCTCCCCCGAAGCCTTCAGATGCACAATAGGAACTTTTATACCTTCTGTGTATAAATACTGCAGTGACAATTTCACCCACAGTCTCTCACCTGTAGGAGGTATGCATAGACAACCGGGATGCTTGAGTCTGGGGGAGTTCGTTTCTCTGTTCATTGAAAAGCATATTTGGACTCTTTGGAAAGTTTTGGGTTCATCTAGTTGTGGAATTAGAGTCTCTGTATATGTGTGGGGTATTTATTTAAAGTTTGGGGTGATTAAACTGACTGTCAACCAACACCCCAAAAGTTTCTGTGAGCCAGCTTTCCAGCCACTCTTCCCTAAAGCATGCCTATTTCACAAAGTGATTGAAAAAAAAAAAAGGGGGAGGAGGGGGGACGGGAGTGTGTATGGAAGGAGGAAAGTATTCTCCCCCTAAAAATAACTAGAAGTGGTTTAGTGCTTCAAATCTTATCATCTTTGTTTTTCATAGTTGTTAATGACTAGGAAGGTATCTACTTCTCTCATGGGATCTCTTGTTTCCTAAGGAATAGATTTCTTACTTTCTGATGTCTCCACCCCTACACCCCCTATAAACTGTTTTCCAGCACCAACCAAGGGTGTATATTGTCTGTAATGAAAAGGCCTTAACACAGTCATTACTCCTTATTAGCAAATTCTGATCTGTATTTTGGAAATTGGGTAGTTTGTATCACAGCAGTGAGTGTCAAGAGAAAAAAAATGGAATTTATGTATTTTCCTCTTCCCTTTTAATCTTAGACTCATAGCCTTAATGCACCATGTTGGAACAGGTAATCAGATTATTAAACACAATAGCAGTAAAAAAGAGAAAACCAAAAACAAAACCAAAGGAAACTTCAGGAAATCTGAGAAACTAACAGATAGATCAATATAGTTATTCATTACCTTGCTCACAGGCATATCCTTTAGAGCTTGCAGAGTAAGATCAATGCACATTTAATGTCAGATGTTTAAGCAATTATTTCAGAGGCCTTCAAAAATTTTACAGGGGAGTTACCTTGACCATTATAAAGCGATTTGGTTTTTTTCTCAGTTATGTCACTGTAAAATATTTAACGCAGACAATCTGGTGTTCCTTTGTTTCCAGTCAGTCTGTTCTCTCCTGTATTAGTTTGTTTGAATTACAGAAATACTATCATAATATTTTGTTTTTCATTGTTACTGGGGTTTTTCTGTTTGTTAGTTATAACTGTCTTTGAAATGTCTACTTTGTCTATCTGCTATGGTTTAAAAAAGTCTTCTGCAAGGAAAGATTGCTCTTTCTGCAGACAGTTTTTTTAAAATTTGGTTAAACAGATGTTCTGAAGTTCACTAAGCAGAAATTTGTCTGTCTTGCCTATTGCAGTCTTTTGGATAGATTGTTTTTAATAAAATTATAAAGCTGTAATAATTTGATATGTTAATTACACAACATTACATGGACTACTAAGTGTTGTTAAATGAGGACATGCATAAACTGAATTCCTAACATTTACTGATACTCCAGATTGTGTAGTAAATTTTTATTTGCAACAGCTAGATTGAAGCTCACTCTTCGACAGTCTCTTGCTGATTTGCTGCAGTCTGTTCTTGTGGTCCTCATCCAGAATTATCTTGTTATCTGTCTGAAGGTTCATGTGACTAATTACAATAGGAATCATAGCTTTTTGTTCTCTCTGAAAACACCTCACGGTATTGAAATTTTGGTATCAATTTGATTTTTACTTCTAGTTTACCTGTGCTTGGGTACATGCACTTTATGCAGGATTAGCATTTACAAAAGCCTGAGCAGAACTGAAAGAAGTTGAGCTTGCCTGCTGTAACTGGGGAAGCACTAGTGTGTGATCCCTTCATAGACAGCTATCTTCTAGGAGATAGTATGTAAGGAACATTACCAGGGGCGTTCCTAGCATTTTTCCTGTGCCTGAACTTGGTGTATGTCTCTTTTGCATGTCATCTTCCATTACTCAGTGTGGACTGTATTCCCGTTTCCAATTTGATGAATTGTGGGCATCTTCTGAAAATATTTGAAAAAAGAACATGCTTAATATCTACATTTAAGCTTACTTCTGCGTGTTGTAAATCACTATTTATTAAAGAGATCAGAAGTTCATGTAGTGTTTACTTCTAGCAGAACAGTGCAAAAGATTTGCCAGTATTTTTAACATTGAACAATTGTTTCCAGAATTTTGTCAGATTGGATTTTGTCTTTCGCAATGAGTGGTGAGATGGCTAATACTTGGATAGTAATCATGTAAGGACATCTTAATAGTTTTACTTAGTAGCTATGTGGAATAATCTGTTTTCTGTAATCTGAAAGGGTTGTTGCTGATGATTTTTACTCTTTGAAAAGATACAAATGACTTTCCTTTTTATTTTTTCTTTTTCTTCTGGGTTTGAGAATTTCAAGTTAAAACAGAAGGAAAAATGATCTGTGGCACTTCCGTGTCCTATAGCCTCTGTAAGCATTTGACCATGGTGGCTTTTTTAATAAAATGTGATAGATATGGCATTTGGTCATCCATGTCTTCTGTTACATAACTCCATATTTTCACATGCTGTGAGTGTTAAGTCTAGTTTGGCTATGACCATGTTAACATGCCTTTTCTAAAAACTATAATTTTCATTATTTTGACAGCCTGCAATTTGGGACATTTTAATAATTTTTATTAAACATGATTGCAAGTTGATGATTGCTGTCTTGTGGTTCTGGTTGCTGTTGTAAATGTAAATATGTAAATATCATATTGCATGAAAGAATAAGTAGCATGTAAAATCTGAAGTACATTTGTCAGTCTGTACAGTTGTCAGTTTGTGAAAAGACTTAAATAGCTCCCTTGCATGCAAGTAGCTTAAGTGTCTAAACTGTGTATGACAGAGAAGCTTCCAGCAAATCTCTTATTAATATGAAGCCTCCAGAAGCTGAGTGAAGTACTTGATACAGAAAATCCCATTTTAAATTTTAAAATGAAAAACTGGATAGAGATCTGTCTAGAGAAATAGTAGAAGGTGTGTGGACTGGAGGGAGATTGGGTAGTTGCTGAGTTTTGATGATAGAGGTAGTAATGTACTACTTTGCCCTGTATGAGTACACTTTATGAGTTCATATCTTGTGAGAATCGAGTGACTTAATGTTCGGCAATGTCTTTCTGAGGAAATTTGACTGTGTCCTGTGATGATGTTGGGAGTCAAAGCGCAAAGATGTGTAATGAATTCTTACTCTTTTTCAAATGCACAAGAGCGTAAACTTGATTTAGATTGCAAACCGTGTTATTCTTCAGTCAATTTCTTTGATACAAATTATCATAAAACCATGGAATGTCTTGAGTTGGAGGGGACCTATAAAGATCACCATGTCTAACTCCCTGCTTCTTGCAGGACTACCTAAAGCTAAACCATATGACTAAGACCATTATCCAGACACTCCTGAGCTCTGACATGCTTCATGCCATGACCACTTCCTTGGGGAGCCTGTTCCACTGACCAGTCTTTCTCTCAGTGAAGATTCTTTTCCTAATGTCCAATCTGATCAATGCAGCTTCCCTCCATTCCCTTGTGTCCTATCACTGCGGAACACAGAGAGGAGACCAGCACCCCCCCCACCCCCCAGCTGCCCCCTTTGAGCAAATGTACGAAGTATGAAATACCTGTATTACAGTTGATGGTAAACCTTTTGAATTAGAAAAAGTCTTATTCAGCTAATTCAGCATTTACAGTCAATCCTCATGTGTCTGTGTTCCTAGTTTTCATAGTTTGCAATAAAATGAATGTTATTTATCTAGGAAAAATAAATCTTATATTGTTGGGTATCTTTGAAGTGGCTTAATTATTATTTTCCAAATATAGATTATTCAATGTGTATGCTTATATACAACTGCAGTGTCTCAGATATTAAAAGAGTTGTACTAAAAAGAGGGGTATCCTAAACCAACAAAATAAAAAGTGGAAAAAAATTAATTCCTTGTAGCATTTTGGAAGGTTTTTTAAAATTCCATCCTACCAGTGATCTGGATTAAACATTAAATACTACTTAGGTTATCTAATTATACATGAAATTCATGTATGCCTGTGCTTTAAAGGTGTAAATGCTTAGATGAAAGATTGCAGTGTTTTTACACTTCTATTAAGACTGAGGATGCTAAATACTTCAATAAGTTTTGATGCATTTTTAAGAATCCTCTAAGTTCAAGGTTTTTAAGAAATCGATATAAGTTGAAAATAATTAACAATGAAGTAATATCTAGAAGAAACTATATAATGTCTTGAAAATTACGTTGTAAATACGATTTGGTCTGGTATATCAGAAAATGAATCAGGTGACAGAACTATGTGGAAAGTACTATTCATCTAAGATACTTAAATATCTGGTGGTGATACTAAGATACTTAAAATAACTTGAGGTAGGAGAGCAGGGGTTATGAGAATTTTTGTAATAGGGTGCTTTCCACCCACTTTGTTTGCTTTTGCAAGCTTGCTGTGTTGTCCTGTATTGTTAAAGGTGGTTTGGATAGCTGCTTTATTTTTATACTTATTTTTTTACCTGTTACAACTAATGAAGGGGCATGCTGTCTTGCTTATTATCTCCCTCAAACTGTGAGGCATTTTCATATGTGAACTTAGCCTTTCTTATACACTTAAGACTATTAGACCTGTACTAGGGCTGGTTTTTTGTGGTAAAAATTTTATTTTAATTGGAGTAACTCTGAAATAACTTCTTAAAAACGCAATTAATGTGATGTTTATTGCCTTTAAACACAGAAATTTTATTAAAGCACTAACTTAAAATCAGAGGAAATGTTCTAATAAAACCATTTCACATAATAAGGGATCTTGAGTGTTTGTCAGTATGGAGTCTGCTTTAAATGCACTCGTGCCATAACTGGATAATTTCAGTCAAGTATGCTCATTGCACACCATGGGCCCATTTGTTCTGGTTCAAGTCTGTGAAAACTAAGGGATATGTGGCCCTCCCCACTTCTCTCTTCTACCAGGAGCAAGAAGGGATCTAATAGCATTCAGTCCATGATGCTCCAATCTCTGCCCTTTAATCACCTGTTCCAAACAGAAAAAATCCACCTCCAAAAATACTTAATCTTAGGCAATATAATCTTAATTAACCTTTGTAATCTTTACAGTTCTTAGTAATTTAAAATAAATTAAACCTTCTCCTGTAGTGCTGGTATAGTGTGGTTGACATGGCCCTTAAACCAGAGAGAAACAAGACCAGGAGTGATCATCCCTCTTTCTCACCTCCCGACTCTCCCCATGTGGGCTCATGGGCCTCTTTGCAGTCGCATTGTCAGCTTGCACAGGCCCCTCCAGCATGGCCACCACTTCCAGAAGCTCAGTGGGGGGGATTTTGCATGCATTAAGCTGCTCTTGTGTTGCAGTAACTACTTAGCTTTGACTGACTTCAGATTAGGAGGGAGGCTGGTAAAACAAAACATCTTTATTAATAAGGGAAAAATGTTAAGTTCTCCATGTCAATCAAACTTGGAGCATGTTACTAAAATGCTGATCTGAATAATCAAGAGAGGAAGCAGAAAGTATCTAAGCCAGATAAAATATGCATCAGTATTGTCACTGGTATTGAAAGTAGTATTATTTACAGTGCTAGAGATTACTTTTCAACATAGAGGAGATGTGGAAGTTGTGTGACAGTATTTCAGTCGGTATTTGTTTCCACACAGAACTCCATATGGGAAACATTCGGAAATAAACCCTGAAGTCTCATGTTGGACTAACGAGGGAGCGATATATGCTGCTTAAGGTTAAGTGAAGCTTAAGTTTGATAATAGAATTTTTGCAGTCACTTCTTGAAGGGCAAATTGATACAGATTTGAGTGCTTTCAACTAATACACATTTTTGGCACTGACATTGCTTCATTTGCCCCAACAATTTTTCCAGAGCCTGTGCTCTTTTTCTTTGGGAGTGATGCCCACTTTACAGTTGAGCTATTTATTTTCTCTCAGTTGTTAAAAGCAGTCAGAATTTAGTTTTCCAACTTTTTGTCTTTTTTTAATTCTGTTTAGCTAGTTATAAGTGAGTATATTTTCTTTACGGATTTTCCTGCTGCTGTGACTAATGAGAAATGTACTGAAAATACTGAAACATAGAATATTTGGTTAATTACTTAGACCTTCAGAATCAGAACAAAGCAATCCATTGCTTATAAATTACCAAAAATAGAACAACTTTATCATTTTTATCTAAATCAGGAACCAGTTTTGTTCTACACAAGCTAAAAGTGGAAATCCATACTCTGTGTTAATCCTGAGGGTCTAAGACATAGGTCTGTGAAAATATTTGTAATTGTTTTTAATATAATTTTAAATTACTATACTTTATTAATGAATTATAAATAATATAATTTAATTTAATATAAGAAATTTAGTATAAAACAATGCATTTCATAAGGTAAAAATATGGAATAGCAAAAATAATGTTTTCAGATTGCTTTTCACAAAGTATCTGTGGTATTCTTTAACATTTCACATACTCAAGATTTGATTTGGGATGTTTAAAATGAGATCTGAAAAGTTCTCTTCATAGATCCTGCGGGGTTTATGGTATTAAATAAACATTAACAGTATTTTGTGGGAAGTGTGAACTGTAGATACAGTTCCTTCTTATGTTTTATTCCCCTTTCTAAATTGTGTAAGAAATTGAAAGGGAGGCAAAGTAACTGAATGCAGCCATCTGAGGAGACTTTGTTTAGAAGTCCTGTCCTTAGTTTTTATTACTTCTTAGTAATTTATACTTTTCCATCAGAAATGAGGGGTGTGTAAGTGCTCATAAGATGCTGCAAGACCAGTTAATGAGTTTGACTGGTACCTTGTGTGATCTAATTTGATTTTTGGTTTTTTACTTTCTTGTATCAGTTAGGGGAATAGAATGGTGGGGTTTTTGGTTGGTTTTTTTTTTTTTTTTTTTTTTTTTTTTTTCCCTTCCTTTTTTTTTTTTCCTCTCATTTATTTTATCTTGTTTTCTGCTTTGTTTGTTTTTTTTTTTTTTTTCTTTTCTTCCCCCTTTTATTTTATTNTTTTTTTTTTTTTTCCCCTTCCCTTGTCTTTTTAATACAGGTGTATTGAGTGCCTTTCTATTCTAATTTATTTTCTGAAACTGCATTGAGTAACATGTTAGGCATCTCCAAACATAATAACTGTAGGATGTTGAGGATCCCAAAAGGTGAGAGTTCAGAAACTAATCAGAGAAATTAATGGAAGGAAATCCAACAGCTTGTTGAAACAAAGACATTATTTCTGGGTCAAGAAATTCCTGTGTCACAAGTGGGGGGAGAATGGGACTGTATAATGGAGGAAATCCAGTATATGTTTATTCTGTTCTTACACCTTTTAGTAGATATTTGGCATTTTGCCACATGGATAGGCTAGATAGATCTTTTTGCTGGCTTTGTTTTCTTGAACAGTAGTTCAAATAGTAACACCAAGCAAACACAGTGAGAGAACTAGTGCAATATTGGGATAACCTTCTCTGTACAGGGATTTCCTACTGCAAGAGTTTGGTTTCATTTCCTTATGGGTTTCATGTGTAGAAAGGTGTGTACATTTTTCAAGTGCTGGGATACTTTGTGTAACAAATTGAAGTTGTAATCCTAAGTAACAAGAATAGGGAACACACAGTATTAGGATTAACCAAAACTTTCACTTTCACCTTGGCTGTAGTTGCCATTGCTTTTGGATTATGTAAGAAAAGTGGAAAATGCAAGCAGTTCTGTGTAAAATGGTGTTTAGTGTGGGAAAGCTGAACAACTGAAAGATCCAGCAAGCTTCTTACATTAGGGAAGGTGTCTGACCACTGATAAATTGTTTCTTACGCTTGTTTATCAACCTCCCAGTTTCTTCCTTTCAAATTACCTTTGGTGGTAAAGTTGCGTTATTATTAGAGTTGCATTATTGACCTCTCCTATTTTACTGTATGATTCTGGCCTTTGTTCTTGGCTGTATTATCGTCTACAAATTAAAGAAATTTTTTCATTTGTTGAAGAACCACATAATAAATTAAAAAGAGTGGGGGAAAGGCCATTAGGATGCACTTCTGGCTTTGTAAAACAACTGTCGTTGTGGTCTCTGTGGTGTCTCCCTCAGTGGTTGAGGTTTTGGGTTTTATCCTTGCACAAAAAGTCTTAAATAAGTTATGACAGCTAAAACCCTGTGGGAGACCAGTCATAAACCAGAACAATTATCTCACACTATCCTGTGAGTTATTTAGAGAAGAAAAATAGGACAAATATTGACAAATCTGGTTTTTAAAAAAACCCTTAGTCTTATAAGTCTAAGTACCAGCACTTGCCTTTATGACCAAAAGGAGCTTTTTGTAAGGACTGCATAAAAAAGAAAGTTTCAAATTATTGATACAAAGAATGGTATTAGGTATCTTCAAAATTATTGATGTAAGCAAGCAGCAGGATGTTGAGAATTAAGGACACTTCTTTGTTCTTGCCCTGAAATAAAGCTTCTGCTTTTCAGCGACTTGAAGTAGAAGATAAGACCACCATTGTTTCACTGCGGTATTGTTTGAGATTGTCTATCCCTTGTTTGTGGTTCTCCTGGGCTCTCACCCTATCATTAGTCAGTAATAAGATACTTTTAGGATACTGTCAGTAACAGGATACTTTTGACACCTATATGTAGCATTGGAAAATGGCACTGTTATAACTAAGTTCCTTTGAATTTTCCTGATTTTTAAATACTGCATAACCATGATTTGTAGTTTCTGGGCTTTTCAGAGTCTTAGAGTGTCAGGGTTTGATATCTTGTCTTTTCTGACAAGAAGGAGATGTTTCATTTCAGAATAAAGGCAAAGACCCTCAAGAATGGGACACTTTAAAAATTGATTATTTAAATTTAAAATAGGTAATAGATAGCTTAATCTTAATGAGAGGAAAGTGAATACTTCCTTTTCTTACCAAATAGCAATGCAGTGGTATAAAAAAGCAAGCTGGATTAATGGCAATTAGTATTTATCAAGATAAGTCAATTGCATATGTTGACTGTGATATAGAAACCTGACTGCAGTATGAAAGCTCCTTAGGTTAAACTTCTTTTTATTTATGTTGAAGTAGTCATATCCTTTAAAATAAAACATAGATGATTTATTGGCTAGCTGCTGAGTATATCAGATAACCAAATTTCAGTTAATATGATGGAACAGGTAACAAGGGAAATATTTTTCTCTATAGTTTCTCAGGAGAGACCTGCTTCGTAATGGTGATAGCGTGACTGGTTGAACCTTATAAGTTTGCAGGGGATGCAGAGCAGAAAGGTGAGGCTTGGTCTCAGAAAGGTACGGTCTGCCCAGTATTGTCCAGTAGGAAAGAGCTTGCAGAAGAGGTGCTAATGGGGAGGGGTGCACAAGAGGGCTCCTTAACATTGAGGAAAAAGCAGGTAGTGCCAGCAGAGAGCAACTGCTTTGCGTCTCTGACTACCTTATGGGAAAGAAAGAGACGGGAAGAAAGTATGCAGGCTTTTCATTTTGGATTTACAGGCCAAGGGTTAATACATGATAGCTATTTAGAAGAAGATAAGGGGCTACTATACTTTCTCCTGATGGTATGTGGCTACTTTAATAATCTTAGCTAAAGGAAGCATAGCATAGCATAGACCGCAATCCTCATGGTTAACATCCTTTTTCATGTTTTTCTTCTATGATATTTATGTTGTATGTCCTTGATGTGTGGGAACCATCCCACAGACTATTCTGAAATAATATCCACCATTTTCCAAGACTAAAATTCCATTAACTGTATTGTTGAAATTCATTCTAGTCACAGAATGCATCTGTGAGTTAACAAACAAATTGTCTTGACAAGTATGTTCAAGTAACAACTAATAAAATAAAAAATAGAAACCAAGTTTTTTATTTACTGTAGACTTCTGTCAGCTAAAATTGTCTCTTAGTATTTATAGGACTACAGCTTATGATTTGATAGTAAGAATCAACGAGAATCTGGAACAATATCTTAAGACAAAAGGAACTCAGTTTAAATAGACAGAAACCTTTTTTCGTGGGTACAGTTCCTTTGGGACAGCTTGCTGAAGTGACTTAATGTCACCATTGCCATTATTTAATCATTACCATTATTATTAGAGAAGTACTGACAAATGCTATTTTGCAGGGCTTATCAAATCGACAAAAATTTCTATTGGACTTGGGTAATACTGGAATCATAGGACTGGACTGAATGGGTCTTGACAGACATACCTGGTGTCTGTTGCTATCTATAATTACACATTCTAACATGTGCTTGCTTTTGTTTGGAAGACTCTACAAAGATTAAAGTTTACACCTTCAGCAGATGCTGTTGGGACCGGTCTTGTTCAACATCTTTGTCAGCGACATGGACAGTGGGATTGAGTGCGCCCTCAGCAAGTTTGCTGACAATGTTAAGTATGTGGTCCAGTTGGTATGCTGGAGGGAAGAGATTTCATCCAGAGGGACCTTGACACGCTTGTGAGGTGGGCTGATGCCAACCTCATGAAGTTTAACCATGACAAGTGCAAGGTTCTACATCTGGGTCGGAGCAATCCCAGGCACAGCTACAGGTTGGGCAAAGAAGAGATTCAGAGCAGCCCTGCAGAGAGGGATTTGGGGATGGTGGTCAATGAGAACATGAACATAAGCCGACTGCAGTGTGTGCTTGCAGCCCAGAAAGCAACCGTATCCTTGGCTGCATCAAAAGGAGCGTGACCAGCAGGTCGAAGGAGGTGATCCTGCCCCTCTACTCTGCTCTCGTGAGACCTTACCTGGAGAACTGTGTGCAGTTCTGGTGTCCTCAACATAAAAAGGACATGGAGCTGTAGGAACAAGTCCAGAGGAGGCCATGAAGATGATCAAGGAGCTGGAGCACCTCCCATATGAAGACAGGCTGAGAAAGTTGGGGCTGTTGAGCCTGTGGAAGAGAAGGCTGCATGGAGACCTCATAGCAGTCTTCCAGTATCTGAAGGGGCCTACAGGGATGCTGAGAAAGGACTCTTCATCAGGGACTGTAGCAACAGGACGTGGAGTAATGGGCTTAAATTTAAACAGGGGAAGTTCAGATTACTTAAAAGGAAGTTCTTTACTGTGACTGTGGTGAGGCACTGGAACAGGTTGCCCCAAAAAGTGGTGAATGCTCCATCCCTGGCAGCATTCAAGGCCAGGTTGGTTGGAGTTTTGGGTGACGTAGTCTTGTGTGAAGGTGTCTCTGCCCATGGCAGAGGGTTTGGGACTAGATGGACTAGATGATCTTAAGGTCCTTTCCAACGCTAACGCATGCTATAATTCTATGGCTCAAAGTTGTGATCTATTGCTTGATGTCCAAGCGGAAACTGATGACAAGTGGTTTTCTTCCAGGGTTCGTACTGGGACTGGTGCTTGTTTGAAATCAGGAAACATGCTTTGTAGTGTATTCAGATAATTTTGGGGTTTGATGTTCTGAAACCAACATTGAAAAGTAAAGTTTTTCGAAGAACTCAGCAGGCAATACTCAAGGTTACTTGGGCTCATATTCTTAAGCAGTTTTCTATATCATATCGTTTGACACCGTAATTTGCAGTTTTTCCCTTCAGCACTTCTTTTAAGACCGCTTATATGAGATTCATTAATTTACTCAGTTGAGCAGTGATGCTCAGTGGTCAAAACTATGTACAGTAAATTGGAGGACAGAAGCCAAAAACTTTAAACCATGGTGGCTTGATCCCAGAAAGCAGTAAGCACCTGCTACCTTATGTGCTTCTCCACACACATCACCACATTGGGGGAGATACTCAGAAGGGCAAAATCAAGGAAATAAATCTCCTGAGCTGAGATAAAGGCAGTTTAGTAAATATGTCTAGGGAACAATTGATGTAAACGCTATCACTTACCACCTCTCACAAACAGACTGATCCCCAGCTACACTTTGTACAACCAGTAGTTTGGAAAGACTACTCCAGTGCTCTTGGTGAGCATGACAGTGTGGAATATCCTTTTGGTAAGGTGGGGTCAGCTGTCCTGGCTGTGTCCCCTCCCAACCTGTTACAGACCCTCAAGTCTACTCATTGAACGGGCAGAGTTAGAAACAGGCAGCTCTGGCAATGTCTCAGCATTGCTCAGCATTAGCTGAAATACTGGTATGATGACAGCACTCTTTTAGTCACAAGCATAAAACACAGCATGATATGGGCTGCCATGAAGAAAATTAGCTCCATCTTAGGCAGAGGCAGTGTATAAACCTACAGGAGTGTTCTCCTTCCCCGAAATAAACTATTAAGAAAGTAAAGGTAAATATTTCACTGAAATATTTTTAGGTTTGCATAATAACAAGTTTGTGTTTGAAAGCACCAGAAGCGAAGCAAAATGTGTTACTTCAGTCGCACGTTCTCAGCAGGTATAAAAGATGTTTAAATTATTTTCTTTTCTTGGAATAATTTAAAATTGTCAGTAAATTTGAGGTAGCATTCTGTTAGTGGCACACTGCTGTGTGCGAGCTATACATTATTCAGGATAAAAATGTTTTTGAAGCTAAAATAAAGGAGAGCTCCTTTAACAATGGTATGGTAATGGAGAATTAGATGCTCTTGTAGTGACTCACATGGGAATCAGTCCTTTTAGTGCTGTCATTCACTTATAAACCATACTATGAACACACTGGGTAAGGTTAAACTGTAGATGGACTAGTTGTCCTTTTACAGTCAGTGAAAAGTATACATTTCCAGGAAAATACTTATTTCGTTCTAAAACCAGGTGAGGTGCATCTAGAACCAGTGAGATGAATCTCTTCACAGAAGCACCTTTTAGGTTTCATTGAAAGTAAAGAAAATTTTGAAAATTACCACAGATACACATACCTGTAATTCAGATCTCTGAAGAACTTCATTCAATGATTAAGCTTTTAAAAATAAAAATACTTTTTAAAAGAAATATATACAAATTATAGAAAATACTGTAAGTTTTTGTTATTTGTGGTTTTCTGTGTAGTTGTTTTGATACATTTAAGTTAACAAGTGCGTATGGTCAGCACATATATTGGTCACTGAAAAGTTTATTTAATTTAGCATTCTGAACACTTCTACTTAAAGAAGTCTTCATTAATATAAAATTGAAAAAATTATCTTTGCCTGACCAAGAGCATTTGGACATCTTCCTGTAATTGAGATTCTCACATTTTATAGTGTTTCTGTATATTTACATTACTGTGTTTTTCTTACTTTAGCACAATGTACTCATGGTTTTATTTAAACAAAAAAATGCCAAGTGCCTCTAAAATACCCTTTTGCATCTCCCGCATTTCTTACAATCCTTATGCTTAGCGGTTGCTTGGTTTCTTTTAATCGCAGATGAAGTTATGTTGAAAAGTCTTCATGTCTTCAGGAATTTTTAATCAAATCCTCCTAGAATAAGTTCTGACCTCTGCTGTCTTTGATTTTTTGACATTCAATAGGATTTTCATAGAATCATAGAATAGTCAGGGTCGGAAAGGACCTTAAGATCATCTAGTTCCAACCTCTGCCATGGGCAGGGACACTCCACACTAAACCATGCCACCCAAGACTTTGTCCAACCTGGCCTTGAACACTGCCAGGGATGGAGCACTCACAACCTCCCTGGGCAACCCATTCCAGTGCCTCAGCACCCTAACAGGAAAGAATTTCTTCTTTATATCCAATCTAAACCTCTCCTGTTTAAGTTTGAACCCATTACCCCTTGTCCTATCACTACAGTCCCTAAGGAAGTGTCCCTCCCCAGCATCCCTATAGCCCCCCTTCAGATACTGAAATGCTGCAATGAGGTCTCCACGCAGCCTTCTCTTCCACAGGCTGAACAGCCCCAACTTTCTCAGCCTGTTTTCATACAGGAGATGTTCCAGTCCCCTGCTCATCCTCATGGCCCTCCTCTGGACTTGTTCCAACAGCTCCATGTTCTTTTTATGTTGAGGACACCAGAACTGCACACAGTTCTCCAGGTGAGGTCTCAGGAGAGCAGAGTAGAGGGGCAGGATCACCTCCTTCGACCTGCTGGTCACGCTCCTTTTGATGCAGCCCAGGATACTGTTGCTTTCTGGGCTGCAAGCGCACACTGCAGTCGGCTCATATTCATGTTCTCATTGACCACCACCCCCAAATCCCTCTCCACAGGGCTGCTCTGAATCTCCTCTCTGCCCAACCTGTAGCTGTGCCTGGGATTGCTCCCACCCAGATGTAGGATCTTGCACTTGTCATGGTTAAACTTCATGAGGTTGGCATCAGCCACCCTCAGAAGTGTGTCCAGGTCCCTCTTGAAGCATCATCCTGATTTTCCATTTGTTTATTTCTTGCGATATTAATTACTGTCTTTCTTTTCCGTCTGTGTTCATTTGATGACTTTTCAAGTTGAGAAGCCATCTATTATTGGAGAAAAGACAGCTGAGGGGCAACATCATATCTTTCTCCAGCTTCCTGGGAAATGGAGAGATGTACTGATCTCTTCTCCCTTGTATCCAGTGATAGGAAATGTGGGAACTGTTTAAAGCTTCACCAGGGAAGGACAGGGAGAGTGGACATTAAGAAGTATTTTTTTACTGGGAGAGTGGTCAGACACTGGAACTTTCTAAAGAGGTGGTCAATATCTGAAGCTTGTCAGTGTTCAAGAGGCATTTGGAAAATGTCCTTAATAACATGCTTAATATCATGGCAACCCTGAATTGTCTGAATTGGTCAGGCATTTGGACCAGATGATCATTATAGGTCCTTTCCAACTGCAGTATTCTATCCTATTCTCTCTTCATTTCAATCCATTCTTCAGAACTTGCTTTGAAGAATCTGAATCTGAAGAGTTCAAATCTTCACAAGTAAACCATTGTCCTGGGCTCAGCAGTAGCAGTCATTTTTTTCTCCTTAGTAGCGTGTGCAGTGCTGTGTTTTTGACTTTCAGCCTGGGAACAGCGCTGATAACACCGATGTTTTTAGTTGTTGCTCAGTAATGTTTAGTCTGACCAAGGACTTTGTGAGCCTCATGCTCTGCCAAGGAGGGGAAGCCGGGAGGAAGCAGAGATAGGACACCTGACCCAAACTGACCAAAGAGGTATTCCATACCACAGCACATCATGCCCAGGATGTAACCAAGAGTTACCCAGAAGGGCTAGTTCACTGCAGGGTTGGACTAGATATTGGTTGGTGCTTGGTCAGACTGGGTATTATCGGTTGGTGGGTGGTATTGTATTTCCCTTGTTATTTCTTTTATCATTATTATCATTGGTGGTAGCAGCAGTGATTTGTGTTATACCTTAGTTACTGGACTGCTCTTATGTCAACCCATGGGAGGTACATTCTTTAGATTCTCCTCACCATCCCTCCAGGAGTGGGGGGAACAAAAAGGGAGTAGTGAGAGAGAGACTGCGTGGCTGACTGGGTTTTAAACCACGACAACCATTTAATTCTAGATGTCCAGCAGCACATATTTTGCTCTATTTTGAGAACTGATCTGAATAATATGAGACATAGTAGGTAGTTTCTTTATTTTGTAGAAGTATTTCACCTTTATGCTAGGTTAAAAGGGCATGAAAGACAAGCCTAAATTCTGTGTAGATGCAGCAACTCGGGAAGAAACACTTCTATTGCATAGCACAGCGAATGGCAGATGCTTACTGAGGAATGGCTGCAGTATTAAAAAAAAAAAGGAATTCTGAATAGTGAGCTACTTTTGAGGGTGGTAGTGTGGGATAAGGTAAGTTCTTGGAACAGTTTGCAAGGAGCATCGACCTGTAAACAGCCTGAGTATAGGAAAGCCTAATTTGCTTATAACTGCTGGGTCAGTACTTCATCAGGAGGAGTTAAGTTTGTTTGCCATAGTCATCTAACTTGGAAACCTGATCTGAACATTAGTTTGCTGCTTCATTTCTTACAGGTGTGCTGTGAAAGATGCAGAATAGTTAAAAAAAAGTGATACATGAGCTTGACAAAATACAGGCAATAATTCAGGATACTTAATCACAGTGAAAGCATGGTCTTTACTGAGTGTTAAATGTTCACTTGAAAAATGCAAAGACCGAGTGTTTGACAGTAGAAAAAAGACTGTATTTGAGATCTAGTATATGGAAAGAACATTGATTTATGGTATGGTTCCTGTAAGGATTTCTATCTTAGAATTCATATTATACTGTAGATGAAATTTATCTTACTACAGAAATCTTCACACCTTATTTTAAAACTAAGTTAATTTATGGCAATATGATTTAACTTTTTTGTGTGTGGTATTGCATCCAGAATTGGACCCGAGTTATAAAGTTGCAGATTTATTAAGACTTTGTAGTTGCCTACTGACAATTTTTAATGTGCCATGGTTATTTAAAGTAGAATTCATAGGGACACTAAGATCTCTTTTATGGCTGATCATAGCAGATTTGAGAGCCTGACATTTTGTACATATGGGTAAATCTATAATAATGTGGTTTTAGTTTGCATTTTCTAACTTTGAACTCTTACACGTGGTTGGCCAGCCACTTGATATCAGAGAAAATCTTTGCAGCCCTCAGTAGTTGGTGGGTTCTAACTGTATTTAATTATTTTTGACTCTTTAGCAAACTTTGTACTTTCATAGTATCCACACTTGTCATCAACTCATTATTGCTGTGGTTCTCCACTGATAAGCTCCCGGTGTTGTGAAGACTGAAAGATTATTCCTTTTTACCTACTACTTTTTCATGAGAAATGAAAGTGCAGAAATATTGTTAGAGAATGCTTCTCTTTGTAGTGAATATTTTACTGCTTTTCTTGTCTGAATTATATTTTATTTTTCACATCTTATAGCAGAAGTGGTTGCTTTGTATTACTTCTTGAGCACAATTTATGCCATTATTTTTGTATGCTCCATTTTTGTTAAAATTTTCCTTCTTAAGTCATCTGAAACTTCATGATGACTGATAATATTTTAAATTTATGCTGATTTTTAGGATGGCTGCTTTTTGAAAGTACTGCCCTGCCACCCTAAGTTTTTGCCATCAACATTAATTTGTTCATCAATTTGTTTATTAAGTTGCTTTTCATAACTGTGATCATTGATAGAGGCTGAAATAGGCAAAAACTGCAGTTAAGGGCAAACAGGTACATTTTAGTGTTTTCTTTGTGGAAATAAAAAGTCATTCTAATAGATTATAAATCTCTTGCTGCCAGTTGGACAAGTCATATAATTTTAGTGCCTACCAGATAATCCATATCCCAGTAGAAGATTCTCCATAAATCCAGTTTTGCTAGCATTCAGTGTATTTTTTGATTCAGATTCTCTGAGATGTTTTATATACAGGCAGCTTGTTTTTAATAGTACTGAAATGTCCCATCACTTCAGACTGATAAGTCTATTTCAGTCTTTTAAATGTCACATATGAGTATATTGGTTTACATTAGCAAGCAAATGCAGTTTGACTTATTTTAGTCTTTTTTAACCATTCTATGTTAATTAATCTATTTAGCACAAATTTCACAATGAACAGTGCTTGAGGAAAGAGATATCAGTCTGTATTGAGCCTCTGCATTCCAATTGAGGTATTACTAGTTTTTTCCTTGATTTTAGGGCCATCTGTTATCAAAAATAAATGGTGGGGTTCATCTCGCCTAAATTAGGTATCTGAAAGTTGTATATCTAAATCTTATCATAGAATTGTTGAGGTTGGAATTGATTTCTGGAGTTCTTCAGATCCAACCTTCCTGCATAAGCGGGGACAGCCAGAGCCTATTGTCCAAGTCTGTGTCCAGGTGGCTTTTGAATGTATCCAAGGATTCAGTCTGCACAAATTTTAGTCCTGTATTTCTTGCATGGAAAGAAATTGAAAAATTAGACACTTCCAGAAGGGGTTCATTTCATCTTAGAATAAGAATCTGAGAGAGTTTAACTGAATGTCTTCTACAGGTGCCTGATTTACCTGTGTGTGTTTACCTTCAGAGAGGCTCATCCAGGTGGAGAGATACTGGAAAAAAACACACAGCAATTACTGATGTTTTCAGAAACAGAAACTCCACCAGGATTTCTTCAAAAGTGTGGTGGTTTCCACTGTAAAACTAATGATTCTAAGGAATAACTGTAGAACTGTACTTCTAATTTTGACCATTTTATTGCCTGCCCTTGGTACACATTATGTGTTTAGCCAACATTCAAATATGTGATATGCAGTCACAGTTTTTTAAACTAAAATACTAATCATAGTCATAGAATCATAGAGTGCTTTGGGCTGGAAGGAACCTTAAAAGATCATCTCGTTCTAACCCCTCTTCCATGGGCAGAGACACCTACCACTAGACCAGGCTGCTCAAAGCGCCATTCAACCTGGCCTTGAATGCTGCCAGGGATAGGGCAGCCACAACTTTTCTGGGCAACCTGTTCCAGTCCCTCACCACCCTCATAGTAAAGAATTTCTTCCTAAAGTTTAATCTAAATCTACCCTCTTTCAGTTAGGATAATAATTTTATTTGAATGTACTTAAATGTCTCAGGAAAACTAGGACAGTTTATATATTTAATATATTAGAGGCTTTAGGTTTGAAAATTGTAAATTTTTATTAGCAATTAATTGACAGAGAAAAAGTAATTTGTAAGTGAATGAAAAGTATGAATTACAGTAAAAGCCAAAGCTAGTCCTTGCTTAGTTTTAATAATTTTGTCTGAAGATTGGGTCTGAAAGAAGACTTGAATATTTGGATAGGTTCAACAGGCAAAAAGAAGTTGGCATAGGATTTCAGCTTGCTTCTTGTTTGGAGTTCAGTTTGAAGGCAATGCCAACTGCTTTTAGACTATGAAACAGCCTTCTATTAAAAGTTACTTGAAATTAAACACTTAGATGAATTCTTTTAATCTCTTTAATTTAAAATATATTATTGCAATTTTAATTACATATTTTTCTGCAACAAATAGAAAAAAATTTCTTGAAATTATTTTAGAATTATTCTGTTGTTTTGCCTTTCTAAAGTTGGTATTTGCAGTTACTGAAATTTAACATTGGTGCTTTCGAAATTCTTCAAGGCTACTAGGATAAAGTAGAATGCATGAGAGTCAGGCTTTATTTCAAAAATGAAAGATGGTTTTGCCATTAGAAGGAGTAAGATTGATTTTTAAATATGCCCGGTAGTTATGCTCTTTAATGGGAGCTCAGGACTTTGGATAGCATTTTGCAAGTATCTCGTTAGATAGGAATCAGGCTGTGATTTCATCAGTACTACTGTTTGTACCTTTGTAGGAAGGAATATTTCAAATATCTTTTGATTTATTTTATGGAAGTGTTGTATTCAACACTATGACAAAATTGAAAGTAGTATTTTATGATAGTGTATAGATTTTGTACAAGCTATCTTTTGCATAGCATGATTTTTAATTTGCTGTACACAGATAATAGATGTGAGTTTCTCATATCTAAATTATTCTCATAATGCAAAAAAAAAAAAAATCAGTGTTGGTCATAATGAAGATCATGAACGACACTAAGCTATGTATTTCACATTGTAATGTTGTTCTTGTTTTCTTTTGTAGCTGGTTGGTGGTGAATTTGATCTAGAGATGAACTTTATAATCCAGGATGCAGAGAGCATTACGTGCATGTCAGAGCTTTTGGAGCACTGTGATGTAACGTGCCAAGCAGAAATATGGAGTATGTTCACAGCAATTCTACGTAAAAGCGTCCGTAATTTACAGACTAGCACAGAAGTTGGCTTAATTGAACAGGTACTGCTGAAGATGAGTACTGTGGACGACATGATTGCAGGTATAAATTGCCAACTGATAAAATAATTATTGCATTCTTGAGCTGTCAATGTTCTGAGATTATGGAAGGGTTTGGGATGTCTTGGTTTTTACTTAAAGTGATATTTTGGTTAGTACTGCTATTGAGTCAGAAGTACTTTTTTATCAATTTCAGAAAAATGACATAAATATATTCTTAGTACAAAATATATGTATATACTTTGCTTAAAATAATTGCCTATTAATTCATCTGGGGAGATAACATCTTTGTGATAAAGCAAATTTGAGCATAGTTAAGAACAGTACATGTCAGACTTCTCAACTGACAAGGTAATGTTTTAATTTTTAAGTGTATTGATCATTTTGAGTTACTCAGATCTTAAAATTGTTATTATGATTCACTTTAAACATAATCTGTATCTGACAACATATCAGAATTTATTCACAGTTTTGAATGCAGGACACTTGGATTATATTAAACAGTAGTTTCATAATGTATAGCTGTGATCCCTATGTAACTCCTTGGGTTTTGTACTTGTGATTTTTAACATCTGCAATTTTTTACAGCATTAAAAATGTTGCATACTTTATTAATTTACTGAAAATAAGTGTAAAGTTGTTGCACAACATTTTCAGTGTAGGGTTTTATATTTCATGCTGTATCTCTCAGTAGTAGGGTATAGGTTGTAATCCTGAATTACTTGGTTGGAGGAACAGGTTTCGTTGTCACATTTAAATATGGTAGGCTAGAGCTACCTATGATTAGTATTTATCTACTTATTTTACTTGGGAAAAACTTAAGACAGTTTCTTTCAAATCACTATGAAAGTATTTCTTAATTTTTGTATAGTAGGACACTGAAATTGTGAGGCATTTTTAAAAGATTGAAGAGTTTTGTCTTCCATAATCCTGACATTTTGGTCCATAATCTGATTCCTAACACATACATAGGCTTTGGGGAACAGTAAACCAGCAGGGATTTCAGACCAGAAACAAGAGGAGGATCCATCAAAGCTGTATTGTTCAGGAATAGTTTTGCCCTCCTCTTTCTTTTCCAGTATAAATGTGTCTTAATATTAATGTATTTGGAAAAGCTACATTTTGCATTTCAAAGCAAGTCTTAGTGAAGAACTTGTTGACTAGAAATATACACGTAAATGCAAAACCCAGAAACCTTATGCTAAATATTGTTCTGCAAAGTTCAGACTGAAGTCTAATACATCAGTATATTTACAAACCAATTGTTTTCACCAAGTATGGGTTTTTTTTGCAGGACTTATAAGTACATTAGTATAGTATAAGGGTGATGATACTGCTTTATTCCACGTTAAATAGAAGACATTAGTTGATGAAAACAAATATTTCTGTCTTGTTTCACTCATGGAAATAATATTCTTACATCAGTAATCATTATCAATAAAATCTATCCAGTTTGAGCTGCCCTAAATACTACTTCTGTATGTGACATATGCAACTGTAATGATGTGCCCATTTTAAAAAACTGTAGCTAATTGTAGAAACAGAAATCAGCAGTACAGGATCTGACTGCCAGGAGCATTTGGTAATTGGAAAATCACTCTGAATTCACAACTATTAATATAAGCCACGGGTAGTACATTAATAAAAAAAAAAAAATAGAGCCTCTACCCCATTAATCTTTTTTTGAGAGTTATCACACAGTACTTCACAAAGAGACCTTTTGCAAAGAAAACATGACTCAGCTTATCTTCTGTATACTTATACAGACAAAGAGAGCACAGTTAATATAAAATCAAACCTAAAAATTGGAATTATGTTGGCATTTTAGTTCTGAAATGTGTGTCAGATTATCTAAATACTCTTCTATGCATCATGAGCAGGGATTTAACAGAATTACACTTTATAGGGTCTTTCTTTGATAATCGTAAATGGATGAGAATGTGGGGTTTTAGAATTTTAGATTTTTTCTGACAAAGGTGTGGAAGCAACCAAATTCATCATTTTGCTTTTGTCTCTTGATTTCTTCAAGCATTTCACATCCCTTTTCTAAGTGGAAAAAATGTTGGTAATAAGTCATAAGTAATTATTATGGTCAGATATTAACTAGTTCAGTGATAGGCACTTGATGACAAAATTGGTGACAACTAATGCAGTATCTGTGTTCCCTAATTCTGCTATGCAATGTAGAGTCATTATGACACCAGAACTACAGAGCTGCTTTGCCCCAAACACTTCTAGGAACTTTCCAAACCCAGAGAATAAAATAAGAACTTTGGTGCTAAAATGATTTTTAACATGTGGGGGGGAGGATATTTTGAACAGAAGCTGTGTTAGTGCTTACTCCTAGGAACTTCATACAACTTTCTTAGCGAAGCAGTTGTTCAGACACTGTCAGCCCTATATTTTGCAATTGGCTTTTATTGTCTGTAAAGGGTACAGATTTTTATTTGGGTTTTTGGGGAGTTGTTTGTTTTTAGGTCACCTCACTTGTTCCTTTGCAAAATGCTTTGATTAGACCTAGATAAGGTTTAAATAGACAAGACAGGCATAATCGCTTTATGTTCTGACAGCATGCTTTCAGGACCAAACTAAGTCTGAAACCACTCTTCTCTGGTTTTATGGAAGTAAGACAACAGCAAATAAACATGTACCCAGTCTTTTGCAATGAGAAGAACTTCTCTGTTTAGATTATGACTGTCAGATTCATGAGGCTTTTCAGCATTTTATATATCTCAGTTCTTGAGGTTTCACAAATTCTGTGGTCAAGAATAAAAGCTTAATCACCTTGAAAGTCTCAGTTGCAGTCCAGATGGGATCACTGCTACTCGTATTCCCATTTGCTTTCCAGAAACATCACTTGTCAGAAATTGTCTTTGTTCTGTGATAATCTGTTATACTAAGACAGAGGATGGTCAGCTGTTTTATCAGTGGTTAAGGGGAAAAGGTTGCTAAAATAATTGCATAGCCGATTGGCACTTTTTTTTTTTTTTACTTTAAGGATCTTCCTTGAAGGATTCACTTTTTGCAGTTCTCTGTTTCAAGCTGCTGAGTAGTGATGCAGATCATCTGCTGTGAGAGACTCTTTGGGACTGTGTGTCGGTAGTGCCTTCACAGAAGTCTGAATGATGGATGAGAAAGTAGCCAGAACTCATACAGAATGTCTGTCTCCCCTAAGTCTCATTTTATGTCCTGCAGTTCTATTGTGATGCTGTAGGTAGTTGTTCTAAAATTGCTGGGACTGATTTCTTAAGCACTTAAACAGTTCCTGGTTGTTAAGTAACAATCTAGGTTTTGACTGCTGTGTCATTAATGATTTGTTAACAAGCATTTCTCTTTCAATGGGTTCCATAAGAAAAGCTTCGACATAAACACAATTTGCCAACCTGTAGAACTTAATTCACTGACAGAATTTAAAATCACAGTTTCATGGCAGTCAGTTACTATAACCCTTAAGAGGCATGAAGGTAGTTTTCCTGAACTGTTTAATATGTTTCCAATGCTGTTTAATATGTCTTCTAAAGTTAATGCCATATCATTCATTTTAATATAAGCTCACTGTTACTTGAAAGACAGACAAGCTCTTTTACCACTGTATTTTCATATTAGATGACGGAATTAAGAATTCCTTCAAGGTTTCTTGTTAATTGATATATCATATATAACAGTAGTCAGAAGTTGCCACTAACAGGCATAAAATTGGTTGCATTCAGTGCATTTAGAAAGACACTGAAAATGAGAAACAATGCCTGTTTTCTCCTTATGAATGTAATATCATTTTCCGAAATCTTGTTTCTGAAATGAGATCATAGATATCACTTATATATGTGGTCATATTTAATATTAAAAAATGAAGTAAAAATTAAAAAAAAAATGTAGTATGTTTTGTGACCTTCCTCTATTTATAGATGAGTGTATTATTAGGAATTATAAACCAGATGTGGACTGACTCTTTTATATGAGTTTTCTAATAATTGTGAATAAAGTTATGTAATAGAGTGCAGTTCTTTTTATATCTGGTTATATTGAAACAAGAAACAAACCTTCTGTAGGTGTGTTTATGGCAATATTTTAAAGTAGAAGTAATGGATTTGTTTTCTACATGTGTTCTTTTCTTTATATATTACCTACTGGGCTTCAGTTTTTCAGGTCTTTGTTTTACCCAGAGTTATGTTGTTAGGGAGCTTATATTCACTTCTGTCCATCAATGTTTTATTCATTATTTATAAATATGTATTTCTAATGCCTGCGGATTATCAACATCTTCAGCAGAAATAAGAAATTTTCTGTGCCATAAGGCAGCACAGGACTATAATGATGATTCAAAGCAGCACATGTTCAGTAATTTTAAAAACCTGTCAATCATGTATGTGTTTGACTGCATTAATTTACACTTTTGTCATCTACGTTCTGATTTTCACCTAAAAACTTTGTTTCTACACAACAGTTTTTTTCTCTCTAAAGAAAGCAAAATTTAAAGTAGTTTGATTTAAAAAGCAAGCTAAGACTACAAAATAAGAATTTGGGTATTCTCAGCCAAAGATTGGTATTCACTTGTGCTGATTCTCCTTTTTGAGCTTCCAGTGTGTTACTGTTCCTGATTTCTAATCATATAGAATATATGCAATCACTGCCAGCTTCACATTACAGGCTGGAGATTGTACAATGAAAGCAGCAGGTGCTTGCAGGTATTTGATGAAGAGCTGAGTTATAGAATTCACCATCATAAATGACATGTGGTTTTAGTTTTCTTAGCTATATTTTGGTTTCCCTTAAGAAATTCTGTCACAAATGTGGCACTAATTTTAAAGGGAAGATTAAATAAATTCTTTAAAGAAAGGGAGGGGAAAAAGTCTATACTTGAACATTAGGAATTTCTTCAGATCTTATTATGAAAATGACTGCAAGTTACAGTGTTTTTCTTGACATAATTTTATTCACAAAACTGCTTATTGTATATCTCCTGTAAAATAATTGGTATTTCAGTCTTCACACATGAGTATTGCGTACTGAGAACCAGAGGCTGGTTTCACAGTGGAACAACTTAAATAGATACTTATGGTCTTACTCAAAAATACATATGTAGGGATTTGCAGAGAGAAAATTTGTCTTAAACCAAAATATCAATGCAAAATCTCCTCAAAAAGGATGAATGCTTTTCAAGACTACTCTTTGTCAGCACCTGTAAGAGTCATCCTTTCTCTAAAGGAGAACATGTAGTCCTGCAAATAAGATATATGCTTATTCATGTTTTATGGGGGAAATTTCTGATTTTTGACCACATTGAAAGTTCATTAATGCTGATTCTATCCTGTCCTCCCTTTTTTGTGTGTGTGTTTAAATCTCTGTACTTCATTGCTTTATCTCTCAATTATCTATGAAGATAAGTAAAAAGTTATTCCTCCTTCTCGAGGAAATAGTAATTCTTAGTAGTGTGTTTTATTCCAAAAGAAAGTGTGGAGTCTAAGGTGAGGTCCAGCATCCCACAAGTGCCCTGGGTTCAGCTGGGCTTAAACCACAACAACAAACTAAAAAATTGTGAAAATTAAATTCTGTGTTTTAAAATAAAGATCCAAGCACTAGCAGTTATTTTAGACCTGCTATTCTTTGAAAGGCCAGCTAGGTAATTGTATTATTTAAAAGTATATGGGTTTTGAGGAGTTTCAATGAAAGCTGTATTACATAAATTGTGATCACTTCTTTTTATCTTTTTATTGTAGTCTTTATTGTTTCTTTTTTAATTTTTTGTGAGGTTTTTTTTTGTGAGTTTGTGGTTTGGGGATTTTTTATGTGTGTGTTTGTTTGCTTTGGTTTGTTTTGGCTTTTTTTTGAAGCATTATCACTGTGGCAAAACTGTGGGAACTATACAAATTCTCAGTAATGCTGTGCTTAAGTTAAATAATAATGTCAAGCATCTTTTAGGTCAGAAATTTTTGGAAAATACTAACTTCAGAGGAATGAAGAAAACATTATCTCAAAAGTATGTGACAGAAAGGAGCCAAGCAAGCAAGGTTATAATTTATGATGAATGTGGTTATATGGGAAGAATTAATTTTTCATAAGTTTAATAGATACTTTGTTGCAAGTGTGATGCAAATTCTAAAGCTGCACATGTATTTTTTTATTTTTCTAAAATAAATGGAACAGTAAGAATATGAAATTCTGTGTAAAATATTTAGGGCAACTAAGTTTGATTTTTGGAATTTGTGAATACACTTGTTCTTAAAGGTATTAACTTTTTCAGCTTTTTTTTGTCAAAACAATGAAATGCAGAGTTCAGAATAACTTTATTTTCCTTTGAAGATCTCCTAGTTGATATGTTGGGGGTTCTTGCCAGCTACAGCATCACTGTCAAAGAATTGAAGCTTTTGTTCAGCATGCTTCGAGGCGAAAATGGAATCTGGGTAAGCTGTGATCAGATAAAGCATTAAGTGTCATTCTATTAGAGCCTGAAGTTAACATAAATTGTCTCCTGGGACATATAAACTTGACTTTTTTTTTTTTATGTTGATTGAACATATGTTTATGAAGCATTTTTGCTAACTACTTTAGAGTTAATTTGCTGTGTTGTTTGAAAACCGTCCAGTTTCCATTGTAGCCTAGAAAGTGCAAAAATGGTTGTATTAACTTTTTTGCCATTTTCTTGTTTTCACAGCCAAGACATGCGGTTAAACTATTATCAGTCCTTAATCAGATGCCACAGAGACATGGGCCTGATACCTTTTTCAACTTCCCAGGCTGTAGTGCTGCAGTAAGTTTTCAAACAAAATCATAAAGTTTGAGGAACAAATAAGTTGCTCATCATTTGCATTTCCTTTTATTTGGTTTTGAAAATTCTTGAAAAAGAAATAAGGGGTGGGGAGTATCTACTTGAGCAGTGTAGACCTTGCCTTCTGTAGGTTTGCAAGGCAGTTGTAGTGTTGCTAAACTGTACTTATGAGAATGGAGTGTCATATAACAGATGTTTGTCTGGAGAAGTTATCATAGAAGTGAAACCTGAAAATTCCAAAGAATGGTGTATTTGATGTGAATAATATAATTGATATTATACAGAGCAGAAGCTTGATGAAAATCTAGGGATGAGCTTTTACAGTGACAGCTGTTTACAGTGACAACTTAGTAATAAATTTTATTATGTCTTTTTATCTGAACTCCATCAGCTGTTTCCTTTCCCTCAAGGCAGAGAGTTAAATGCAGTCTTCTTTCGGCTTTATTTTTTATGATCACTTATGATGATGAAATTGTATTCCTTTTGCAGCCTTCTCAAATAGATATTCTCTCTCTCTCATTCACTGCATGTATCTACAAATAAATTCAAATACTGGATACAGGTTTATAAATACAGTTATTAAGGCATTAAATACAAATGTTTAAAACTGAGAAATGTGGATTGAGGTTCAATTCCATTCTTGTATGGAATAGCTTATTCTTGTGGTAAACTTGGAATGTTTTAAGAGGAAATAATCCTGAGATCCATGTCTCTTCATGGCAGTGCATGAAGGGTGGTAGGAGCTTCTCTTGAACTGTTCTGCATGCATTTCCTCAACAGCACAGAGGTTACTCTTCAAGAATAAACCACCACCATGTCCTGTTCTTTGTGAATACTGCTGCTGGTATGGCAGATTACATCAGGGAATAAACTGGCTGAAAATCACTGTTTTTCACCTAGGTTATTTTTGGCTAGATCACTTCCTTGATCTTGTTTGATATTCAGCTGCACAGATGCATCAGCAAAATGCACAGGGTGGATTGTGTAAGGAATTAATTACTGAGTTTTGAAAGAGAGTTTCATTTGCTACTGCTGAATTAAAAACCACAGTTAAGCTCTTCTAAAAGTACATGCAGCAACAAGACAGCTGTTGCAGAGTATGAATGTCTACAATGAAATATACTGCTTTGACATTTCTGGGCTTCAGAGGCAAACCCTTATGAAATGTCTCTCTTATATTTAATTTTGTATCAGAGGTTCAAAAAAATTTTGCAGAATAATTTCAAATATTCCTATCTGTCAGAAGAGGGACATCAGTTACTGGAATATAAACTGTCTTGACTGAAATGCAAAATGAGCATTTTTCTTTCCTTGCTTAGGATCTTGTTTTATGTACCACTCATCAATGATTAATTGCACCCTGTAAATCAAGAAATGTGAATTTCAAATTTACATTTCTCAAGTAGTGCATGTTGGATTACACTATGAAGTTCTGGACAGCAGTCATCCTCTGAAGCGGACCTAGAGTGATTTCTTTTAAAATGACCCAAACATAAAAACACTTCATTAGAAGAAAGACAGTGGATGGCCATAGTTTACTGGCACTGAATTCAGGGTTTTAGGTGTGATGCATTGTGATGACATCAGGCAGAGAAACAGCATAATGTTTACTTCTCATGATAAATACCAGCTTGGTCCTGTTCAAAGTTGTGTGCATGCTCCTAGTACAAACAAGAGTTCAGTGGCAGTATAAAAGAGCCTGCTTTTTGTCTGCTGGTGAGAACTGCTTCACTACCCAAACTGAAGGGCTCTGTGTTACATGTTTGCCAGCCTGTATAAGTAGCCTATTAGTCACTCCATGAGCAGGACATCTTGTGGTGACCATCCTATTCCCAGATGTTCTTCCTGTTTGTTATGAAGCAGCTCTTTTCCTGTTTCAGGCAGGGAATGTCCTCTAAGGAGGCAAGAGTGATGTCCCAAAGGAGTTCCTTGGAATGTTTTCTACAGAGCATTTAGTATCAGGCAAGCAGCAGAAGATTTTACTTCTTTTGTGAGATACTAGCATAATCTGAGGCTGTTGCTGTATGTAACTTTAAAATTTACCATGAGTTCCCTATCATTCTTAATTACCTATGTCTCTGCTTTTAAAACCCTTTCAGCAATTGCCTTTCATATAAAGCCAATGAAAAGTCAGTCCTATTCTGTACCTTGTTTTTTTCACATACTTCTACATCTGACTACTGCCCAGAGACTTATGACTGTTCTCATTTTGAGCAGTGAATGAGTTTCCTGCAACTCCTTGTAGTCCTTGGTATGAACTGGGACAGCACAACATTTGACCAGTTATAGAAAAGTATTTCCAACTGTGACTCGGGTATCACACAGAATCATAGAAGGGTTGAGATTGGAAGAGATCTCTGGAGGCCATCTTGGCTGTCTCCCCCTGTGCTGAAACAGGGAAACCTAGAGTTGGTTTCCCAGGGCTGTGTCTAGATGGCTTTTGAACATCTCCAAGGATGGAGACTTTACTAGTCAACCTGTGCCACTGTTCAGTCAGTATCACTGATAGCTTTGATAAGAAAACAATACTATTGGTGCAAAGATTAATTATCTAATCATTATTATTTCAAAGTGTAGTAAGAGCTTAAATTATTTTACTGAAACTGAAAAATATCAGTTAAATACACTTATAAATAACATGCTAATGTTATATATAAAATTTTCTTCTGCTTTGTTTTCATATACAACTTATTTCAAGAAGTAATATTAAAGGCTATTATTTCTTAACTGTTTTTGTATAAAATATTCAATATTTTGTCTGGTGGATGGAGAAAGAATGTATTGTAATTACTGGATACTACAGTAATCTCTTAAGTAATTACAAACATTTAATTTCTTACATTTTTAAAATTACTTAATTTAAAATCAATTTTGTGTACATTTGTTAGGCTGTGGCAAAAAATCTGTTTTATCTTTTAGTATTATCATAACAAACGCTTTATAAGTGACCTCTAAAGTTCATCTTTCCTTAAAAAATACCTAACTGCAAAGCTAGATGAGGTATTCATGGTCTTGCCCAGGGATGAACTGTTTTCTGAAACCTCTTCTTCTGTCAGCACAGAAATATGAAATCTTGAAAAATTAGATTTTTTCTTAGGCCTTGTCTTAATATTAATTTATTTAACTGAGAACAGGGGTAAAATATTCAGTCTCTTACCTTACTGAGTGTTCATGGGAAAGGAATAAAACTGATAGTGCTATTAATTCTCAGAGAACTACTTTTTTAATACTGTAGTTTTAACAGTGAATCTCTTGTACTATCTGTTGAAATTAGTTTGATCTTGATGTTTAAGTCTGTTGATGAGATGAATACTTACTGAAACCTGAATTTATATTTTAATTTGTAGAGAAGTAGATTTTCTACTTTTTTTTTTTTTTTTCTCTTAATATTGCCCATTCACAAATTTAATTTCATGTCCTTTGTTGGTAGAATTTATGTAGTCAAAAATGGAAGTATTTTAAAATAGATGGAAAACTAATGCATTTATTCAAAAACGCTATTTGAAGGTTAAAGCAGATTTGGAGATCTAGAATGACAGGAATTTAGAAAGCGATTGCTTTTAACAGTGGTTCTCAAAAAATTCATTTTTGTACATGCAATTTCATTATTGTTTTTTTCCCTTCCTTCCAGGCAATTGCATTGCCTCCTATTGCTAAGTGGCCTTATCAAAATGGGTTTACTCTTAACACCTGGTTTCGTATGGATCCACTAAACAATATCAATGTCGATAAGGATAAACCCTATCTCTACTGGTAAGTAACTTCTAATACTGCAGTTACAGGTTTGGTTTTGTTTTGTTTTCCTCTGGCTTCCTAAGTGTGTTTAATTTTTCTCATTATTTTTAGTTTCTGGCATGGTTTTTGACCCCCAGATACGTACAGATTTTAATGGCTGCTTACTGTATGCAAACTCGTACGAAGTCGTCTGTCCTTTTTGCTCTACCATTTGTATATCCATGGATGCAAGATATGTGCCTTGCAGATAAAGCATAAAATCTAGTGTGATGGTTTCCTTAGAAATTTCAAAATATATAATTTTTTTAGAGTTATAAACTCTAGGAATGTCAATTTTCTGTTGGTTTTTAAGATTCTTGGCTGATGTCAGTAGTACAAAACAGATCTGTTATAATCAGAGTGAACTGTTTGTACATTAGCTAGAGGCAATAGGTCAATCTGTGAATTTAAAAATGTCTCGCTGACCACCTGTTCCCAAAAATGGAAACTGAATTTCATAATAAAGTGATTGCAGGAGAGATAATTTTGGTTTAGTTAGGTTTGCTATTGCGATGAAAGTAGAAATGTTTGATTATTTTTATATGTTGGGGGTTTTTGGGTGTTTGGTTTTTTTTTTTTTTTTTTTTTGTTGTTGTTTTAATGTTTTTTTTTTTTTGTTTA
>NDXB01004605.1:51433-69261 GCA_002631895.1 Agapornis roseicollis
CATAACAAAACTAAAGAACAACGAGAAACACTTCCAAGACTTTAAAAGACTAAGTAAGAGATACAAGTTTTTGAAAAAAAAAAAAAAAAAAAAAAAAAAAAGCAAAGTACTGATTTTTAGGGTGTAGGCTAGAATCATGTAAGTGATGAAGGTTTGTAGTTCCCCTCCAGAGAAATGGTGTGGAGAGAATATATAAAGGAAATTAAGTTCACTGTTTCAGGTATTATTTTTTTTTCTTTCTCATGGCAATGTAAAGTGATATTTGGACCTTTTTATCATACAAGTATTCCCTTTTTTCCAGTTTCATTAATAATTCTTTCTTTTCAGTTTCCGCACTAGCAAAGGTGTTGGATATTCTGCTCATTTTGTTGGCAACTGCTTAATAGTTACATCATTGAAGTCAAAAGGCAAAGGTTTCCAGCACTGTGTGAAGTATGACTTCCAGCCACGCAAGGTAAGCAAAATGGTATTTACAATAAAGACTAACATTGAAGATGTGACAAAGTGCTTCTGGGAAGGGCTAAAAGCCCTTTAGTGCCATAGTGCTACTAATAATTTCTTATTTATAAGTAGCTTCTCTGATGGTCCTGCAAAGTTTTATGTCACTTACAGACCAGAATCAATTCAAAATGTAGTAATTTATTAAGTAACGCTTCTATGAACTCAACTACTTCTTAAAAATACTGCTTAGTTAGCTTCAGATACAGAAGAATTCTGGGTATTTGAAAAAAATGATTCTATTTTATTTTTAAAAGGCTCTATTTTATAATTTAAAAGTCATTATTCTATTTATGAACATTCTGTACTTTGTAGCCTTGGTGCCAATTTCTGAATCAATTTTCTGGCAAGTTTTGTTATCTGTTGCTGGGGAACATAAGGCTCTGAAATTTCTTCTATGTCAGTGGTGTTTTGGGATTTCTCTTTTTTCATAGTAAATCTTGATTATTTTTCTACATCATGTTAGTGTACGCCTAGTAGTCCTAGGAGAACAATGATTCTACTGGCTTCAGTATTTCACTTAGTTAACTGAAGTACTAACTTTTCTGTACAGTGAGCATTATGTGTTTGTCATTGATAGCAGCCTTGTATATATTTTGCTGTGAGGCTTATTTCTTTTTTTATGGCCTTAGAATTTGTATATTGAATTTCAATGCTTATTTTGCTTTGAGAAACCAATCTCTTAGGGAGGGAATGCCATTGTTCTCTCATCAGCTTTATGTTCTGTTTTTCTTGGTATGTATTTGTAATTCAAAACCACTGATTCTAATTCTGTCATGTAGCTTTGAGCGTAGTACCTTTCAAAGCGTATAATACAAAGGATGTATTAAGCCTCATAAACACATAACCTGCTGGCAGTATTGAAATGAATCAATTCTATTTTGCAAATTTTGTTTAATTTTATAGCTAGAAAAGTTTTGATGACTTTTGTATTTTCTTTTAAAGTAGCACATCTAATCAGCAGTAGTGATAAACACAGCCTAGGAACAAACTGAATTGTTACCTTTTGGATTATGCTATCGATAACTAGCTTTTGGGACCTAGCTGATCATTTCTTTCCTGGCTGATGAAGAAGCAGCCTTTCATATTTTAGCAAAATATTATTTTGATAATTTTTATTATGTCTGACTAGTTCTCTTCATGCCATGCTTGGGAAATTTTAGCTCATGTTATTCTACTTAAAATAGTTAATTCTTAAATACTAATATATGTATATCTCATTATATGAGTATCAGTTTCAAATCATAATCTGCTGATCTGATGAAGTATGTCCAAATATATCTCCTATATCTCAAAGATCGTGTTTCATAAACTTCGGGTCATATATCAGATTTTGAAAGTGTTTGAAATAAATTTTCTAGAATACATGTGCAAGTGGTTTGATATGATGTATATTTTTTCCCTTAATAACTTGGATGTACACATATGTAGGAAGGTACGTAACACATAATGGAGGAAAGAAAACCTGTCAAATAGAATTCTTGGCTATGACAAGTCAAAACATACCCTCTTTAACATGTAGATTGATTTTCTTCATGTTATTTAGATGTTGCATCGGTTTCATTGTGGAAGCATTGAATGTGTGTGTATGTATTAAAAAAAATATGTATCTCTTTACAAAGCAGCTTACTGTCCAAATGTGATCTTGAGAAGTGTGATTTCTGTCATCGATATACTATTTATTACCCATTTGCTCATAGGTGTAGACATTTCAGCAATAGCTTCTGCAGAAGCACCATCCTCGTTAAACTTAGGAATAACGGGTTTTAATTTTTTTGTTAAAACACAGTAAAATTATTTATTCAAAAGCTTTATGTAGGCAGATCACAAAGATACTATGTTCATGTGAAGATCTTCCACTGTTAACTATATGATACCGCTCACAACAAAGTACGTATACAGTATTGATTTAAAACTTTACAATGTGTCAAGTGGTTACTTAAGGTTTTAATCAGTGTGTTTTTACAATATCATAAAGGCAAGTATTTATTAAAATGCATGGAGAAATTTAGTTATCATATCCCCAATGCGGGAGCACCATTATTCCTATGGATAACGCTGAGATGATCAATGTGTTCAAGCGAATGCCATTTTATTAGACAAAGTGTTAACCTTATATAGAGATTCTTAGCACAGCTACATTGATTTGGCAATTGTTGATTGGGCACCTTAACCCTTAACAATGCTAGGATTGGATAATACTGTCCTGGGGACTCAAACCCCAGAACATCTCAACTCCTTTTCTCTTCTGCTTACTTCTGAGATCTTATACCTGGTGTTTCTTTACTCCCTAATGCACAGCCTTCAGTTTATCTCAACTATGTGACTGTTCTCAGGCAGGCTGCCTTACACCAAGGCCTCTGGATTGCGCACAAAATGTCCACTGTCACGCAGCCTGTCCATAAATCCCCCTTTTCCCCTTTTTGTTTTTGAGCAATCCAGACAGATGTCAAATTCTTCTTAACCATAGATATTATACATTGTAACATATAACTTGCTATGAATGCAAACAAAACTAGAGCACACAATATAGTCAAACCTTGTACAATCAAATCCTTCAGCCATCCAGAAATTCCTCATCCTTTAAAAGGTTTTGTTAACCAATCCAGCCCATCATTTTCTGTCAGATGTTTGACCCCCTCGTTTAGTCCAAGGCATCTACCCTTTTTTTACCGTCATCTGCACCTGCTTACAATAGCCTGCTATATTATAAATGTATACATATACAATAGCTAGCTGTATTAGTTAATACATAATCAATGGCTTGCAGTATTAAGATTGGATACATATACAATGAAGCACATAGCAACTAGTTACAGTTGGTTAAATTGAGCATATGAGAACCTAGCCTTTAAAGCTTGCTAACAGTTCACTATTGTGTCTTAGCATATTCCAGTTTCTTCTTATCTTGCTTGCACTGTTACTTTTGCTTCTTTACCTATGGCCTTCTTCATTGTCGGCTCATGTCGAGCTCCACAGAGGTACTTGCTAACTTGGGAACATAGCCTTTCCTTTGCTAAAATTCCACTCACATTTCCCCCTTTTTGTTTTTGCACAAGCCAAATACACTTTGTAGCATTTATAATCATGCCTTGGATACATTGTAACAAACAAGGTACTATACAGATTGCTGCCCTATTTTGCAATGTGGCATGACAAACACTATCAACATCAGTAAGCCAACAACCTAGTTTCATTGATGTGTTAGGTGTTAGTAGTGTTAGTCATCCTAAACTACAAGGGTCTCCCCAGTTATGATTTTCCAAGGACTTTACCATTACCATAAAGGGTTCTTTCCCTGCTATCAAGTCTGAGCCTACATGGGTTAGTGCAGAAAAATGCCTAATCATTGGGGGGGGACATTCATGCCCATGTGTAAATCAGAACTGGATAATGTGTAGAAAATTTAAGACAAACATCGCTTTATGGATTTGTGCACTTGGGGTCTTCCCTATCATTCCCCCTTTTTGTTTTACTAAAAATTTTTTTACAATTTGGTATGTGTACTCTATCACTGCTTGACTTGTGTAACACAACCACCCACTACTCCAGGCAGTATTATTTCAGTAAGATTAGATTGATTTGAAGTCACTTGAACCTTTATAACATGTGGCATACCAGTGAATCCCACACACCCTGTAACAGATCGGTGTAATGGGGATTTAACAAATGTGTCCAGTATACTTGTTCATTATCCATGGTCACACATAATAGAATAGATAGTATAAAGATTTCTGTCATTGCCGTTTCTTTATGCTGTTGAGTTCTGGGATTTATATGTTTTTTTTATCTACTATCAATACCTGTTTTAGATGACCCTACTTGAGCAGAGGATTTGGATTAGATATCTCCTATATATGCCAATCATAGGCTGCTTGGTCTGCCCTTCTCTCTTGGATGGCTCTCTGATACGCCTGCTGGGTTGCAGCCAGCAGCGAGCTAAAAGTTCTTCTTGGTGGCAAACACAGTGGCCAACCCAGTCTTGCCCTTGATTGTGGTAGTAGGCATTTGGTCAGTCTTAGTCCTTGCACCTTGCTCCCAATGGAGAGTTTCACCTGCTTCATCCAGTAACAAGGCTACTATGGCAAAGCACACACAGACTTACATTAGCAGAGTAACTATTACTATTACTATCTCTCTTAGTGTACTGCAGTATGGAGTAGGAATACGACTTAGCAGTGGGTGATTAAGTTTGAAAGATTTCAGCAGTATAAAAAATGGACAGACTGTTATCTAAAGTGTGTTTGAGTACCACCTAAGGAAGCTCTTGTTATAGCAGAGGCATGGTCTTGGTGCATTTTTGAGAAAATTCTATAGGGAAGGAAACTGTAAGATGAACTTAAAGAAAACTGTTACCGGCTTTGAAAATTAAAAACATTAAAAAAGAAAAAAAAGAAAAAAGAAAAAAAAATAGTTTTCAACTAAAACTTGAAAAAAAATTGTGTGTGAGATTATACAACTTGGTTTAGTTCACTGTGTAGTAGTAAAGTCCTGTAATTCATGTTCTCAAGTACAGAATAGAAGGGAAATCAACAAAATGCCTGTATAACATCAGCAAAGAACATAAATGAGAAATAGATAATAGGAAGTTATAGGACATATACATGTGCTTGTTTCTAGGTATCTGAAAACAAATATAAAAGAATCTGGAATATCTATTTTAAATGAATTTATTGACATAATAGAGGTATCAGAAACTTTGTTGATTTAACCATCAGTGGACACTCATTTCAGACTGTACTTCCAACGGAAGCTGGTGGCAGGTATTGCCAATAGAGTGATGCCTTGTATTCAAGACTTAACCTAATCAGGTAACTAAGTTCATTGTTACAATAAATAGCAGAGTTTCTGTATATGGAAAATTTGTAACTAAGTAGGAAAATCACACTACTTATATTAAATTGTTAGTTGCTTTATGAGTCACAGGATCTGTGATAAACTAGCAAAGATAAGAAAGCATGTTACTATAAAGAAACTTCCTTTACTTTGCTATATACTGAGTGGCATCTTATTAGAACAAAAGTTCAAACTTTTAAATATCAGAGACATTTGGATTTGATTTGCTTTGAAACATTTAGAAATTTAGACATTGACTCTTGCTTGATTTTGTCTTGAAAAATGTAGAACATGCTTGGATATGCAGGATTTGCTATTTTTATTTCAGAAGGAACTGCAAAAACCTGCCTTTAGTTCTTAAAAAAAGGATAAAAAAATTAAGAGGAGCAGTTAGAGATGGAGGTGTTGGATAGTGCTAGAGAAATTGCTAAATGCAAAGATACTAATATCTAAGAGCAAATATACCATTAGTCAAAAAAATACAATAGAACATTTAAAAGCTCCTCACAATGTACCTGTGCATAAGTAAATAGAAGAACCATTGTAAGTAAAAAGTTCTTCAGAAAGGAATTGTATCAAAATTAAGAGTACTTAGAAAAATATAGGTTATAGCAAATTGCATGTAAAATGATAAGACAATTCTTTGTTCGAGTTCATAGGAGCAATTAGATGACTAAGGCTTTATAGAAGCCCTTGAAGCATATAGTACCATAACAAAAAAACTAAGTGAATTAATTGCATCATTGTTTACTGCAAGATGAGTCAATGGGGATGAGTCAGAGGAAACTGAAATGGCAGAAGAGGTATAGAAATCAATATGAGAGATAATAATTCACTTCCAGGACACTGAGCACCCCAAGTTCCAAAGAAATTTGAATATGAAATTTACCAATCTTTTAATTGTGGTATATAGCCTCTTTTGTCAAACAAATGGGTGATGGAAAATTATACACATTTTAGAAAAAGGCTATGCTGATAATTAGAATTACATAGTATCATGCATGATATCTTAATCATTAAAATGGAGTAGAAGCTAGAAAAAGAGAAAGAAATTATTAGAAAGCACATAGATAAACATATTGAGGACAAAGCAACCCATTATTACACTGGAAATCTTGTCCCCTACTTCTATTGTATTATTTCAAGGGTTCTTACTATATGTAAGAAGAGGTTTGTGAGTCAGGTGGTATATGCTATCTTGATTTCCCAAGAACTTAAGGCATTATACTTCTCTGAAAGCCCTAAAGAAGTTATGCTATCATGCAGTAATAGAATTTATATTTGTTAAAATACAGGGATGGAAGGAGTGAATCAAGTGAGTAAGCAGGAATCTCAGAAGGACCTTTATTTTCCTGTCAATACAACTGCATTAAGGACTTAATTCAGTGGAGCTTGTCATCCTCTATTTTAGGAAGTAGATTTGAAAACCCATGTTACTCATTTTATCTAGATCAATCCTAGTGACAAATATGACACAAAGAGTAAAACACTTTTTAATACCTGAATATTTTCCTGGCTAAAAAGAAATTACAGTTTAAGGTGTAAATCTACCTATTTCAAGTGCAGGTTGGCAAAAGAGCAATTTTTTTTAACTGGGGTAGTTACGACAACAAGCTGGGGTGCTCTGTGTGCATTTGTATATGCGCAAATATTCAAGAGAAAAAAGCTCAGTTTTTTTTGTACAGCTTGCCTTGTGTGGGTCAGAGTAATAGAAATAGGTAGCACTCTGACAATGGCAAAGCTAAAGATCAAAAAAGAATTGCATGAAAGTAAGGAGACTTGGTCTAGAAAAAGCTGTCTGTGGATGACTACTACAGGCATTTGTATAGAAACATCTGACCTGAGCTCTGAATGAAGCTAACTCATTAGCTAGAGTGGCTGAACTAGCTCTGCATTGCACTGAGCCTGGCAAGTCTACCAAAGCAGTTCTTCCTCTTGTCAGGCCAGCCCCATCAGCCTCCGATAGGAGACCTGAATTCCCAAAGCAAGTCTCATGGTCTAATGGTCTAAGTAACCAAAACCCTGAGTATGGCACCACCCCCTAACTGTTTATTAACCTGCCAAATCCACCTGGCCTTTTTAAATTCCCCCTATGACTAGGAGGATTGATGATAAAACTCTCTGAGCTCCAGAGCCCCTAACTGCCTTTCCCAGGGCTCAGCAGTCCTTTTTAATGTTCTCTAGGCTACTGCTATCTATATCACTAGCACCCACATAGACCACAGAAGTGGGTAATAGTAGGAGTTACTATAGACCAGGCAACCTCTCCACAACATCCCTGAACCAAGCCCCTAGTAGGAAGCACACCTCCCTCAAGGCTGGGTCAGGCTGACAAATGGGTGCCTCTTTGCCTTTCAGAGTAGTCACCTACTACTATGATCCACTGCTTTTCCATCGTCGATGCAGTAGTAGTGATCCTCTTTACTGGCATGGCAACTGCTTGTGCCTCCAGTGTGGTGGGAGTTGCCTCGTTAGCCCCCTGCAGAGCTGTGAAGTGGTTACTGGGTGGGACGACTTCAGGTTTTGGAGGAAGCCTCTTGCTTTTAATTGCCCTCTTCCTCCTTTTTTATTGTTGTTTTGTTGGTTTCGTTTGCCCATTTTTTTTTAATTTAGTTTTTGTTAAAAGTTCCCAGCCTCCTGATTAATGCCCTCGTTCTTTCTTGTGTGCACTGTGGTGGACGCTCGTGGCCCCTGCACAGTTTGGGCCTGGAGCAAGCAGTCCAGCTACCTTCCAGCTTCCCTGACATCTCTTTCGCTGTTGTCTCCTGCAGCTCAGGCCCCTGCTGCAGGAGGACTGCCACCAGGGTGCAGCGAGTGCAGCCCTGCCCGTTGTGCACCCTTGCCTCAAGGGGCCAGTTGAGGCACTTTCTACACTCTGAGGTCTGTACTGCAACCTCCTGTCTCATAGATTCTGTCTGAGTGCCGACACTGGCCATCGCCAGGGCAGCCAGTGCAGAGCTCCCAGACGGCACCTTGGCTGTGAGGTGAATAATCACCTGCCTGTGCCAGCTGCCACACTACACGCTGACTGCCTGCCCCGATCAGGTGCTCCTGTTTGCTCATGTCTCCTAGAGCGGTGTTTTATCTGCTAAGGGCTTGTGCTGTCCCTTCTGGTGCCACTCTCCCAACTCACTGCATGCATCAGCAGATCTGGTGGCTCCTGGGCAAGGTCTGCCGAGGGCTTGAAGCTCCCTCCATGGTTCTGGCTGCTCAGGAGCCAGACTTCTGGACACTGACTTTGCCCCATGCTCAGGTGCTGAAGTAATCTTCACCTCGGCAAATGACATGGTCTAGGACGAGGCTTCCCTGCCCATGGCAGGGGAGTTAGAACTAGATGATCTTAAGGTTCTTTCCAACCCAAGCTATTCTCTAATTCTATGAATGGGAGTTAACACAGAAGTATTAAAAAAAAAAAAAAAAAAAAAATATAAAAAAAACGATAATAATATTTATNATTCACACTTTACTGCCTTAAGCCAAAAAAAACGCATTTGCTTCTTTGTTTAATAAAGGAAAACTCTTCCAAAAAGTCTAGTCAAAAAAAAAAAAAAAAAAAAAAAAAAAAGGCTATAAAAAGTCGATTATATCATTTGCCTGAAGTTTGACAGGGCCAGCAAAGCTCTCCCAAAATAGCATGGCTTATTTTAGTTCCTTACAGGCTCTGTGGACCATGTTTCAACAAAAGTAATGAACTATTTATTTCCAAGTGATGAGTCATCTGTTAAGCTTAAGCTTACACTCAAGGACAGTCATACAAACTGGTATGTTGTCAGAAACGTTTGCACTGTGAAAGGAAAATCACAGATAGAAGATAAATGAAAAAGTGTGGGGATTATGGATGTCAGCTGGTTTCTGCTAGAAAACTGTCAACTGCTAATAAGAATAAAACGTTATAAAAGATACAGCTTTGTATAGTGCTCTTGCAAAGAATGCCTGTTTGCTGGGCAGTACTGAAAGTATTTAAAATCATCATCACTTGGTGGAGATTATTGGTAAATTAACCTTTGAAGGAAAGAGGACAGGGGAATTTTTCTTTTAAGAAATTTACATTAGGTAGTTTGGAAGCTTTGGAAAAGTAGTGTCGATAAAAGCTGAGCTCTGGTCATGTGGTTTGCACTTGGTTTCCAGTTAGCATAGGTGCCAGTTAAGCTCCTAGACATTGAGTTGCAAATATTTTGTTGAATTTATGGTGGTGGTTCCTTTCTGAAATAGAATGTGCCTACAAATTGGGGAACAACATTTGCTTTATTGAGTTGTGGTTTTTGGTTTTGATTTTCTGCGGGGAGAGTGGGGTCAGTGTCCTACAAAAAAACCTTATTCATGGTTGCTTGGAAAAAAAAGTTTGGTCACATGTGACTTCAGAAGCCAAAGCTGTAGCAGTACATGCTTAATGTAGTATTGCCCAGTAAATCTGTTTACTTGGATATGCAAGAAGTGAGGTGCTCTTATGTGCTGTTGTATTGTTTTTCCCCCTCCTGTTGGAGGTTTTAAGGAGGAAAAAATAAAAATGTATTTTAAAAGACCTGAAAATAGATGTGGAGAAACATTTGTATTCTAATATATATATATATAGGTATTATAGCTATGTAACAGGATATATCTCAATTTGAGAACTGCAACACAATGGTTTTTGTAAAAATATATTTTGCTGCATGCTGTTTTTTATTTGTAATTCTGTGCTCTGTCTGATTTCAAAATCAACATGTGAAAACTTTATGCTTTTATTTTTCTGTTACAGAGAGGCAGATTTTTATATTAGTAGGCTCTGTATCTACCTACCACAGCTCAGGGAGCAAGTCATCAAGTGACGTATTAAAATAATGCTCTCAGGGATTCAGTCTTTCTCTGCTTTGAAGAAAAAGACTTAGCTGAATGTAGAAATCAAAAGATAATAATTGAAACAGACACCAAGAAGGGGAAGACAAGTAAATTGTAAATTATTATTCCAAATTATTAGAATATGAAATTATGTTTTCAGGGCAGATGAAATTACTTTTTCAGTAAGGTTGGAAAGGAACATGTTGAGACAGACAAGTCTCATCTCCTGTTCAAAGAAGGGACACCTAGATCAGGTTGCTCTGGATGTTGTCCAGTCAGGTTTTGAATATCTCTAAGAAAGGAGACTCCACAGTCTTCCTGAGCAACCTGCACTAGTGTTTGACTATCCTTACTACTTACTGCCACCTTTGTTACATATGTTTAAAAAGAGTTTCCTGTATTTCACTTTGTGTCTATTGCCTTTTGTCCTGTCACTGGATACTCGTGAGAAGTTTCTAGCTACATCTTTATTCCTTGCCAATCAAGGAGTAATACACATGAATAAAATTCCCCTAAATCTTCCCCTCTTCAGGCTAAACAGACCCATACCTCAGCTTCTCCTCATATGTCAATTGCTTAATAATCTTTTGTGGCCCTTTCTGGACTTCCCAGTATGGCCACTTTTGTCTGGTTTGTATATGTTTTGAAATAGTACAGATACCCATTATAGTTAAGTATGTGTTGATTTGCAGATCTTAAGAGATTTAATTTACACTCCTAGTCTTAGATGAGTTTTAAGATTTGGTTTTAAAGGAAAGTGAAGGTTTTCTTCTTGAATTTACTCATCATGAGCATAATGATTCCTGTTGAACAGGTTATTTGAAAGATTACCATAGTTGTACTTGGAAACATTTTACTGTGATGCCTTCTCTCTTTGAGTATGTAATGGATTTTTAATGATATGGCAATTGTCCAAAAATTAATGAAATGATAAAGAATAGAGGAGGAAATCATATGAAACAATCAGACTAACATCTGTAAACCAGCCTGTAAAATTTGCTGGTGTGATTTCTTTTCCTTTTATTTAATAATTTCTGACAGAGAGCTATATGATAAAATGGTAGAGGTATGTGTACAAATTTGTTAAGATAGGAGCACATAGAACTAGATTCCCCATCAGAACTCAGTGATGTTTTGTGTAACAGCATGTAGTGTTTAGGTTAAATTACACTTTCAGGAATGGAAGTGTATTCAACTTTTTAATTATATGTATGCATTTTTGGCTCTAATCCCATAAAGAGTTTTAGGTAAATATATCATTACATTAAGGCATGGTTCTGCTGACTGGACTTGAAGTTCCACTGGCTTGACTTTTAATTTTATGAGTTTGCAAGGCTTCATCTCTTTGTAAATTTTGCAAGACTGGTCACTGCTATTCATTAACTTTATGTTTTATTGTATGAAACATGCGGTTGTATACTGATTTTCCATGTCTTTCCAGTGGTACATGATAAGCATTGTACACATCTATAATCGATGGAGAAACAGTGAAATACGATGTTATGTGAACGGTCAGCTGGTATCCTATGGTGACATGGCCTGGCATGTTAACACGAATGATGTAAGATTTCATTTTTTAACTTTCTCATAGCTTTTTGTTTTAAAGTTGAAAAATAAAAAAGGTACATTTTTTTTTCTTCAGATCTTCATAAATTTTCTTCTTTCTTCCTTAGTTATGTACTTAATAAAATGTAAGATTATTGATTTTATATGACAATATTTTTTGAATATTGGGAAGTTTTTGGTTTTATTTTGTGTAGCTATTTTAATGAAATGCTTGGAGAGACTGCTAGAGATTTTCAATATGTGATACTAAATAGAGGATAACTAATAAGAATGGATTAATACTTTTTGTTAGAAAAATGTGATAGGGTTATGGATTTTACAGATTTAGCTTGAGAAAAGTCTTTAAGAAAAACTGATTCATTCTGCCAAATGCATATAATGTATGTAAAAGTACTCATTTTTGTACTACATTAAGTTCTCTGTTGGATACAACAGGCAATACTTCTAAGAGTTAAAGGGTTTCCATGCTTTTTTTTTTGTTTTACTGAACATAAAATGTTAAGTAAGTTTTTAAGTTGCAGTAGAACTGAGTAGTCTGAACTATGATCAGAATCATATGGGTTTAAGCACTGTACAAGTATAGTAAGAGATCATTTCTTCTGTGCAGAGTTTATAATTTTAAACTAACAAGGTAGACAGAAAGTCTGGAGAAATGTGAGGAGTATTACAGTATTAATCGAAGTCTGAAGTCTTGAATCTGTCTTCCAGTAATAAGCATATTTTGTCTTCAATTGTTTGACTTGACATTAGTAAATAGGCAGTTGACCGATATTAAAAATCTTGCGCTAAGTTTTAGAGTATTAATATTTAATTAATATTGCTGGCAAATGCAATTTAACTGCTACAAAATTTCATTCCTTTTAATACTGAGCTGTTTGCTTGGGTAATAACCTTTTAGAGACATGTTCTCCCTTATTGGCCATCCAAACTGATTAAAAGATACTGAGAGATGTAAGGTTGCATAGCACCAGGCAGCTCAGAGCAAAAAACACAGTGATCTGCTTGTCACACAGACAGAAAACCAGTAATTTTTACCTTGAGAAGATTGCATGTATACCTGTATCTATTGGAACGCATTCAAATTAACAGTATATTCTTACAGGAAATGCTTCAGGTTTTTAAATACAAAAAATATATTTAAATTCTCTTAATGGAATCTGTATGTTTAATTTTTTTTTTTTTTTCTCCCTTCTTGTACCTTCTGCTTTGGAATGTTTGGGAGTCTACAGCTTATGATGCAGAAAATAGGCACTCTTTCTAGGCCAAGATTTTCGGATGGGGAAAGCAGACAAAATGATTTTGAAGTGCTTCCCTTCAGCTAGGTCTGTGCTAGACTTTCAAAGGTGCTTGATTCATCATCTTGCTACACTTTTGTCATTTCTTATTTATTATAGAATCCTCAGTTGTTTCTGACTGCCTTCATGGGATAAGGAAGCTCTTTCGTACTTAAGGAGATTAACTGGCTCTTGCTAAATTTTAGAGGCAAAGTTGGATTTGAAAGTGTTCTGATCATCATTCTTTACTTTCCTGGCAGCATTTCTACTTGAAAAAAAAGCCAGGCCTTTACTTTCTGCAGAGCATTTTTTTTTCCTTGGTAATATAAACATTTTTGTGATAGGTTAGAATGCAATGACGAAAAGCTAGCTGAGGTCTCTGAAGATCTTGGCTGAGTTATATCATGTAGTCCTTTATAATAATTATATTAGAACTTTATCGTTTCATATAAAGGTTGAGTTCTGGTTGAATTGTCCCCAGTTATGAGAAATAACATGAGAGATAGCATAAGAATTCTCAAGGTGCAGTATATGAGCATACTGATATTTGGTGAAGATTTTTATTCAGGTAGTGGATGCTGATCAATGTGATGATGTTATGATGTATTTCCCAGAACTTTACATTTCCATTGTAAGATAAGAAAGCTATAGAAGGATTTATGAAGTAACAAGATCCATAAATCCAAAGAGTTTAATTTTTTTATCTAAATAAAATAGGAGGATTTGGATTAAGGCACTGAATGAAACACGTATGTCTATCTTGGGGTCATTAATGACATACTACAGGAATATATAGAAATAGACAAACAAACTTGGAACAGTTGGTGTCCATCAGGTTTAAAGTTACAAATGTGAGATAATTAGAGGAAGACCAAATGAGCTAGGAATGCCAGGCACTGATTTTCAAATAAATAAATACATAAATCAGGTTTATTGCCTTTTTGGCACCTGGAAAAGAAGTGAATAAGAATTACCATAAGTTCAGGAGTTAGCCCTCCCCTCCCATTAATAGGCAATAGGGAAGCTTATTTGGTACTGGAATGTATTTTCTCTTGTATGTTGAATAATTAATGAAAAGCAAATTGTAACAGCCAGTCATAACAGCATCATAATACTGACCTGTAAAACATTTAATGCTATGATATTCAAATGAAGTTTTTCACTACAGGAAACAAAGTGCTGAAGTAATAAATTATTTATTTATTTTCTTAATTACAGTCTCCTTTTATTTTTTGGTTTAGTAGCTGTACATGAATTTTATTTCATTGTATAGTTTGTATGACTGAACTTTATTAACATTGCCTCTTTCTGATACAGAGCTATGATAAATGCTTCCTTGGCTCTTCGGAGACTGCTGATGCTAATAGAGTGTTCTGTGGCCAGCTTGGAGCAGTATATGTATTCACTGAAGCACTCAACCCAGCACAGATTTTTGCAATACATCAGTTAGGACCTGGATATAAGGTAATAATGGATCTTAAAAAATGTAAAACTGAAAAAAGAAAATAATTGATAGGTATACCTGGAAGATAATATATGCATGTAGATATTCCTCTTAGGATCATGTAGAGCTATGTGACTTGCTTTCAGCAAAAGAATATTTCTTTAAGTATCTAAACTAACCTTAATTCCCACCAGCTTTTTGAAAGATGCAAGTTGTTTCTTTAAAGCATTGCTGAAATACATTTGTATGTGAAATTTATGACTTCGGATCTTAATCAGATTAAAACAATTTCATATTTGGTGTACTGAGCTCCAGGGGAATGACTTTCTTCTTTACTGTTTGTGTTTAAAACCTGACTTAAGGCAGATTAACATTCAGCAAGGCATAATAAACAAATTTTGTTCAAATGCACAAACAGTTCTGTTGAAGTAAAATTTGAGCTTTTTACTCATGCTTTGCCCGTGACATCTGGGGACAGTTTGAACAAATTAATGGTGCATTCATAAAATTGGGTCTCTAGTGTGAACAATCACTTTTATCTTGGAATGTCTGTGTATAGTCTTATTTCATCAAGAAAAACTATGCAGATACTTTGCAGAAGTCTGCAGAAACTACCTGGTAGAGAAGGCCTGAAAATTAATCTAACCTACTATTGAACTTCTACCATTAATCATTCGCCTATTTCCATTTTCTAATTTGTGAAATTTGCAGTATCATCTGAAGCAGATTGTCAGGTTTTCCGTACATATTATATACTTTGAAAATAAAAGCTTTTTGAAATAGCAAGTAATAATCAACATTTAGATTCTAATAATACTAATTTGGAGAGCTGAAAAGGATTGCTTTAAATTGTTTGATGACAGCTAACACTGAATGACAGCAACAGTTGAAAATATCTTCCATGGTATGTATGTAGTATGAGTAGCCAAATATATGTCAAGGTTACTTGGAGAAGAGGAATTCTATTGCATACGGTTGATGGTTAAAACCTGCCTTGAAATTAAAAATTTTCAGTCAGACAAGAGTGCAAATACCTGTGCAAGTATTAACTTTATTCCAAAGTTAATACTGTATTGTGTGTTTGAACAAATACTTCTGCAAAGGTTTTTTTCAGTCATAAAAAACAATGTAATGTAACCTTATACTTCTTACTAATAAAGGCAGTAAATCTTCATGGATTTATTAAGTACATTTCTGGATTAGTGAAAGCATACTGAAGTGATACAAGAATAACACTTTCATTTATTTCAAGAAGTGAAAATTATTTTGTAGCATTTTTTGAGCTTTGGAGGGGTTCATAAGGTATACACGCTTCCATACTAAGTGACATTTCCGGTAGTTACTGCACTGACCTTATTACAGTGTTGTCAAACTAACTTGCTTGATTCATAGGCTTCCCTTACGTTTCTTCACAACTGTAGTTTCTCAGTGATTTTTTCTTTTTTTTTTTTTTTTGTGTCAGTTAGACCAAATGTAATACTTTAGGGATATTCTTCTTTGGTATATTTTTAGTTTTTAGTTGTGTTTTTATTTTTGGTTGTATTCCCAGCACCATTAATGGTCCCTTAGTATCTAAAGTAGTTTCGTTTCTTGTCTAAGAATCTGAAAGTATATTTTACTAATAGTAATTAAAAAGAACAGGTTTCTAGAGCAGGACCTTGGAAATAACACAGTTCCTTTTGTTAACTTCCTTATTTACAGCAAATATTCCACTATCTCAGGGCACTGATTGTGGCTTTCACTGAAAGCTTGCCTCTTTCATGTGTCAGTTAAGTTTATTTCCGTTATTTTTTTCAAATTCTATGTGGATGCAAATGTCCATCAGTTCAGAACACTTCAGTATGCTATTTCATAGTACATAGGAGGCTCAATTGACATGTAGCTCAAATTGCTGGACATTAGAGGCCCCATTCTTGTTCTTACCTAGCTTGCTGCCACAAACTGGCCTTTCAGAAACTCTTCTTTAGTTTACTACATGTCCTGTTCTTTCTTATTGTTGGTATTGTTAGCCAACTGAGAAAACCAACTGTTCAGCTTTTCCAAAAAAGCTGTTCTTGATTTATTGTGAACTCCTGTAGTGCCAAATCTTTTCTCCCAAAGGAGGATTATTCAAAATACCTGAGTATTTCTTAGGCAACATCTTTCATACATTGTGCATTTTCTTTCGTATGACTGCTTGTGCTAGTTCCTTTGATTTATTAATCTTACTGTAATGCACCAGCCCAGGTCTCTGATTCTTTCAGGAAAGCAACCATCTCTTCTTTAGTGCTCTCACTGCTTTGCATATGACAAGAGACTGATTTTACTGCCCTCACGATCATTTATTATGTCCCTAGTGTACGACTGCCATTAAGACCTCTGAATACAGGGAAATCTGCCTACTCTGCCAACGTACCAGACATGTAATAAGATGTGTGTGCAGTGAGCACATATATGTGAAGATATGTAGTATGTAGTGTTGCAACAAAGTTCAGGAAAAGACAGATTTTGATCTACAAAGAAAAGTGAATTTGTCACACTTTGTCCAGCCCTATTCTGTGATGAAAAGAGAAGTAACGTGTTTTAGGATTAACTAGAGAAGCTTTATTTATTTATAGATAATATTTATATAGTTTTATACATACATGATATGTAGTTTCATATATATAGTATTTGTATTATTGACTGCACATTACATACTTGCTAAAGAACATTAGAAACAGTTCATAATACTTCCATGCCGGTCTTGTCAACATGTCCTTCTGAATGCATTTAGTTGTAACCAACATGTCTTAATATAAAAAATTATTTATTAAACAAATAGGTTACTTTTAAATACTAATTTTTCAGCTGCAGCAAAAGGCTTTTTGTAACAAAAAAATTTACATTGATTGTGTGAGCAGCAATATTGAAAAGCTGCCACGATTAGTAATTATTACAGAATCATAGAATCATAGAATAGTTAGGGTTGGAAGGGACCTCAAGATCATCTAGTTCCAACTCCCTGCCATAAGCAGGGACACCTCACACTAAACCATGCCACTCAATGCTTCATCCAATCTGGCCTTGAACACTGCCAGGGATGGAGCACTCACAACCTCCCTGGACAACCGATTCCAGCATCTCACCACCCTCTCCTGTTTAAGTTTGAACCCGTTCCCCCTTGTCCTGTCACTACAGTCCCTAATGAAGAGTCCCTCCGCAGCACCCTTATAAGCACCCTTCAGATACTGGAAGGCTGCTATGAGGTCTCCACGCAGCCTTCTCTTCCCCAGGCTGAACAGCCCCAACTCTCTCAGCCTGTCTTCATATGGGAGATGCTCCAGTCCCCTGATCATCCTCGTGGCCCTCCTCTGGACTTGTTCCAACAGCTCCATGTCCTTTTTATGTTGAGGACACCAGAACTGCACACA
>NDXB01004605.1:77237-132178 GCA_002631895.1 Agapornis roseicollis
TTTTTTTTTTTTTTTTGACTATTCTCTCTTTGTTTGTTTCCACAATATGATTGTTGAACCGTGTCTGATGCTTTTTTATACTATTTTTATCTATGAAAATGTATCTAGAACAGCACAGAGAGCTGCACCACTTCTTCCTGAAAGTAGTTGACATTCAGACGTTTCAACATATATGGTTTTGTAAACATATTATCTTGGTGCTGCTTTGAAAACAGAAGCAAGTCCAGCTGATGCTTGATGACTGTAAACCATTATGTATTAAAGTCTGTAGAATTTATTTCTTCCTGGTGACCAAATTGGGAAACTCAGAAGTTGTCACTTGCATAGCTGTGCTGCCTCTTGTCCTACTGTGTTCCTGAGAGTTAGGAAGTGTAAATAGCTTGGTACCCCATTATAAGTGTCCAGGCTTTCCAGACTACTTTTCTGAATCCTCTCTTAGACATATCAAAATCTGTTTAATAACTTCAGGGTACACAATTACTTGTTTAATTATGTTTTTTTAACATTAGAAGGGGATTTTTAACAGGACTATGAGGGAATGCTTTGCTTTTTAATCATCTTGATCCACTTAGAGTTTTAATCTTTTCTAAATTAATAGATTAATTGTGAACAAAATTTTAAATCATAAAGCACGGAAATATGAATATAGGAACTTCATGCTGTAATTGTATTCTTTGTAAATGTTCTTTTTTCTCTAATATGTATATCCCTCTGTGCTTTATCTACATCTTCCATGAGACTAAATATTGAAATAACCTACAATTTTACTTTTTGAGCACAATACAGATTCTTATGCTTTCATACACTGAAATTAAAAGACTGGAAGCTAAGTAAGTATCTTAAGTATGTGGTCTTAGATTAAGTGATTAAACTTCTGCTATTGAGACGTGATCCTTCAATTTGAATGGCAAGACTGCTAGTTTTCATTCTGCTTTTCAGTACTTTGATTAGAGTAGATAGTTTAGCTGTTTATACCAATAAGGTGTTTATTTAATAAAAAGAAATACAGAGGGCTTATGGTGGGTTGACCCTGGCTGTATGCCAGGTGCCCACCAGAGCTGCTCTATGACTCCTCTTAGCTGTACAGAAGAGACAAAATAGTAAGAAAGGCTTGTTAGGTCAGGATAAGGACAGGGGGAGATCATTCACCAATTTCTGTCATAGGCAAAACAGACTCAACTTGGGGAAATTAGTTTATTACCAATCAGATCAGAGTAGGATAATGAGAAATAAAATTAAATCTTAAAAACACCTTCCCCCACCCCTCCTGTTTTCCTGGGCTCAACTTTGCCCATGAATTCTTTACCTCTTCTCCACCAGCAGTACAGCGAGACAGAAAATTGTGGTTGTGGTAATTTCATCACACATTGTCAGTGCTGCTCCTTCCTCCTTAGGGAGAGGACTCCTCACACTCTTCCTCTGCTCCAGCGTCAGGTCACTCCCACATGACACCATCCTCCGTGAACTTCTCTAGCGTGAGTCCTTCCCATGGCCTGCAGTTCTTCACGAACTGCTCCAGCATGGGTCCCTTCCATGGGTGCAGTCCTTCAGGAACAGGCTGCTCCAGTGTGGATCTCCCACGGGGTCACAAGCCCTGCAGCAAACCTGCTTCAGTATGGGCTCCTCTTCCCATTGGGCCACAGGTCCTGCCCAGAGGCTGCTCCAGTGCAGGCTTCCCACAGGGTTAAAGGCTCTTTCAGGCAGACCCTGCTCCAGCATAGGGTCCTCCATGGCCTGCAGGTGGAATCTGCTCCACCATGGACGTCTGTGGGGTGTAAGACACAGCCTACTTCACCATGGTTTGCACTGGGGCTGCAAAGGAATCTCTGCTCCAGCACCTGAAGCACCTCTTGCCCCTCCTTCACTGGCCGTAGTGTCTGCAGAGCTCTTTCACATAATCTCACTCTCTCTGTCTGCAATTGCTCCTGCACAGTAACTTTCCTCCCTTAAATATATTACCTCAGAGATGCCACTACAGTCACTGACAGGCTCAGCCTTGGCCACCAGTGAGTCCATCTTGGAGCTGGCTGGCACTGACTTTGTCAGATATGGGAGAAGCTTCTCACAGAAGCAACCCTTGTATCCCCTCCTCCTACCAAAATCTTGTCACACAAACCCAGTACAGTATTTTTTCAATGTTATTATGCTCATGTTGTTACCTTTGATTATACCTATACGCATATATGATAGGAAGGACTTGCTTTGTTCACTTGTTCACATGTATGGTTTTGAATTTGGGTCTGCTGAACACTGACATACAGACTGATTCTGACAAGGTGCTGGGTGTACAGTCTTTGTCAATGACCCAATTCCATCACAGAATAAATAACAAGAGTTATTTCAGATGAGACTGTTGCTTTGGACTATACCATATTGGGAAGATATTTGAAAGCAGAAGGAGATGTAGCTGTTTGCTTCAATAGGTGAAATCATTCCAAGAATCCTTTTAAATATTTATTCTAGAGGTTACTAACTGGACTTGCTAGATCATGTATACTATAAACTAAAAATTAAAAATATTGTTTATCATACTAAATAACTGCAGTTCTGAGGCCCACCTTAATTTTCTTAAAAGTGATATATACACCCACCTAACATAAAAGCAAGTAAACATAGGCATCTTTTCAATAGTTTTATTACTTTCATTATTTTCACTCTTTATTATAGGTAGCCTTGTTACAAAATATATTGTCCAGCTATTGTGAATAAGTTAGTGAAATTGGAACATTAATGAGGGAGGCAATAATAATATTTCAACTTATGTTCTTCATCCTTTTCTGTAAATGTATTTTGTTTAAATCAATTAGTATATTTTACTAATTTTTAGGCTTTTTTTAATATTCAGATGATGACTGTTTATGTTCTTGTCTGTAAACAGTAGTGTTGCTGCATCTACTACTTGATAGATGAATAGTTTGATAGATAGCTTTTCTGTTAGCTTCCACAGATGGAAAATAGCCCAGCTTGACAGGAGATAAAATTTGATGTCTTGATTTTTTTTATTAGGTTAATTTGAAAAATCTGTGAGTTTCCAGTAATTGTTAATAATGTCATTAGTTTAATCGAATTTATCTTTAAGGTGATGGTAGTAAATAAGATGAATGCCAGGTTATTACCTGTCCTCTCCTACAGTCTTTCAATGATTTTACTCTTTGCCATAGCTGGCCCAGGTATTCAAACTTGAAACTAGGTATGAAAGTCTTCCTTTCTGAGGTCACTGTGTTTACCTCTGTGCTTCTGATGGGGAGCCAGTGTCACAGTCCATCATTGCCTGCAGTCTACAATGTAGAGTTTGCAGAATGGGGTGCCAATGACTTTCTTCTCATGTGTTTCAAAGGAAAAGCTGAATATTGCACTTGGAATTTCACATCTAGTATAACCTACCTGTGCTTAGATAAAATCAGCTGTATTAGAATATTCCCAAACTGTGAAAGCAGGAATATGACTTGCCAAATGAGACTGCCTCGACCATAGTTATAAAGAAAATACAGTTACTATATCATGTGGTAGAAATCCTTTGTAAATTCCCAAACTGTGATACCTCTGCATTCTCCAGAAAATCCAGGGACTATTAAGGGTGGCTAATTTATGTCAGGAGTCTGTATCCCAAAATAGTATGCCTGTAAGCAGAGTTGTGCAATGACTTGCCTCTAGTTCTCTCACACAACATCTATTCATCGGACTCATTTTTAGTGGCATCAGTTTGGATGAAGCGGGTTTAGTATTCTTTTCTTACTGTCCTCATATGTTATGAGAAAAAAAAAAAGTTGAAAAGGAAGAAGAGAGAAGTAGGTTCTCCCTTCTCCTCAAAAAGCTTACAAAAAGAAAATGCAGTTAAGCTGGAAGCTAAGGAAGCACTATAGAGAGTTGCCACAGATATAGCTCATGGAAACTTCCTTTCCATTCCCACCATTTGTCCGTGTCTCTTCTGCCCTGAATTTACCTTACCCCCAGCCTGGTTAGGGGAACCCTTCTTGGCTTTGTGGCATACAGGCTTTAGTGGCCATAAATTTCTTCATAATATGAATGAATGAATATTAATAATAAGTAATGTAGTAGCAGAGCAACTCACTGTGTTAAAATATGCACAAATATCTGATTTCATGCTTTAGCAGTGAATGCAGGTTTATAAAAATCTTTTTTGTATTCTCAACCTCTATTACCAGTGCAGCCAAAACAGTTTCTGAAATCCATGCTTACTCTTTGTGCTTTGATTTTCTTCCTGAAGGAATGAAGTAAAGAAGTGGAGATCATCTCACATGTTCTGTGCATCTAAATATATTGTTAGAATGTTGCTAATGCTTCTCCCTGTGGATTTTCTAAGTCCATACTAAGAAATATTTAGTAATAACAAATGTAATAACAAATTTCTTAATGAATGAGCCAAAATTGTTTTAAACTGCTTGCTAGCAATGAGATGTAATGGGCAGCCAGCAGATGTAGTAGTAAGAGTAATAACAATAACAATAATAATAATAGTAATAATTTATCCCTTTAATATAAATGGGCAATGGAAATTAAATATCTTTTTTAAAATCAAGTAGAAATTCTCATATTTTGGAATTTTGAAGCCTATTATAGAATCACAGAATCGTTAGGGTTGGAAAGGACCTTAAGATCATCTAGTTCCAACCCCCCTGCCATGGGCAGGGGACACCTCATGCTAAACCATGCCACCCAAGGCTCTGTCCAACCTGGCTTTGAACACTGCCAGGGATGGAGCACTCACAACCTCCCTGGCCAACCTGTTCCAGTGCCTCACCACCCTAACAGGAAAGAATTTCTTCCTTATACCAAATCTAAACTTCCCCTGTTTCAGTTTGAACCCCTTCCCCCTTGTCCTGTCACTACAGTCCCTCATGAAGAGTCCCTCCCCGGCATCCTTGTAGGCCCCCTTCAGATACTGGAAGGCTGCTATGAGGTCTCCATGCAGCCTTCTCTTCTCAAGGCTGAATAGTTCCAACTTTCTCAACCTATCTTCATATGGGAGGTGCTAAAGAGAACATTGCATGACTGTTGGCTGAAGGTTCTGATGCTTAAGCATTGTAATGTTGAAACACAAATTATTGACACATAATATTTACTTATATTTATGTATTTAGATGAATGAAATAAGCTAGGTGGTATTTATAACTTCCCAGTGCACATCATAAGAATAACTGAATTTTAAAGGTAGGAACTTCACAAATATAATAAATATGTATATACATGAAAGCACCCTTAAGAACACCTTCCAGTCAGTGTATGCTGTGAACACCAATTTTGTGCTCCTGTATTAATTTTTTTAAATCTTCACAAGGGGCATGTATGTTTGAGGGGAAAATCAGGCAACGCTGTAACAATGTAATTAATTTCAATTTTTTTATATAGCATTATTACATGGACTTACTGTCTCTACAATGTCCTAATTACAGACCAAACAGTATCATAACCATTGGAATCTTCATGTTTTGGTGTGCAACCTTTTTTTTTTCCTACTTCTTAGTAATGGAAAACTGCTAGAAAAATTTTGTCATGAAATTAATTATATTTTCAGTAGAAATCATAATTCTGTCTGATTTAGTGTTGGCTGACTTTCGTTGTGTATATTTTAGCTGTACTGCAGACAAACTGATGTGTTCTAGGCAAGGTGTGGTACAGAGGAGATGTAGGAATGGGCTGAAGTATCCTTTATATTTGCCTTTGTATCTAGGGGAGTTGAAAATAGGCAAGAATGGAGAGAAATTTTGTATGGCAGTGCACAGAATTTTGCAAGTGTAATGTGAGCCCTGCACCAATCCGATGCATTTTAGTTACTGGTAAGTTTGTAAATTCTGTTTGAAAATGTGTTCATCTTAGAAGACAGTCTTCTAATCAATATTATTTCCCCTGTGTCAACAGCAACCATTTTAAGGGCATAATTTTGGTAATCTGGCTCTGCTGATAAAAATTATTATATTTAAAGTATTCAGGTTTAATTTATTTTCAGCTGCCAACATGACTACAGAAATTTAATATTCTTAGAAATATGTTAAAAGTTCTTGATACAGTATTCTAAATTAGGCAGTGAGTTCTCTAGAAGACTAAAGTCTTAGAATGCAGCATTGAGGAGAAAAGATCCATTATGTGAGTATGGATTTTTATATACACACATATATTTAGTTGTTTGCTTGAGGTTAGTCTAAACATGTGGGGCAAAAGAAGTTTTGAAGAGGCTAGGAAAGCTTATCTGAGAATTGTTAACTGTTGGGTCTTTTCAGACAAATTGAATTCTCTCTGGCATAAAGTAAATAAGATAGAGAACATTACATGTAAAAACAGTCTTTTGTGCAACAGCTGCTATTTAGTGCAGTTTCATTCCTTCCTTCCTCCTCCAACAAAGAAGTGTCACCTGAAACAAGTGTAAGCAAGATTTCTGAAAAAAAAATCAGACTAAGAATATAATCTGTTTTCTGCCTATCTCTGGTCATCATCTTTAGGTAGTATTAGTTTCAATACTGTACAAGCAGTGGAAATTTAAAAACACTTCCATTTTGACTTTATTGTTCTTCTATGAGTTAAAATATTGCAAATCTTTTTGTTACTTCACATCCTGCAAATTGCAAGACAAACTGCTAATTACATGTAATTATGGTGCCAATTTTTATCAATACTGTGGTACTATACGGTTTTAATCTCAAACTTCATTGTACTTCTCTGTGACTACCAGGTGGTTCTCATTAACTGCTGCTTTTTGTGTACATGGATTTTTTTTATGTGCTTGAAAGTGTAATGATGCATATCCCAAGATTTGAATTACTATATACCACAGTCAACTCTTTTCTTATAGTGGCAATCTTGGATAATGCAGAAGGATTAGAAGCTAGAGTTACTAATTGTAGACATGAGCTGATGCTGCAGAGCTGGATTGTGGTGCCTTTAAGTGTCTGATTCAATAGATGTTAAAAGCCGTTTTGGACTTGGGAAAAGACATAGCTCATTCACAAAGGTATTGGCTGAATTAATACATTTTCCTAGAAATATTGGCATCACTTTGCAGTGACAGCTAACGTAGCTCTGTGCAGAGCTAATGCAGTCAGCCAGGATTAATTTGTTCAGCCATACACCACATAAAGATGGTTAAGTTCTAAAAAGTGATATTTGGGCTCTGTCAGCATATGAATTAAGAACCTTCCTTAATTCAGTCTTTCTTGCATAGAACCAGTTTATATGTTTCTGTCTGTGGCACAGCTAAATATTATCTGTCCACTGATTATTTCTAAGTTAACTGCCGTGTTTTATGTGTACATAAAAGAAAAGGAATGAGACCTAAACCCTAACCTTTATTGTTAGGGTGTGAGTGTGTGTCTTGTAAGTTGTATTTGGACTTCTGTCACAATGTGTAACAGTTGTGTAGAGACTGTAGTAATATGAGGTAAGAGTAACTGCAGCCCATGAATTTACATTTAAGTTCATAGAATGAACAAATAAACTGCAATACAAAGAAATGGACTTTTGATAGATCATTTACAAGTGTGGAAGTGCATTTTAAACGTACGTCTAGTGCCATATTCATGGCACAACAATCTTTTAAATGCATTTTAAGAATATTTTTGATTTTTCAATATAATATTAATAGTATTTATAGTTGTAATTTAGGTCCTAATCCTGCAAGGTTGTATACTGTTTCTTAAGTTCATGCATAATTAGTTATCCTCCTAATTTATAAAGTTATAAAAGATGATGATAAGCACCATCTATTTGAAATTTCCTTTGACCTACTAAATTTAAACTACAAAAGTCTCAAAAATAAGACTCTAATCCTTTAGATAAGCTTCTTATGGATTGTCATATAGTTAAAATGATGAGTATCTTATTTTAGATGACAAGTACAATTGAAACTTTCAGTCAGGGTAAGAAAAAATGATGCATATAACTTGATTTGAAATTGATGTGACAGCTTGACAGGCTGTTTTGATAAAAGCTTTGGAGTACTGTATATGGATATTACTTGTGTTCTTTTATTACTGACACTGTGGAGCATTCTGTATGTGATTTTAGACAGATTATTGAGACCATGCAACAACGAAGGAAGACAAGGCACTATTTCGTGTTCACAGCGTGTATTTTACCTACACTGTGTATTTTTTTCATGGCAGCCTTGCTCACCAGAAGGAATAAATACAGTTTTCCTCAACACATTGGTTATTTTTTGGTGCTGTAATGAATTTAACCAATCTCAACATATATTTTGACATCAAAAGATTATATTTGGTGAGCAAGCAAACCTTTAGCTGACTAGATACTTCACATAAAGGTGAGATTTATAAAATGCAAGTTGGACATTTCCTTTAATTCACTTTTTCATATCTGCATAAGCCACAGTTTTCACCCTTGCCTGTGCCACCACCTGTGTGAGAACTTTCCCAGTTGCAGATACTTATCTGTACAGCTAGAAACTGACATATGAGTACTGACTTTATGTATGCATTGTATATGCAGTAGGGTGCATTCTGTCATTTACCTTTTAGAGATATTCTAAAAATAATTTTAAATATTTTAATTCTGTCAGAAATGTGGGTTGGTTGGTTGGCTTGTTGTGGGTTTTTTTTTTTTTTTTTGTTTTTTTTTTTTTTTTTTTGTTTTTTTTTTTTTTTTTTAATTTCTCCCTTTCCTCTGGTTTTTCAGCAGCAGATGAATGTACTGCTGTTTACCTCTCACCACCCAAGAGTCAATTGTGAATTTTTGCTCACGTTGCAGTGATTTGTGATATGTTTCCACTGTTGTATTCCATGACATAGTTTCGCTTCNTAATTTCTCCCTTTCCTCTGGTTTTTCAGCAGCAGATGAATGTACTGCTGTTTACCTCTCACCACCCAAGAGTCAATTGTGAATTTTTGCTCACGTTGCAGTGATTTGTGATATGTTTCCACTGTTGTATTCCATGACATAGTTTCGCTTCCTTGATGAGTCTGTTGCCTGAAGTTTTTCAGATCTATTCTGTTTCTAAATTGCAGCCTTTCTGACCACTTTTGTCCCCTCCCTGTGCTTTCTGAACACCTCGCTTACAGATACTTCTGGGATGGGTTTCTGGGTGATTTCCTTGCGACCTATGGAATCTCTCTGTGCTTTCCTAACTGGATGAAAATTATTCTCAATCTTTATATGGTCAGGCCTAGATAATTATTCTCATGTTTGGTCTGGAGACAGTATGAAGGAATCTCTCCATCCTGCTATTGTTCCACTGTGGTTTGTGGTGGACATTATTGCCCACATGCATGTTCAACCATTTTATGCCTCATTTCTGTTATAGTAGTGACTCGAGGGGCTGAAAGTGTGGAAGGTTGATATACCTAGTTGATGCAAATTTTGCAGTTTAGCATAGTCTGGATGGTAAAATGGATGGCATGGTCCCTGCCTGCATCATTCTAGTACTGTCAGCTGGATCACACTCATCATATGCTGCCTCTTCCAATTGCTAAACATTTCACTAGAACTGCAAGCTGCAGGACTGGATATTTAAAACTGGGTTAGTGTTGGTCAAATCAGAACTGACAAAATGATTTTGCACTTCTGTCTGAATATGAACTCCCGCTTCTACCATTGTAATATGTGAGCAGTCATTGGAGAAACTTGTCAACAGGAAAAGTAAGATTTCTATTCTTTCAAGGAATCGTTCACTAGTTCAAGCCTGTTTCTGTTCACTTAATAGCTGGTGAAGATTGAGAATGTGATTGATTGAGTTTTCTACATTTGTAATCTGAAAAAAAATGCTTGTTCTTTACATGCAGTGCTACCCTATTGGCTTTCTTGGTTGAGCTTCTTAAGAGTTCAGTAGCCATGCAAGAACAAATGCTTGGTGGAAAAGGCTTTCTAGTCATTGGCTACCTCCTTGAAAAGGTATGTTTGGCGGGTTTTTTTTGTTTCTGTTCCTAGTATTTCAGCTGTCATTGTGGTATTTCCAGTCACTTAGTTTAAAGGACTGGTGGAATAAAATGTATTTGTGACACAAGTTATTTTTGATTTATAATACTTATAGTTATCCTCTTGTATGCCAATATTGGAAGAATCAGTTTTTGTAGCTGATCCTGTTTGCCTTTGTCTAATTTATGCATTTTCTTTAGATCTCTTTGTGAAGCATTTAAATATATATAATCACTTGTGTTTCTCCACTCGCTGTCACCCAGACTCTCATTTGGGAAAGTTCTTTTGTTCCCAATTTGTACAAGTGTGCCACAATGTGTCATAATTTAAATCTTTTCTTTTCTTTTCTTTTCTTTTCTTTTCTATTTTTATTTTTGTATATGTCAATAAAAAATAAGTTAATCCTCTGTGACTCAACCCTGAAATTGTTGAATTGTTGAAATATTTGCTCTGTGTTTTGAGGAAGAAAAACTGTAAAATAATTTAATTTCTGAAATAAACATTTGCAAGGGGCATTCCCTATACTTGTTCATTTTCAGGCATGATGAGCAGTTATCACAAAACTGAGGTCCAGCTCATATGCTTGTGTGAGGAACATTATCTGTCTCCTGGCTCAAAACCCTCATGAAACCTTGTTACTGTGATTTAATAATCTGAAAACTACTGTTGGCTGTACTAATACAGTAATACTGCTATGATTGAATGTCATTGCTCTGACATTCTTGAATGTCTGCTACTGTATTTTTCATTAGCATACAGTCAGTATAACAATTGTTTGAGAAGAAGTTGTGACCAGAGCTTTGTGTTATCCAGTAGTGAAATTAAATAATGATAATTTCACCTTTAAAAAGATACTGAATTTTGTAGAAGAATGAGAAATAATTTCTCTTATTCTGGTCCCTATGTTATTTTCAGCTAGGGAAGTACTTCCTTATAGCAGAAATGCTTCACTGAAGTAACATCTAAAAGCAGATTATTTTCTATGCTTCTGTGTTTTCTGTACTGAGCAAGTATCATTTAGAATGTCAAGGAACTAGTCTAAAGTGTTGTTTTGTTTTGTTTTTTTTTTTTACTGGTAAGTTTTCTTGTGACTTAAAAATAATGAATTTACAAAGCTGTTAGCTCCAATTCTGTAAGTTATACACAGGCAAGCTAGTGAGCCTCCATGGAGTCCTTTCACAAGAATGGAGCACTATGGTTTACACACACTGAATGTGTCAATTTAGAATGCTGTATGTGAAATAGCACCTGCTACAATCATTGCACTCAGAGTATGTGAATATTTAAAGGATTTTGATTGATTTTGTCACAATATAATTCTTACAGCATATGCTTTTTTCTGGGAGGTTTTATGCTATATTCTCCCTAGCTACAGTTTTCAGAAAGATGTGTTTTGTATTTCCAGTAGATGCTTATATTCACTTGGCACACATGGCAGGAAAATATCCTTTTGTTTCCTAGCCAAGCTCAATTTTATTATTTATAAATTATCTGTTGTTCATTTGCATGTGATCAAATACTTCAGAGAGGTCAAAAAGTTTTCTTTTTCTGACTTGAACTTCAAAATAACATTGTTGTTCTTATTAGTTGCAGACTACTTATTGTGAATTGTGATGTACAAGCCAAATGAAGCTCAGCGTTCAGGCTGAACTTGTATTACTGAAAAATGGATTTCACTTCTAAAAAGTAACAAATATTTACATATTCCCAGCATTACTGGGGATATGCACTTACCGCATTAAAAGTAATTGGAATATTTTGTAGAGAAGGCAGGGAGAAGGATGTTTAGTAGTTTTTTCTATTAGTTTCTTTTGTTAACTTAGTATATAAAGAAGTTTGTTGAAGTCCACATGCCATGTTACTGCATAGGAACAAGTCTCAACAGTGATTTTATAGTGTATGATATGAAAGTGAAGGACTCTCTTGAAATTTGAGGAAACCTTGAACCCACATTCTTCTGATACCTACTTATGCTTAAGAAACAAAAGCAAGTCTACTGTTATTGTGTGATTGCATATTCTAACACCCAATTTTAACAAGACACACCATTAACTGAGGAAGAGTTAAGGACTTTAGATTAATTTTTTAAGGCACTATGTTGTAAAATGTAGAATCCTGGCTACATTATAATAAACCAAAACCATCACCCATCTCCCTCCTCCCCTGTCCAACAAAAAAAAGGGGGGAGGATTTAACCAAAAGGATTTAACCTCAGTTATTGATAAATATTTTTAACCTGTGTGTAGCCATTAGGCTTATTGTGAATTATTAGAAAGTTTAAGTAGCTGATAATTTTTTTTCTCACTTTCATATTCAATGACATAAAAAAATTACAACATTGCATGCAAAGATGAGCCTGCTGTAAGTATATTGAGGAACAAGTTTTTTCTTTACATTTGTCTTTCTGACTATTTTTCCCCAGTCATCTAGAGTTCATATAACCAGAGCAGTTCTAGAACAATTTTTGTCATTTGCAAAATATTTGGATGGATTGTCTCATGGAGCACCTCTACTGAAGCAATTATGTGATCACATCCTTTTTAATCCTGCTATCTGGATACACACCCCTGCAAAGGTAATTGTACAGTTGAATGATCTTACAAGTCTCCTACAGTGAAATTAAATGCTAGTATTCTTTTATACCATAGTACTTGGGGTTTTGGGTTTTGCTTGTTTGTTTTTTGTTTTTGTAATTTTAAAATGTGGTGATAAAAAAGATATTTTTAGATCACGAAGTCTGTACCCTGCCTAACTATATTCTCCAGTATCTTTTTTGTAAGCCCCTAAAACCGGTTACGTTCTTACCTAAGGTGCTGGCTGATTCTGTTTCAAAGACTGTTTCTAGAAATCCAGTCCCTTTTTCAGGTCTCACATCTCATTGCTTTCCTAGAGATTAACCATATGTATGTATTTTTAATAGTAAGGAAAAGGTGATAAATGTTTTGTTACACATTCACATAAGCTTTCATTTTAATTTAAATTACATATTTTGTATTGATAAAAACTATAAAAAAAAGTCACTCATCTCTGGTAGAAATGCATCAGTTGTGTCCCTAAATAATCAATGTTTAGGAATGTGAACTAAAGCAAAAAATGACATGGTCCTAAAATCTGAAAACATGCGCTTTTTGTAAAAAAAAAAAAAAAGCCTGAATAGAAAAACAAACAGAACAGTACATTTATCATGACTTAAACCATAAAATCATAGAAAATTGATTCTGGAAGCAACCTCTGGAAGACATTCCAGGTGTCAGTCCAGTCCCTACCCTAACTGCAGTTGTAATTATGTTTTATTTTTTGTATTATCATATACAAAATAAATCCTAAAGAACCTGCAACTTAAGGTTACTAATATAGAACTTACATTAATGTGGATAACTGTTTCATTCTTCAGGTGCAGCTGTCTTTGTATACCTACTTGTCAGCTGAATTCATTGGAACTGCTACAATCTATAACACCATACGCAGAGTAGGAACAGTACTGCAGTTAATGCACACACTGAAATACTACTACTGGGTGGTTAATCCTGCAGATAGCAGTGGCATTACTCCTAAAGGATTAGGTAAGTGCAATGTAAAAGATAGAAAATGGGGGTTATATTTCTGTTTTTTCAGTCGTCCGGAACTTCACCTGACTGCCATGATCTTTTAAATATGATGGCCAGTGGCCAAGTTTAATTTTAACTGGGCCTTAGCTTTCGTTACGTGGTCCCTAGCTTACCGGACAACATCCCTGTATTCATCCCGGGCCGCCTGTCCTTGCTCCCACATTTTATAAGTCTATTTTTTCCTTCGAATTTTTCTCAGCAGCTCCTTATCCATCCAAGGAGGTCTCCTGGCCCTCCTGCTGCACTTCCTTCTAGTTGGGATGCAACACTCCTGAGCTTGTAGCAGGTGATCCTTGAATATCATCCAGCAGTCTTGGGCCCCCCTGCCCTCTAGGGCTATATCCCATGGAACCTTACTAAGCAGGTTCCTGAAGAGGCCAAAGTCTGCTCTCTTGAAGTCCAGGGCAGTGAGTTTGCTGCACGCTCTTCTCACTGTCCTGAGGATCTCGAATTCAACCATCTCATGTTCACTGCATCCAAGGCTGCCCTGGAGCATCATATTTCCAATGAGCTCTTCCCTGTTGGTGAGCACGAGGTCAAGCAGGGCACCTCTCCTTGTTGGCTCCTCTGTTACTTGCAGAAGGAAGTTGTCTTCCACACAATTGAGGAACCTCCTAGATTGCTTGTGCCGGGCTGTACCGTCGCTCCAACAGATGTCTGGGTGGTTGAAGTCCCCCATGAGAACAAGGGCCTGTGAGCTTGAGGCTTTTCCTATTTCTCTGTGGAGTGCTTCATCCACAGAGTCCTCTTGGTCAGGCGGTCTGTAACAGATCCCCGCAGTTATGTCTCCCATCACTGTTCTCCCTTTAACCCTGACCCACAAACTCTGTTAACTGCTCACCTGTCCTCAGAGAGAGTTCCATAGTCTCCAGCCTATCCCTAACATAAAGGCCACCTCCCCTTCCCCGTCTGCTGGGCCTGTCTTTCCTAAAAAGCTTGTAACCTTCCATTCAAACACTCCAGTCATAGGAGCCATCCCACCATATTTCTGTGATGCCTATTATATCATACCCCCGTAGATGGGCAGACATCTCTAATTCCTCTTGTTTGTTATGTGGACATACTTATAAAACATTAAAATCACTGATTTTTCTGTAACAAAGAGGAAACATTAAGCAAATTTCATATGACAAAAAAACTTTGTGTGGTTTGCGTGATTAGTAGTTTTAAATGACTTTGAAAAGATGGAGACTTATAGTTCTCACTGCTGAGATATCTGAAGCTGTATTTCCAGTTTAATATTCTTAATCTGCCCTTTCAAAATAGAGATTGGTTTAACTTTAAAGTCATGTGTTTAGCTTAGCTCAGGAAGCATTGGATGATGACAACAACAAAATACAATAATACATGTGGACTAAACGCTGTTTGTAGCACGTGTATTAGCCAAAGCATCAAATCATTTTTCTAATCCTGTGCACTCTAGCTGTAATATCATTATGTCTCGCTGACTACTTGTGCTCTGCTCTGTTGAGGGTAGCACTGTTGATCCCCCAGGATCACCAGGCACAAAAGGAGTTCAAGGACCTAAAGGTGATCCTGGCTTCCCAGGAAACCCTGGTCTCCCAGGGCAGGCAGGTTTTGATGGAACTCCAGAGCCCAAAGGTGACCCTGGACTAAGTGGACCACCAGGAATCTCCCAGGCCCACCAGGCATCTCTGACATTGGTAGTCAAGGTCTACCTGGATCTCCAGGACCTCCAGGTACTGTTGACCCCCAAGGGTTGCAGGACGTTCCAGGGGAGAAAGGGGATCCAGGTCCTCCAAGCTTCGATGTTCCTGGTGCTCCGGGTGACCGCGGAACCCCAGGAGATCCAGGACCTCCTGGTCTCCCAGGGCCTCAGGGTTCACCCTGACCACCTGGCTGGGATGGAATACCTGGATTTCCACGTGCCAAAGGGGAGATGGGCGTCATGGGAGCCCCTGGTCCTCCATTTTTTTAAAAAGAACTGTCCTGGTTTAAGTCCAGCCATAACTCAGAAACATGCAGCCACTCTCTTACCCCCTCACCCTTCATCCCCCCCCACTCCTGGAGGGATGGGGGAGAGAATCAAAAAAATTAGCTCCCACAGGTTGAGATAAGAACAGTCCAGTAACAGGTATAACACAGACCACTGCTGCTACCACCAACAATAGTAATGATGAGGGAAATAACAAGGGAAGAGAATACAATCGCTCACCACCCACCAGCCGATACCCAGCCTGACCTGAGCAGTGAACTAACCCTTATAAGTAACTGCCCCCAGTTTATGTACTGGGCATGACGTGCTGTGGTATGGAATACCTCTTTGGCTAGTTTGGGTCAGGTGTCCTGTCTATGCTTCCTCTCAGCTTCCACTCCTTCCTGGCAGAACATGAGACTCAGAAAGTCCTTGGTCAGAGTAAACATTACTGAGCAACTAAAAACATCGGTGTTATCAGTGCTGTTCCCAGGCTGAAAGTCAAAACCACAGCACTGCACCAGTTACTAAGAAGGAGGAAAATGACTGCTGAACCCAGGACAGCTGCATAGGTTTCACAATAGTACAGTTTCACAATAGGAAAAGTTAATCATATCTGAGCTCAGTAGGAATTAGGATGTTAAAAACTTAGCTGATCAGCTTATATTATGGCCACTGTATTTGTGACTGTTGAATGACCATCTCTTGGAAGGTAAAGTTTCCAGATGTCAACCATATTTACACCTAGACAGAGACCTGAAAATTGTTCAACAAGTTTGAGACTGTAAGTTTGATAATATTGTCTGTTTGTTATTGCTGTAATTCTTTTGGGTCTTATTTTGGCTTGACATTTTTTTTTTTTTACTTTTGGTTTTGGTTTGTTTTTTTAATTAAATTAATTCCTGTACCTCTGTGTTACGATACTGGTACCTAACACCACACTGAAAATGTGTTGCATATTACAGGCTACCCTCTTGGCTAGGCTTGCTCTCTGTGGAAACAGTGTGACATTTCTTTCTGTAGGAGGTGTAGTTTGTTTTGTCTTACCCAGACTTTCATCATTGAAGTTAGCTGTATTTTTCGAGTATTTGTATGTGTAATGCCAGTTGAATAGCTGCAAAAAAGTATGTAATGTGTTCATCAAAACCTGAACAGAAGGCATGGGGTACACAAGGATGCAAAATTAGGAGTAAGTGAATCAGGTAACTCAAAATTAGCATACATGTGGCTGGTTTACATCCCTATCTTTTCTTTCATTCTTAAATATTTTAAGGATATAGTACATTCTGTTAATATTTGTCTCAGTTCCAGACAATATTCTGTTTTTCTTAGGAAAGCAGCCATGCAGGTCACTGAAAGGCAATCAGATACTGCAGATTGCTGGTTGTTTGGAGTAGCAGCATAATAACAAAAATCACAATTACCAACGCTTTCATACAGTAGTTGGGAAGGCATTTGATAAACTGTGATACCATGCACATTTTCAAAATGCGTATCATTATCCACTGTATCTGAATTTTCTTCTTTTTTGTTTAGTTAGATTTATAACTAAACTTGACATTTTTAAAGGTTAGTATCAACTTTCTTCCGTATTCCTTATCCTCTTCCTTTCTTCCTGTTGCTTAGACTGCAGAAAGTCCCATGTAATTGGTATGACTGTAAGAAAGTATTTTATAGTACTCTCCTGTCTGTAAAAATGTTTTTCCTTGTATTAACTTGAAGAATGTCAAGTCATCAGGGAGGAAGATCACTGGCATAGCAGTGGATGTGCATGTCAAGCATAGCTGTGGAATTTTCTCAATGCAAATCAGCCCTAGGAATTTTTTTTGCTATTGTTTCACAGGTAACTTCTGATACAGCTGTAATAACTGTGGTGATTTGCAAACAACTGCGGAAATAAAATAATTGCTGAGGTGATGGGTTGCTAAATTTAATTTCATATTAACTTAATTTCATATTAGTTTTTTTATCGAATTTACATTACTTGCTTTCAATAGATAATATTCCTGAAAACTTTTCAAAATGTTTAATCACCTGGATGTTACATTGCTTTTCTTCACCAGATGCTCTTTCTTTTAACATTGAATGCAATCTGCCAATGTGATATGCAGGTCTGGCTTATTCAGGCTTATTGTCTTAGAATAATGTAGTTAGTATGCTTAATGATTATTTTTTCTCCACCTCTGTGGAAAATTTTCAGCAACTTACAACTTCACCCGTCCTAATATTCTAAAAAGTTGACTGTTCCAGGATTTTGGTTTTATGTTGGTTTTTATTAGATGGCATACAACCACTACTGCCATACGTAGCCAGGGAGTTCATGATTTCACAGAATTGTAGAACGGTATGGGTTGGAAGGGATCTTAAAGTTTATCCACTTCCATTCCTCTGTCATTGGCAGGGACACCTTCCACTAGGCCAGGTTTCACAAAAACCCATTCAGCCTGGCCTTGAACACTTTGAGGGATGGGGGATCCACAACTTCTCTGGGTGCCTCCCAACCCTCATAATGAAGAATTTCTTCCTTATATCTGATTTAAATCTACCCTCTGTCGGTTTGAAGCCATTATCCACCTTGTCCTATTACTACATGCCCTTGTAAAAAGTTTCTCTCCAGATTTCTTGTAGTGCCCTTTAGGTCCTGAAGGAGTGCTATAATGTCTCTTCTCCAGGCTGAACAACCCCAGTTCTCTCAGCCTGTCTTCACAGGAGTGGTGATCCAGCCCTATTTGTTAAAATATAGAATAATGTATAAGAAGAAGTTTGTAAAAGTAAGAAACTGTGAAAAACAACAGTGTGAATGTCAGAGTTGCTTCATATTAGTAACATTTGATATTTCAAGATGGAAGAACACAATACATTTTCTATGAACAGTAAGGACTTGTTAGAGCCCAACAGGATATTTATGCTTTGAAATATCTTACTTAATAGCTTATCAACTGCATGGTATTCTCTGAAAATACAGTGGAGAAGTAATGAGAAGGCATAAAATGAAGCCAATAACAGAAAAACAAACTAAATATTGTGGGTGATTTTTTCCTAAGAAAAATTAACTTAGGATGCTCAGTGTTAACCCTTTGAAATGTAGTGTGCTAAATTCTAATTTTCGACTCTGTTACTGAGCATCCTTATGAAATACTTGCAACTTCAAGACTCCCCTTGTTGTATGAGAGAAATGGGCATCTAAGTTCCAGACTATTGAGTAATGTAGTTCATTCATGAGCTTTTGGCCAAGCGTTTCTTTTTCTCTACTAGCGTTTCCTGTGTGCTTCCCAACTCTTACCCTGAGCAGACCTCTATGACCTGTATTTTGCCTCCTGCCAGAGGACAGAGGGTTGTTAATACCTAAGTTAACTCATGTTAAATAGTTTTTTAATAACATTTGTAATGTTTAATATTTTTTAATACAAGTAAGAAAAGTGGGAATTATAGAAATTATTGCAAAGAGAAAGTAGCTGTAATTTTTCTTTTCGTGGATTTAAAAATGTTGCAGAGGGTAATTTCAAGGGCTGGGTTAAAGTATAACTTGGTTCTCATTAACTTTGCAGGAGTAAGAAAAAGTAGGACCTACTGTGAGCCATATGACGTGATGTTATTTATGTATGCATGGCTATCAGATTCTGCTATTTCTGTCATATTTTATTAATTTAAGGATTAGAAAAATCATGATTTTTACATATAAAAAACCAGATGGAAGAATATTGCATTTGTTTGTTTTCAGGACTTGATAGCACAATGTTTTATTTCCAAAGACAGGATTACAAATCATTATTTTTGTTATTCAAAGCTCCCAGTCATTATTTTACACCAGTACTGATTGTACTTTGTGAATATGTTTACTTATTCTCTCTTAATTAATTCTGGTTTATGTCCTATAATTGGTCTGTGCCACAAAGATGAATTGGATTTTTTTTTTCCCCCATTTGTGTTTGTCTGAATAAAGCTGGCTAACTCTCATTTTGAGTGTATATTAAAAAAATATGATGCAAATCATGTGCTATCTGCAATAAATGCATACATAAACAATCTAAAAGCAGTAAATGGTTTAGTGACTCATCCTGGTGTGGGAAAAGGGAGGCATCTTTCTTTTTGCCAGTTAATGTTGCTATTTTGTACTAGGGACTTATGGTTGCTGTACAAGATCTTAAAAGGATTACCTTCGTTGTTGATATGGTTTGGGTTTGATTTTAGTCTTTGGCAGTACTGTTTATCGTTTTCTGAATGATGGTGGGACTGAATTGCCTATATCCAGTGATGGGCACAAAGATTAACAGGCAGTAAAGCAAACTACTTTTCAATGTCTCTCTCTACCTCAGTATATGTATGTATAATGTATATTTTTATTTATAGCATGAATTATACTATTGCTTGGTCAATAATGCATTTCTTAGAATAAAAATAAATCTGCAAGTGGTAATTAAGTTCTTCACCTAGTAATGAAGCCACAAAGTGTGATGACATAGCAAGTATAGTAGCAAATGCTTTTTATGTAGCTTTGCAACTTCCTAGGTTAATTAATTCCATTTGATACCTATCAGATGACTCTTACATTACTATTTCTGCAGTCATTCTTCCACTTTTTGCAGCTGTCTACTGGTTATGTAGCCTCCTGTTTCTCCAGCCTTTCTTCTTTTTCTCTACAAGTCCTCTTAAATTTTTCAAAGTAATATAGTCTTTTGGGTACAGGCTGTCCCCTTTTTCTGATTCTAATGCATTGAAACTTCAAGACACAAATAAAATACACGGAGTAAGTAGTGCTTGAGGACTGAAGGGAAAAGCACCATTTTGCCTGCATGGCATATAATCTGCAAGCAACAATTTCTTTGATATCTTTTGCATGTTGAAGAACCCTTTTCAGGGTTCTCACACATCTCCAGAGAAACTACTGGGTATGGGAATAAGAAGTATGAAGCTTCTTTGAACAGGTTCCCAGTTAGAGATATATTCTTTTTAATACCTCCTTAAAATTTCTGTTACAAAAGTACTTTGCAGAACCTATTGCTTTAGTGTTCTGTTTTCTGCTTTAGTAATTACAGTGTTCCAGAAAGCACAAACGCCTTAGTTTTTAGGGCTGGTTTTCAGATATTGTCCTATATTGAATCCCAGTGAGGTGTAGGAGGGAAGAGGGTGTGCAAAGAAACAGATTTCTGTTATGCAGTTAAAGGAGTTTAATCTGCATTTGAATTAGGGAAAAAAATAGCTGTTGGCTAGAAGCACACCATTGACATAAAAAACACATGCAGTATTTAATGTACTTGCAGCTACTACCAAAAAATCTAACTTACTTCTATTTTCACAATGGAATATAGATGTTTCATGGTGCTATTAGAATGTATGGATATGAAATTATTCCTATAGCTTTAAAGCCTACATGACAGATTTTTTTACAACAATATTCATATTTCTTTTACACGTGGTAGTGGGGACAGGTTGAGATCTATTTGCTTCTTTCTGGAAAGTATACAGTTCTCCTCTCTCCACTCCTAAATGGAAGAAGACTTGAGAGAATTAACCACTCTTGTTTCTCCTGCTAGTCAAACAAGTATAACTTACCTTCAGGTCTGCCCTTGTTGGACAGTTAAATAACTGTGTGTACAGAAGTGGCTTCACTTCAAGAGTGGCACCAGAGACTATAAAAATATTTTCATTAAAAAGTTGCATTCATCTGGATTGCAAATAATACTGAGACATTGACTGTTACTAAGCTTTGATATGTGTTTATCAGTACAAGATGAAATGGTTGATGAAAAAATAAATTAGGTTGCATTTGTTTTCACTATGCAAAATTTAAGTCTATGGCGTGCATTTTTTGAAAAGTAGGAACTTAACAAAGGAATTTCCAGGTCAATCTTAATTATTTATGAAAGGGATGAATTGAAAATGCAATAGAGCAAGTTTCAAGTGAATATGGTTGTTCAAGCTCTGTTTCTTACTCAATTTTTTAGATACTTCTGTTTTCCTAATGTACTTTCTCAAGCACAAAAAGAATTATGGATTACAGGATTCGGGTGGGGTGTGTGTGTCTGTGTGTACTGTTTTAAATTTAATATTTTCTTCAGATTATAGTTTCTCTTTGGTTAAATAGCTTCAATTTCTGGCACAGGTGTTGGCCACCACTAATATTTCATTAATCCTTTCTTTGCTGTTTTTCATTCAGATGGTTATTTAACATTCTGGCTTTGTTATTACAAGTTGCTTTCACATATTTTAGGTGAGATTCAGCTTTGAGTTCAGACCCTTTCAAGTTTACATGTCCACAGTTAGCTCACAGGAGGTGTTTAAAGTCCCATTGTTTCCAGTGGAATTCAACTCAATGTAGTCAGTAGAACCTGCTTTTTAGGTACTTAATTTTAATCCTGAATTGGGCACTAACATTGGGGTGGTTGAGTAGGTCTAGTCAGAGTAGTTGCTTAAGTTGGGATTTAAAACTCCTGGTTCATATAAAGACACCTACAGAACATATACCTTTTTTAGTTTTGTGAGTCTAGACATAATTACTACCTTTCATTTTACTGTGTCTTTGTACAATAAAATAAAATTAGATATATAAACATGGATTTCTTTCTTTCCAAAATGAAATATCACTTATGTATATTGTCATAAAGTGTGATTCTGAAAGGTTATAGATGATACTATTTGCAAATACAAACTTTTATATAATGAGTAGAATGCCTAATCTGTTGTAGAAACTGTGATTTCTGTAAGGAGCTGCAGTCATTAGAGGAATTATTTTATATTTAAATGTGGTATATTTTGCTTCTTCCAGATGGTCCTCGGCCCTCACAGAAAGAAATCATATCACTAAGGGCATTTATGCTTCTGTTTTTGAAACAACTTATATTGAAGGTAAAACAGTCTCTTCCAGATGAAAAACATTGAGTTCTGTTATGTACATGTACTAGAATCTTTCATAGTAATAAATAGACAATACCTGTCATATATTGTATCTGTTTCTGGTTAATTTTAATGTCCATGCACATACTTTAATCAACATAAAGGTTGTAAATCTATGCAGTATTTTGTATTAACCTCACCAAACTATGCCAGATATATTTTATTAAATGTACATGCAGAAATTGTATGACACTATGGAACCTTTCAGGTATATGTGCTATTTCTGTGTGATGGTAGATGGTTGCTTGATAGATCAAATGAAAAAGGTAATAGTACTTGTTAAGTTAGTTACTGTTTTATCCATTTTTCCTGGTTCTAGCACTGTTTGAAATGGTTTAGGATTCTTTCTCTCTGTTAGCATTGAACACTAGTCTTTGAGGTATGCTTTGCCATTTGAGACTAGACTGAAACCCAGTATTTTCTAGTCTGGCTTTTTCCTTCCGTTTTCTGTATTTCTGTCTCAGGGATTGGAGGAGTGGCAGTAATAGCTTATAGTGGCTCAGAGCCCTCACTGTCAGAAGTCTTTCTATGAATAGAGGGCTGACTTCATACTGTTTTGAATTGTCAATGTGATAAGGAAAAGCAGTGTAATGAAAGAGAGAATTTAGTCCTTTGAGTTTAAATAGAAAAAAATGTAGGATTGTTTGACTTCTATCTAAGTTTTTTGTAAGCCAAATCTTAAGAATGTATTTTCTCTGAATAATGCCCCTGTTTTTTTTCTTTTTAGGACAGAGGAGTGAAAGAAGATGAACTACAGAGCATACTAAATTACTTATTAACAATGCATGAGGTACATTTCTGTAATTATCTATCTTTACTGTAACCAATTGCACCAGCTCTATGGGAAGCCTGCTGTTGAGGTTAGTTTGTAGAATAACGTTGATGCTTGTCATACAGGATGAAAATATTCATGATGTGCTGCAGCTGCTAGTGGCACTAATGTCCGAACATCCAGCATCCATGATACCTGCCTTTGATCAGAGAAATGGGATACGGTAAGACAGTGAAGTGAGAAAATATCTTAAAAGGTGTCCCAATATCATCACTCCAGATTATTGCTTTTTCACATAGATATCACACTTGCTGATGTTTCAAACTACAGTTTTGTTAAGTTAGGCACTTTTTTTTTTTTTTAATTTCAAAAATATAGTGGTTTTGGTAGCTTGGAGGAAAAAATTCTGCTTAAGGTTATCATTATGGTATTTGAAGGTAAATGTACTGTTGTACTTGCTTCTCAATCTCAAATAATTAACAAGACCCATCACAAAGCCAAGCATCTATCTCAGAGTAATTTAGAAAGTTTTGTCTTTAGAGGTTTAAAATAATCTGGAGAGAAGAAGAGAAAAATGAGAAATAATACCCTAATCTCACAAATTCTTTCTGAAAAAATTAAAAAATTATGTGTGGAATTTATATGTTTATCTGTTTGATGGTAAAATTCATAACTGTTATTTCCCAGAGAAGCAGTATTTTTTTGTTGTCTTATGCCTAACTTGGTAATGCTTTTTTTTTTCACAGAGATTAATAGTTTACTATAGAATTTTATTCTGTGCCGTTCTGAAATTGCTTTGGAAAATGCAAAGGGCTTGTAAAACAGGGAAAAAAAACCAACAACAAGAAAAAAAACAATCTGCCATTTTGCAAAAATACTAAGATCTTTTCACAAATAATTGGACTTAAAACTGTTTGCATGACCATGCTTGTTGAAAGGAAGACTCATTGTATTCAGGTCTAGGACTTGGTTTTCTGCCAGTAGTTGTCTGTATGGAAATAGAATTTTATTCCTGAAACCTTCTAAAGAAGGGTAAGAATGATCTAGATGATCATATTGTGTAACATTTGTGGCACCAATATTAAAATTGTTTGATGGTGTAATTTCTGTGTTTAGAAGTCTGCATTGAAAAAAACTTACAGAGAGAATGCAAAGGGTTGCAACATTTATTTATTCTTGTATTTTTAAAAAAGCCTTACATAGAATTAGGGGTTTGTCTGCTTAGATAATCAGAGGAGAAAAGCCTCAGAGGTCATTTGATAGTGGCATAAGTCCTCTTAAAAGAGGAAGATACTGTCTGCTAAAGCAGCCTTTAGTGGAAGACTACAAGCAGTGGCTAAAAACTGAAGCTCAGCTAATTAAAATGGGAAACTAAAATAAATTTAAAAGTTTATTGACAAACAGTCTAAGGTAAGGGTGACGTTGTCTGTCTCTTAGTCCACTCAAATCAAGGCTGATTTCCTGTCTGAAAAACTGGAATTTGTGCTTAAATCAATCAGAGAATCATAAAATGACTTGGGTTGGAAGGGACCTTAAAGATGATCTAGTTCCAACCTTTCTTTCATGGGCTTGAAGTCCCATTCAACCTGCCCTTGAACACCTCGTAATAAATCAAAGTAGTTAAATTTTCAAGTCTTTTTATCACAAATTTAAAAACAGAGGGTGGTGAGGGGGAGGGTTCCCCTTCAAATTTTGATGCAATGAGGATGTGACTTTATAAGCGTATATGGGATTTTGTATGACATATTGCCATATTTCATTTTTGACAAATTTTAGTATAAACATCCTGTGATTAAGTGAAGGTACCTATTCCTGTGTAGAAAGGCTATTAAGTAGGGGTTTTAAGAATGAAAGGAGTTTTTCTGTAGAATCCAGGCGTTCCATGCATCTCCGGGATGTGACCTTCTGTTCTCCGGTCTTCTCTTGTCTTAGGCTATAACTTCTCAGACCATCTTTTATTTGATTGTTTCCAGGTACAAGTATAAGATAACGTTGTTGCTTTCTGTTACAAAATATTGAACTGATCCAAAACTGTGTCTCTAACTTAAAGAATTCATAGTCAAACTCATGCTGTGCTCAGTGCTTTCAGTATATCTTTTCATTTTGTGTGAATTGCTATTTTTATGTTTTTCTCTGTTAATAAATATCCCTGTTCAGTTAAATGCAAGCTATATGTGTGGTGTTTGCTAATAAAATGAAAAATTGTTGAATTTCTTTTTGTTTTTTAGAGTAATTTATAAGTTATTGGCTTCCAAAAGTGAGAGCATATGGGTGCAAGCTTTGAAAGTCCTTGGGTATTTTCTTAAACACTTGGGTCATAAGTAAGTGTATTTTATTTCTGTTTATTTAAATGGTGTATTGAAGTTCACATTCTTGTCTTTTTGTCATGATTACTGTATAGTCTTTGACAGTGTTTAGAAATTACTTTAAATATAATTGTTAATTGTTTAATGATTTGTGTATTCAGCTGCCTTTACACATTAGGATAAAATTGATTTTCCAGTTAACTTAGAATCATAGAATCAACTAGGTTGGAAAAGACCTTTAAGATCGAGTTCAACCATTAGCCTAGGCTTGCCAAGACAAGCACTAAACCATGTCGCTGAGGGCCTCATCCACATGGTTTGTGAACACTTCCAGGCCATTTCACTGGACAGCCTGTTCCAATACCTGATTACCCTCTCCGTGAGTAATTTTTTCCTAATATCTGATCTAAACCTTCCCTGTCGCAGCTTGAGGCTGTTACCTCTTGTAACTTGTTGCTACTGTGGTGTTTGAAAAGGTATAGTGATTGTCTGCCAAATATATTATATGCTGAAATCCAAGTTTTGAAACAGTTGAAAAAATTCTTCCAAAAATATATTTTGTAAATGTATTTTGCATGTTCAGCTAGGGATAACAGGAAACATGAGTGTCATCAAGAATTTTTGTTGGAATTTTCAGTGCCATTAGAATAGAAGCTTCAGGACAGGACTTTTAAAAATAGCTTTAAAATGATGGGAAAATGGATATGCTCTTCACATGGAAAAGTTTCAGAAAAAGAATTAAACATACCAAGTAAATGATTATAAAAAAAAAGGAGGTAAGGGCATACCTCTGTGCAAGAAATATTCACATATAAAATGTGTAAGCAAGAAATATTCACATTAAAACAAACAAACAAAAAGATCATTAAATAGACATGCTTAGTATCATCTTTTAGTGTTGAGAAATATTTTTGTGTTAAGAAAGAATTAAAAAGCATGCAGTGCTGTGTAACCTGCTGCTGCTTACTTTTCCCCTTCTATATAGAGTGTTTAGCTTCCTGCTGGGGTCAACCCAAAATGAAGTTTCAGTGGGAGACTGTGTAGTATAAAAACTAGCCATGTGCTTCACAAGAGAATTCATCAAGCAAAACCTCCTTAGAAGCAAAGGATGCTAGGAGTCCAGCCAGAGTGCAGCATTGCTAGACACACTTTTCTCAGTAAGATCAATAAAGTATGTCTGTATAATTGAAAGACAGTTAGCTGAGAATATGCTCCCAAATGGGATTTTTCTTTCAGGACCCAGCAAGTGAACTAGTGTTCTGGGAATTAATAAAGCAAATTGATAGTCCACTCAAGAATCTCCAAGGGCTTTTCAAACATTACTTACTAAAAATCATTCACATTGATAGGAGCTGGACTAAGTAATATACACCAGATGAATGTTCGACTAGTGCAGAAGCCTGCTTGTGTCCAAATAAGTACATTTGTTTAGAGCATTCATTGCTTATCCAGTGAATCAAATAGCAAACTCTGTCAGTGGAACATTACAGAAAAAGGAAAGTGAGATTACTCAGGAGCTAAAATTTAATTTCCCAGTTCTTTAGCATCTACTTGTCATAAAGGATGTATCAATGTAGTTTCCATTGTTGAGTGAAAGTAGGTACTTGGCACAAAATTAACTTTGGTTTTCATGTAATTGAAGTCATTGAAATCCACTTTGAATGTTCTGTGTAACTTTCAAATGTTTTGGTATATTTTCAGACCTCTGAACATCTGTAAATATTTATGGTTTATGTAGATTTCTGCGAGTAAAAATGCCCCCTATTTTCATGGTAGTGCGTACGAGCTTGGCTTATTTGTGCACATACATATGTATGCAAACATGATTTTATGAAATTGTAGTCAGCTACAGGAAAATCTAAGTGGTTATAAAATTATAAACCAAATAAAAGTATACAACTTAAATTCTGTTTTACAGTAGAGAAAACAGGCATATTTTAATACACTAAAGCAGAACTGCATAGATATGTTATAATGGGATTTATGAAACTTGATCTGATACAATATTAGTAACAAATGTGTAGGTACAAAAGAAATTACCATTTCTGTAGTTCATATATATTCATCATGGATTAAGCTGTAGTGTGACGATAGTTGATTCTTGTGTTAGATGAGAGCCTGAATAACTTATTATAATTTGTGATCTCTGATGATGGACTATTTGGTCTAACCTTAACAGTTGGAAAAATACTATCCTTTATTTCTCTGCCAGGTTTGATTCTTTCTGTGCCACCACTGAAATCATAGTCCATTATTTACTTTTGGTTTTTTACTTAGACATTTGAACCTTCCAAAGAATTTTTCTTCCATTTGATACATCATAGCTCACAAGGTTGAATACCTGTAGTTTTTCATCATAAACAACTCATGAGCTCTCTTCTGTGAGGAGAAGAGTAAACGCTGTTTTACTTTGTTGCCATTCTTTTTTGTGGTTATTCAAAAATTATAATCTATTAATTTCAAAATTTTTAGAATATACGCAATTTGAACCTATGTTATTATCAGTAATAATGAAAAGAGAGTTTCTTAGATTTTCAATACATAAACTTTTGCAGAAACTTTAATTTATTTCAGTTTTTTCTGCTACTTTAATATAATTGTTAATTACTTTCAATAATGTTTTTAATTTCACATTTGTTACAATAGTAGGTAAATTTAATGATGCTTCTGCTTACAAGAAATACTCTTTATTAATGATGTTATATCCAGTTCTAACAAGTAGTTTACTGGGACACATCAAATTCACAGGTGTAAGATGTTTTCTCCTCTTTTTTAAGATTCAAGTAGGTTTTAACCCTATCTATAGAATTTATATAATCATAGAATGGCTTGTGTTGGAAGAAACCTTAAAGATCTTCTAGTTTCAACCACCCTGCCATGAGCAGGGACACCTTCCACTAGACCTTCCCCATGACCATTCTTTTCAATCATTTGGAATTTTGTAACTTTTCAGGATTTTATTTTCTTTGCATAGTGTATGTTATTCCAGGATTTAGTTATTTTGGCTGCAAAGCTAATGCTATATAAAAAGAATGACAGTACTGCTAAATCTGTATGTGTTCATATTTATGTTGGAAGATCTTGAGGCTAGACTATCTTGAATCCGTGAAAGAGTGACAAATGATATATTCTGCAGTGATCGCATTTTATGCAGCCTGTGAACATCTTGCACTCTTTTAGCCTAACTAAGATAGAAAGGGATTCCTCTGTCTTTTTCCACTGTGAAAATCATGAAGGGTGAGAATATTGTGTGATTTAATTTATATAAGGGCGCATCCTATATACAACATTGCTTTTTGAGAACCTTTGTGTAATACTGCAATTGTGTTCATATTGGGAAAGATCTTAATGTTTATTTTATAGTATTTATGGAATAAAAAGTTTGAGACCTTTTTAGTGCAACTTCAAAATATTTGGCTTTTGGGTTTTCTTGCATTTACTAAAATCCTCAAGGCATTTTCCTAATGCTTTTGTTTCTTCTTCCAGGCGAAAGGTTGAAATCATGCATACCCACAGTCTTTTCACACTCCTTGGAGAAAGGTTGATGCTACATACAAATACAGTGACCGTTACGACATATAACACGCTTTATGAGGTACAAATTATTAAACATAGAGATTGTTGTCTCTATTGTAAAAAAATATGACTTAATTAGTTGTGACAGTGCTTTGAATTATCATGATTCTCAAGACTTTTGAGAAAATTTTAGACAGAAATTTTAAGAAAATATTTCTTTGTTCAGCGTGTATTTTGTGGTGCTTTGGATATTTTTATTAACAATGTCATAATTTTTACATAGTCTGTATTAAACTTTCCACTTATAACGTTACATATAGATGTAAGAGATCATGCTATTTAAGATGTTCATTGCTTTCCACAACAACAAAGTTACTGTAGACCTCCAGTTGCTCTTTCTCTTCCGTTGTTCCGAGGAGTTTGTTTCCATTGCAATGGAAAGTGTTGAAGCTAAAGAGATGCCTTTTTTTTTTTTTTTCATTTTTTCCCATGCCTTTCAAGTTTACAAAATTTTTAAAAGTGCAATTTTAAATTTTTTAACTAATAATGCTGATTGTATTTCAAAATGATAACTCAGCCACTTTCACGCAATAGGTACTACTTGAGGCGAGTGGCTATGACCTCAAAGCATTCAAATGTTCTTGTAAGGTACTTGTAGAAACCTTACAGTGCTGAGTCTGAGTGACCTAGAAAATGTTCTCATATGATTGTAAAAACACAAATGTCATCTGTTTGCCAGTGACTTACTCAGACATCAAGTTCTTTTGTATTGCACATATCTAAGCTTACCTAGTATGTTTTGACCACTTGGGTCTCACAGTCTAGATGTCACTGCATTCATATTTCTGAGACCTTCTGTGATTGCTCAGAAAACACATAACTCAGTGACAAAATAAAAATCCTCATGGAGTTCAGCATCCACAGACATTTACATGTTAAAAAATAGCCTGAAGAGTCAAAAAAAAGAGTTAAATGCCATAAGTACAAGGGATTTCCTAAGGAAATGATGCAGGTATTTTCTGTGTTCTCTCATAAAAAGCAATGGCATGCTTGCTTTCTATTTTAAATACCATTATATAAAGACCCATTCAAAGATACTGTATTTATAGCTGGCATTAGTTTGAGTATTGATTAATGATTAATGAATGAGCTAAAGTTATGCTTTAAAATTAATCAGAATTACTAGTGAAATTACTTTGTTATGAAATATATTTGCTTGAATATACTTACTGAGAAACCCATATTAATATCTTTACATTTTTAGTTTCTTCTTAGAGTTGCATGCATAGAACCAGTAACAGGTATCCCAGCATGACAGGTCTGTGGCATTTCCTCAATACAGATTAATTAGTTTTTCAGGTACAATGTATGAAACAGGACAAGGATCTGTCTTAGTATGGGAAGCCCCAGGATTATTCTTAGGGAATAGTCTGTGACTGTCCTCTTTCCTAGCTCGAGAAAACCAAACTCACTTTCAAGAATTATTTGGTTTGATTATGGATGGAATGTATGAAAATAACTTTTGGTGTACAGTGCTTACAAAAGAATTTTTTATCCAAAAAAGTATAACAGTATAAGGAATGGAAATGAAATTATCTTTAAAAAAATTATTGTATATTTAGATAGCTAACTAAGAAGTTAGTTAACCAGATACTGTACAAGCACAAAAATGCTGATCCTTGCATAGAGGAATTGCTTGTTTCCATTCTTTAAGAATAAATATATTTTACCAAAATGTTTTACCTGAAGTTACAGTGTGGCCATAGTAATTGTTCTTAAAAAAATTGAAAATAAGGAAAGGAATGCTGCAAGTTTAATTAAAAATGGTAAAAGGAACTTAACATTCTGTTTTAGATTTTGACAGAACAAGTATGCACTCAAGTTGTTCATAAACCGCATCCAGAGCCAGATTCTACAGTGAAAATTCAGAATCCAAGTAAGGATGATATGTTATGTTTGTATGATAAATGTGTTGCCTAGAGGTTGAAAGAATATGATTCAGGAACCAAGAATAATTCATTAGTGTATCTCAAATACATACAAGTTTCAGTTACTACTTACATTAGTTGCTGTCAGCAACTTTTTTGTGTTGTTATAATGTGTTATGTAACTAATATCTTCTTTCAAAGTGATTCTTAAGGTGGTGGCAACACTGTTAAAAAACTCAACACCAAGTGCAGAGCTGATGGAAGTTCGACGCTTGTTCTTATCTGATATGATAAAACTCTTCAGTAATAGCCGTGAAAACAGAAGGTATGTGACTACAAATAGTATTTTCTTATCCTTGATTTGTGGGTAATAGCAATCTGTTATACTCTTGTACAAAGTTTTATACTGTATATTAAATGGAATACATAAAAAGTAAATGGAATAGGTTTATGGTAACTTTTCTCAGTTCAGCAATTAATATTGGGTTCTTCTGTTTAGAATATGATTTAAATTTTTATTCATCCTGAAGTATAAGGTTTTTCCTACCGCTGGATTGATTTTCAGAAAAGGTGTTCCTCCCATTTTAACCATCATAATTTTAAAATAAAGAAGCTTTTTGTGGATATATTTTGACCTAATTATTTCACTTTAGATGTTTACTTCAGTGTTCAGTGTGGCAGGACTGGATGTTTTCTCTGGGATACATTAACCCTAAGAATTCTGAAGAGCAGAAGATCACAGAGATGGTTTACAACATTTTCCGTATTCTCTTGTATCATGCGATAAAATATGAATGGGGAGGCTGGAGAGTGTGGGTGGATACTCTTTCTATAGCTCATTCGAAGGTAAGAAATGGCGCGTAGATGTTGCTTTCAATTGTGGTAGCCCCTGCAAAGGGACTTAGCAATATCGTGAGAGCTGTAAAGTGATTTAGTGCCATCTGGTGGCTATCTCCACACATATCAAGATGGCATTTTTTATCATCATTGTAGGTCCTTTGCTGTGAATAGTTTGTAGTCTGTATATAATGTATGTTAAGATTCTTGTTAGGTTTTGTCCAAGTTCATGTAGCATCTAGTCATCCGCAAAATCTGTTCTTTTTGTTTTAAGGTCACATATGAAGCTCACAAAGAGTATCTGGCAAAAATGTATGAAGAGTATCAAAGGCAAGAGGAAGAAAACATAAAAAAGGGGAAGAAGGGGAATGTGAGCACCATCTCAGGTCTTTCCTCTCAGACAACAGGAGCAAAAGGTGGAATGGAAATTCGAGAGATAGAAGACCTTTCACAAAGTCAAAGTCCAGAAAGTGAAACTGATTACCCAGTCAGTACAGATACAAGGGACTTGCTCATGGCTACAAAGGTATCCGATGATGTGCTTGGAAGTGCTGAGAGGCCAGGAGGAGGAGTTCACGTGGAAGTTCATGACCTTTTAGTTGATATAAAAGCTGAAAAGGTAGAAGCTACTGAAGTAAAACTTGATGATATGGATTTATCACCAGAGACACTAGTAACTGGAGAAAATGGTGCACTTGTAGAAGTTGAATCTCTTCTAGACAATGTTTATAGTGCTGCTGTTGAGAAGCTCCAAAACAATGTTCATGGAAGTGTGGGTATCATTAAGAAGAATGAGGAAAAAGATAATGGTCCATTAATAACTTTGGCTGATGAGAAAGATGAACCTTCTACTAACAGTACCTCATTTCTCTTTGATAAAATACCTAGTCAAGAGGAAAAACTTCTACCTGAACTTTCAAGTAATCACATTTCTATTCCAAATGTGCAAGAGGCACAGATGCATCTTGGTGTAAATGACGATTTGGGATTGCTTGCACATATGACGGGCAGTGTAGATATAACATGTTCTTCAAGTATAATAGAGGACAAGGAGTTTAAGATTCACACAACTTCAGATGGAATGAGTAGCATTTCTGAGAGGGAACTGACTTCATCATCTAAAGGATTAGAATATGCTGAAATGACTGCCACAACTCTTGAGACAGAATCTTCTGGTAGCAAAACTGTACCTAGTGTTGATGCAGGAAGTATAATCTCAGATACAGAAAGATCTGATGATGGTAAGGAAGCAGGAAAGGAGATACGGAAGATCCAGACAACTACCACAACCCAGGTAAATTTCAAGGGCTGTAGCTGTTCATGTGTCTAATTCAATCACTGTTTGTTGCTGCCGGATAAATCGAAAGGTGTTTGAAATATATTCTTTGAATTATGTGAAAGGTGTCCATTCTTCAAAGCCTATTTGCTTTGAAAATGCCATATTGTGTAAGAATTGTCAAGTCTTTCATGTCTATATAGGAATGCATATTGCATGTGTGGATTCTTTAGTTTAAAAAAAAAATCAGCTAAGAGAGTCTCTCACTATCCATTTCCTTTAGTTCTTCTGGACAGATTAACTGATAGTCCTAGAATTCTGCTTTAGAATTTCTTGTTACTATGTCTTAAAATTAAAAGTATCTATATTTACTCTTGCTGTACCATTCTCAGAGTGTAGTCTTGGAGCATTTTAGTACACCATCTTTCTTTTTCTATAGGAATGCTGGCATAAATAATCTCCATATTTGATTCTAACACAAGAAAAAGCATAGTTTAGGGATAATGAAAGAAAAAGCAGTGACTTGATTTCCAGACAAGAGATGATTATTATAAGAAATATCTCTTCCTTTTTAGAGATCCTTTCTTGTCTGGGTCTCCCTCTGAAAAGAATTCTGAGAAATTACAGATTTTGTGAGAGCCATAGCATTATGAAAGTAGGAAGGCCAAGGCAGAGGACTAGTCTTTGAAAGAATTTTTTCTCTGTATGCACAGCAAAGTACAGGATTGCTTTGAACTTTTAAAGCACAGTATTAATTTCCTCACTGGAATTACTCAGAAACCATAGCACATGATCAAGGACTGTTTCTAGGGTATTATCAAGTAAATGAATTGACTACCTTCAAGATTTTGCTAGCTGACTGTATGTCCAGTATGTACCCCAGAATTTATCTTCTAGGATTTTGAAGTCAAGCAGACTTCTTTAAACTATGGATGAAGAGCCAAACAAAAATTGCAAAGATTGCTCTGCCCGGTACTGTGTAGTGTGAGGATTTTCAGAGATACACTCAAGTACAGTAAAAGTGCATTTCATCTTATGAAAGAGCACAGTTCAGACTGCTTTGTTCTTCAGAGAGATAATACTTTCAGAAAAACTCCAGTGAACAGACAATTTATTTAAACAATGGTTCCTAAAGCAGATACTTTCCCTTTAAAAAAAAAAAAAAAAAAAAAAAAAAAAAAATTAAANAAAGAGCACAGTTCAGACTGCTTTGTTCTTCAGAGAGATAATACTTTCAGAAAAACTCCAGTGAACAGACAATTTATTTAAACAATGGTTCCTAAAGCAGATACTTTCCCTTTAAAAAAAAAAAAAAAAAGCAGAAGAAAACAATTAAAAGGCTGCTTACTCAGACCAGTGGGTTCTGACATACAGAGAGAACGTTCTTCCAAGTCTCTCTTCTATGGCAATAACCTCATTTTGAAGAGAAAAGGAGATTAAGCTCTTGCATTTGCTAGACAGGTATAAGAAAAGTTTGGTGTTCTCTTGTAAGCATTCTGTCAAAACTATGAGAATCCTTCTAACATCAGTGACGAACTATCAAGCATTATGTAGGGTTCTTTATAATTTAAAGTATTATGTGTAATAGAGAACAAGCTTTCAATAGGAATAGTGTATCTATTACTGTCAGTTCTCAAACACCTTATTTTACATCCTAAAATTAGGACTGTTAACTGTGGAAATGGATAAATGAAATGAATGAAGGATAGCAAGAAAAAAGAACAGTCAGTTTTTATTTTGAAATGTGGAATTTTGTTTAAAAAATAGAAGACAATTGAAATGCTAGTGTTCATTTGCTATGTAGATGTATGCACCCAAAACCAGTGAATTTGTGGGATAAATCTTGAGTGGAAAAGATAATCTGTCTTTGTACCTAGCTAGTGTAGAAAATTCTGTCAGTATGACTTTGGGACTTTTCTGTTTATTAACCTCTTTTCTTGACAAATTTCACCCATAACACTTGATTTATAAAAAGTAGAAAAGGAAAGAAAAAGATGAAAATATGTGTTAAATAAAACATAAATAAAACATTATATTTTTAATGAGTGAAGTGTAATGTTAACATGTTTACAGTGGAGCCACAGGTTGGATTTTGATTGCAGCATGTGTGGGAACTCCCACAATAGATTTGTCATGAGATGGAGAAACCGTTGAAACCACTGAAAATTACTTAAAGATTGGCCACTCAAGTGTAGACAGTTGGGTTTCATGATGGTTTATGCAATGCACATCAAAGCCCGTTTTTTTGCAAATGCCGTATTCTTGACTAAATTATAGCTCTTCTGTTATGGTACCATTACTGCTGCAGACTTGACAGCTACCTGTACTTGCACTCAAAAAAGAACAATTGGCATGTGAATGGAGTTGCTAACCTCAAATTTATAATTATATTTAAGACTATAAAATTAACTCTTTCTTATGGTCCCAACTAGGAAAGACTGAAAATAGAATTCAAAGCACTATGCAGAATATTCATGTAAGTCTGAAAAATGAAAAAAGAATAATTTAAAGATAACTTCAAAGAAAAACATACAAAATGAAAGCAACAGTGCCAGTTTTGATCCCAATAGGTCAGATCGAGTGAAGGAAACCTGCCCTGCTCTCAGAATGCTGGCTACAGAAGATCAAAATCAGACTAAAGATCTAAGAAGCTTTCCAGCTCAACTCCAAAGCCATGTCCACTTTTACATTGTTAGCACAAATATTTTGTAAATGCCTTTTTGCTTTTAAATGTCCAGATTTTAAACAGTATGCTGAGATCAGAAAATGAGTATGTAAGCGAACGTGAGCTATATGTTTTTTTTTTTTATTTTGCCAGTATTAAACTAATCTAAAGTAATTTAAAATAATTTCAAGGATCAGAAATTATATTTCTTTATTTCAGAGATGTTGCACATTATAAGTAATTTTGTTGTTATGAATATTTGCTTCAAGTTGAGTCAAAACATTTGTTCCCTGCTTATGGCAGGGGGGTTGGAACTAGATGATCTTAAGGTCCTTTCCAACCCTAACTATTCTATGATTCTATGATTCTTTACTGCTTTTTCCTTTATGTTATTCTCCATCATAGCAATGTATGTACAGATAATATGTGTATCTTTTACTTTTGTCTTTTATCACCAACTTGAAACAGTCAAGACTGTGTGAGTATTGAAGGGGAATGAAATTCATATCTACCATCAGTTGGTAGAACTGAGAATCCATAAAACTGTTAACCACTTAGCAACATTTAATAAAATTGGCAAAATGAGATTTGGGAGGCTAAATTTGATTCCCTAATGATCATGCTAAAAGACCATATTTAAAAAATTGGTTTAGAAAATGAGGAGCTTTTGAAAAGTATACACATTCCTTGAAGCCATCAGTGTGTAGTTTTGAGTCAGATATTCAAACAAAATTGTGTTATTAGCACAAAAGAATAGTTATTTCCTGAAAGCAAAGTCTTGCAACTCTGACCTTGTACATGCTGCGTTTGGTCTTTTTTGTAATACTTCCAGTGAAAAATCTGACTGTAAAGCATTGATGAATAGCTGAAAAGAAGGCTAGCCATAGCCCCTCAGTGCTGGTTGGCTTTAATTGGAACAGCTCTTTTAGTGAAGGATACTTCCTTCTTTGGAATTTCAATATCGCCTTTAGTTTGTGCTTGATTCCAGTTCTAGCCCATCCTTTGTCAAATTCTATGATCCATTCAAGAACACCTTACAAAAAGTTAACATGGTTTTTAAACTTCTTGTTGATGTAGGCAGTACAGGGTCGATCTGTTACCCAGCAAGACCGGGATTTACGTGTTGACTTGGGATTTCGAGGAATGCCAATGACAGAAGAGCAGCGACGACAGTTTAGTCCAGGTCCACGCACAACTATGTTTCGTATTCCAGAATTTAAATGGTCTACTATGCACCAGCGGCTCTTGACAGACTTGCTTTTTGCACTAGAAACGGATGTACATGTTTGGAGAAGGTAGGTGGTTGTTTCTTCTTTAACTCCTTTGTGTTTCCATTTACAAGGAAAAATAATGTGTTGTAGAGATTATTTGTTATTGAGTTAGTGGGAAGAGAAAGAGTTGGTGTTAAGCGAAACGCTCTTCTGTATCTTGTATTTTCTCTTTTCACCCCTTCACCCCTGTAACTGCTCTATTTCACAGGTAACAATTTCTGTTTTCTTGAAGGATTGTATAAGTCATACATACCTAACTAAAATGAACTACTTTTTCAGCCTGTTTAGCATTAGAATCGACTACTTCTGCAGTCTTTTTGTACACTTCAGCAGAGATACTCAACTGTTATCAGAACCCTTTGGTATAATAGATACTGTCTAATCTGATTTCCAGGAAAGTATAGTTCATTTTCAGACAACTTGAGCATAATTCTATCCAAAGACCAATTTATATTGCATTTAATTTCCAGTTTGGTGAACTGTCCTGCGATAGTTGCTAAGAAATAGAGAATTCTGATAATTTGGTTTTGGCCAAATATGTGGGAGGAGTTTATGCTTTGTGTTCAGGTAATGCTTGAAGATTAAAATTCAGTTTTTCTGTTTTCAATTAAAACCTTTAATTTTTCTTTACTGGCTGGCAATAATGTTTTGGGAAAACAATACACTTGCAGACTGAGTGTTACTTAATATTTTTATGCAGTGTTTTATATACTGGGGGAGTAACTGGCTCATGGGACAATTTCTCACCAATTTGGAGTTGCTGAGATTTTATCTAATCTTGTTGGCATCTGTGACTTGCAAAGGAATTGATATTGCTAAATCTAATATTAGTTAATAAAGTTAATAATAGATCAAGGTATTGCCATATTATCAAGTTTCTCCTGTAAAACACTATGAGGTGTTCTCATTAGGATTTACCAAGGGTACTTCAGATGGCACCCTGAACTGTTAATTCTAATTAATAATTTTCACACTGAAAAAACAACACCACTGCTTTCAAGAGAACTACCTGTAAAGTGAAGTACTGGTTGATGGGAATAAAAGATTAGGAGCTGTTCTTCTCAAGTGGATATCTGAAACAAATCCTGGTGTAAAAATAGATTGCAGTCAATTTGTTCATTAAGCTGGTCCTGTTCATATTTTTAGACCATTTACATGCAAAGTTTTGTAAACCATATTTTTTTCTTGATCTCAAAGAAACATTTGGGTCTGGTTTCAAAAAATAAATTTAACTGAATTTTTATTTTAACTCTTTTTAATTTGTCTTTTCTTCTGTTCTTGCAGTCACTCCACAAAGTCTGTGATGGACTTTGTCAATAGCAATGAAAATATTATTTTTGTACACAACACAATACACCTCATTTCCCAGATGGTAGACAATATTATTATTGCTTGTGGAGGAATTTTGCCATTGCTGTCAGCAGCCACATCCCCAACTGTAAGTACAATATTTCCACCTAGTGGTCATATTAGAAATTGTTGTCAATAATAGGAACCATAATTTGCAGCTGACTTTTCTTATTTAGGAACTCGTGTCCCCTCTCTGCTAATTCCTTCAAAAGAAATACATTTGTAATTGAAAATGTTAAGCTTTGATATATATTTTGCATTTGCAATATTATAATTTTGTTAGAGAAGTAGTACTAAGAATCATATTTCATAGGATTTTAGTATTTTTTTTGAAAGAGAACATTAGGATCATGGTCATGAGTCATGATTACTCTAACAAAATCATATGTTTTATGATGGCCAGTCATTGATATAGATATTAATAAATCTGTTTTGCATGGCCACCATTTGTTTGCATGCCGAATGTTACTAGAAGTCAACCCCTCACTACTCTCTTTCCTTCTTCCTTAAGTAGATACTGAACATTTTTTCATGGGTTTCTTTTGGGTTTTTTTTGATTCTTGTATTGAAATAGACTGATATTACTATCCACTCCAATGTTCCAAGTAAGTTGTAAGTTCTTAGGTGAGCATAGCTCAGATAGACAGAGTAACCAAATAGAGTGCTTCTTGAAAAAGGGAGAAATGTTTTGTAAATATGGCATTATTATCAATAGTAATTACACTATTTGAATGTGACATCTTGTCTGGGCATATAATATCTGTAACTCTTTTACACTGAATGTTTTATCTTGAGCATCCCATAAACATCTGCAGTTAATATTTGTCTTTGAAAAGGGAGAAAATGAGGCCCAGAAAGGACAGAGAGGCTCCTCTGAAGTAATGTGGCTAGTAAGCACTGGAAGCTCCAAATGTAGCTTGGTAGTAGAAGCTCAATTCCTTGTTCTAGCCATTCAGCAACTAAGGTTACTTTGCCTCTGCTATTACTTTCAGTTAGCTAGTCAAAAAAAAAAAAAATAAGTTTGCATGCTATTATTTGAAAGGTATGAATGTGTGGACTGGCAGTTGGCTAAACACTGATAGGACTTTCAGTCAGGCAATTAATGGTAAAATAATTTGCTGTAAGCAAGAGTGCAAGACTTATGGGAAAGACTTTACTTGTCTCTAGTCACAAGAATGATTTCAAGGTTGCTGAATAAAAGATTTTGCAAGTGCTTCACTGTAAATTTTGACAAGTATGACAGTGCACGCCATTTCCCTCTTTTGTGCTGGGTAATAAATATATATGTGTGTACAGATAGCTGATACAGCTTTCTAAATTACATATCTACTTGTTAAAGTGTTGTGTGTTAATACTGTGTTTTAACAACAGCAATGATTTTCATGCATTGATACAGAAGACTACATTTTCAAATTCTTATATTATTCATGCATTACTCCACTACATGGGGACTGTGTGTATTACTTAAATGCTTGATTTTGTCATCTGTTTAGGATAATAAAATAAAAATAGATTGTGTAATAAACTAATTCACTAAAAGATCAGTAGCTGGCTTCAAACTGAATTAATCCTACTTTGTGAAATTAAAAAAAATAATAATAATAAGAAGGCTTACTTCTGTCTCAAATGTACAAATAAGATGAAGTAATTGATGAAATCACAGATTCCCTTCAGCTGGAAATAGCTGTTACCATTTAGATGGTGATTTCATAATCATTTCCACCTATCAGAGACCTTCTTCCCTCTCTTTCAGCTCCATTCCTGTTTCCGTCATTATCCATCCATAAACATTAGCAGGAAAGTGGGTTTATTAGTTGTTGCAGATATAAAAAGCTGAGCACGACGTTCCTCTTACAGAAAGTGCTGTCTCTCAATATTGTTCTGAATCACAGTTATGAAGGGATCAGATGCTCTCTTGGGCATCAGACCACTTCTGAATATCCATCATATGATGAATGAAGTTTTGTACTGATTCTCAGACTTCTAATACTTTTGCATCCTTGAACTGCTATGGAGAAAGTAGATGGACTGCTCTTAGGAATATGCTGTTAGGAAATGTCTTATCAATCTTGAAAGGGCAAAGTAGTCCAGGGCTTACAATCACTTACAAAAAACTGTCTCACTCTCCTTCTGAGAGCTACTAATTGGAAAAAGGTCTGAAACTGGGAGATTTATATGATGTCTCCACTGCATAAAACCATGGCAGGTCTTCTAGTGGCACTTTTCTGTCAGAGTAACTCTCAAGAGAGGAAAGATCTAATATGCTTTCTCCTTTACCAATTCAAAGAATCACAGAATCATAGAATGTTTGAAGCTGGAAAGGGATTTCTGGAGGTCATCTGGTCTGCCTCCGCTGCTCAGAAAGGGCCACCTACAACCAGTTGCCCAGTACTGTGTTCAGATGGCTTTTGAGTATCTCTGAAGACAGGCTCCACCACCTCCCTGTGCAATTTGTGCCAGTGCTTGTTCACCCTCTCAGTGAAAAAGTGTTTCTTGTTCTTCAGATAGAACCTGCTGTGTTGTAATTAATTACATTCATGAATTGTTTTTCCACAAATCCAAATTTTGTATTGCATGAATCCTTCCAACATCAGCCATGCTGTGATTCTGTATGATTTTGTGATTCTGTAATCTAAACTGGGCACTGGTAGAAGTCCAGTCAAGGAGTACTGTGCTATGCGTATAAAAGCAAGCTGTTCACAATTTGCATAAGCTGCCTTGCTGGGTCAGCCCAAGGGCCCGTCTGGTTTAGCCTCCAACATTCTGCCTCCAACACCGACTATTTGCAGCTTACATCAACATGCAGAACTCTGAGCAAGCGTATTGGTTGCTCTAATGATACTTCATTACAGCATTTAGGATTTTAACAGCTAGAAAGGGTGTCCAAGGTGTCATGTTTAATAACTACCATGGAATTTATCCTTATAGACTTCATCTAATCTTTTTTGATTTTACTTATGCTTTTAACATCCATAATACCATGTGTCATTGAGTCTGACAAAGTAATTAGATAACTTTTGAAGCACTTCCTTGTTTTTTTATGACTGCTTAAATATATAAAGTTACTATATACCTTACCGTTTATGCTATAAAAGGAGTGGTTAATTTTGTCTTCATCTCCATATCACTTATGATTGTAAGCTTGAGTCATATCTCCTGGTGTGCCTGTATTAATCTGTAGAGTCTTAATCTTGTTTAGTCTCGGTCTTTGGAAGCTTCTGATCTTCCATTATCTCTATTCTGTGGAGCTTTTCTGCAGTTGAAAACCTCACATTTTATAGGCCATGTAGGATACATATGTTTAGTTTATCAACAAGTATGAGCTCATTTTACTTTTTGGTTGGTTTTTTTTTTTTTTTCACGTTCGGGAATGGTGCACTCTAAAATCATAGAATCATAGAATGGTTAGAGTTGGAAAGGACCTGAAGATCATCTAGTTCCANCACCTTTATTCTTTCTTCCTTTTGTGGAGAAGATAAATACATGTAAAATAGAAAATTTGTGCACTCTAAAATCATAGAATCATAGAATGGTTAGAGTTGGAAAGGACCTGAAGATCATCTAGTTCCAAACTCTGCTGAAGGCTTTTTGGGCCCATATTGAAATTTTCTAGCAGTAGATCCTAATTGTTTCCTCCTAATATGTATTTATGGCTTAGGACATGTGTTTACATCTAATTCCAAAAATTAATTTACTTTTTGGTCTGGAATAATGAAATATGAGAGCAAAACTATAGAACAGACAATAAAGGTTGTTCCACCCTTTCATTTTAGTATGATAGAACAGGATGTAATTCAGGAAGAGATTATGGTAACTTTCTCTATCCACGTGAACTACTTGCATGTGGGCTAGATTTCTAGCCAGTGGAGATCTACTCAATAGAAGCAAATGATTCAGCTATCTCTGATGTACTAGGTATCCAGTGGCTGGCCAGCCAAATATCTATAGTGTTCACCAACTGCAATGATTGTTAACCTGGAGCTGAATCCAGCCTCTTTTTTGCAAGGTAGCTTATCTGTTTTCTAATGGAGAAGGTGACAGACAGAAACACATCGTTCCTGTATCAATGTCAGAGCCCTACCTAGGCACAGTTCCTTGACTTCAGTTTCTCATTCCTGAGTTCAAGTAAGGCTTCATCCTAGGCTTCTCTTTCTTAAGCAGTCCTAAATGTCTGTTACAAAACTGTTCTCAACAACCTGCTATAGAGGTAGTTATTGTTACGTGTGTCCCATTTCCTTTCACTTTTTTAAAGGCATTTCACCTGTTTTTCATTAGTAGAATAGATCTTGAATATTGGATGCTTGAATTAGCTAAGGCTATATGCAGAAAAGAACTAAATTTAGCAAAATAGCTTTCAGAATATCAGAGTTGCAGGGTTGCTTTTTTTCTTTTCCCCCCAACGCATCCTGTATTTTGTTCCCTCCCCTGCTGTAAAAGCAGTATTCTTACAGTTTCTTTAAAAAGATGAATGTTAGGGGAATTTCCCATTTCAAAAAGACTTCTTCCTTTACATAGTTAGGATTTGGAATGAAATGGCAATTCTTCTGGGCTGGGTGGAAGATTACTTCATAATCTCTTGTCTGCTGTAAACCAGGCAAACCTAATTACAGAATTTCCTCACTTTGAATCTTGCAATAAACATCTGCATTTTGTCTTGCTTTTTTTAATTTAGACTAGGATGGTCTGAACAGTGCTGTGGACAGAAGCCTTTAAATCTGAATAGTAAAATGAAAGGGGAAAATGTATTATCTGTGAAAACAAACCACTCAGAAATCTATGAGTGACTTGAGTACAGTGAAGATTATATGTTTGTATGGAATACATGGGAAAAATTACTGTGATTTGCACTGATATTGTTTAATATTTCCTTTGATTTCAATTCTATACTACCCCGTCTCAGGATCTGTACATTTTTAAAGGGTTGTCAATTATATATATGAAACAGTTTGAAATTAAAGCAAATATTAACCAAAAAAAAATATAACCAGTTTTTGTTGGTTTACAGTATAAACTGGGATGTGTTTGGTATTGATTCTGATGTCATCTTATTAAATTGAGGGATATTAGATAATTCTGCCAGTATTATGGAGAGGACATTAAATACAAAATCCTAGTTTCCTTTTTTTCCTTTCTGTGGGGGAGGCCTTTGAGGCATGTTTTTTTAATTACAACTATAAGGAAGATATTTTTAAGACGGTGTGCAAGTGTGAAAAACACATATTTGGGACCTGTTAGGAAAACGGTTTGAGGAAGGTGCTTTCTGTTAATAGTAGCTGGTGCTCAGATAAAGCACTTTGTGTACAAGCTAAGAATTTGAAGTAGTTATTGCGTACTACATGTATAGCAGAAATGTCAAGTACTTGAGGATATTAAGGCAAAAGTAATTTGAGAGTTACATATATGTGACAATTGAGAGTAAATTTCCAGACTCCTTGCAATTAGTTTGTTTTTCTGTTTGTTCTCTGAAGTCTATAGTTCTAATTCTTACTTGGAGCATTTAAAACAGTAGCTCTCAAATTGTGATGAGGACTGCTGGAGTTACATGAACAGCTGTCTGTAAAACTCAATTAAACATTTTAAAATGGCCTTATTAGTAATGTGGATTAAAAGCCGTTATGTGAGACATTTCTGTGTGTCCTGTATGTATTATTAGCATCATCATGTTCATGACTCATGTGATGTCAAAGGTGCTGTGTGATATATAACAGTTCTGAGAAACAGCAGTGGCCCACTGATGTAAGCCCTTTCAGCTAGTAATCAAGAGATAAGAGCCACAGGTTAATTCTTGAGATGTATCCAGCTACGGAAGAGGAAAACACAATTAAAAATTGGTTGAATGTGGTATTTTCTATTCCAAAAGAAAAGCAGTTAGTTTCAGCTTGTTTTTCTTTCTGTTAGATTACATTTTCCCACTATTAAAATTACGAAACTACTGACATATTCTTGAAAATTCAGTTTCTTTCTCTTTTTAAAATATAATTAGTGAAAACTTAAGAATTAGTTCCTAGCCCTTTGTGATAAGAAAGTCCTTCTTCCTAAAACATAAAAATTTAAAACACCTGTTCAATTACAAACAATGGAACTTGAAGACTAGCTCAGTCTCAGGGGCTTAGTGAATCTTTCGTTGTATTTCTGTGATTCAAAAGCATTCAGATATGCAGTATGATCTTGGTTTAGATTGAAGAAATTGCGTGCAAATATAATAATATGTATAATGAGCTATCTTGTGTTGCTTTGAAGGAAGGAGCATTATTCATGAAGAACCAGTTTGCTTTTTATGATTTATATTTTTTGTCAAAGCATTTTAAGCATATTTTTCTCCTCATACAAGGATTAACTACTTTATTACATTATATTTAAGTGGCTTGTTGTAAAACATTCATTTTATTTCTATGTAATCAGTGAAAACATTACTTTGATTTACTTTGCTTCATAAAATTGCTTTATATACTATATAAAATATGTACACTGGTTTGGAAGAATCAATGTTTACAGGAGCTCCAAAATAATACAAGATTTACAGTTCTCCTTGTGCATAGATATCTCTTAGAAGCCTTTATTTTCAAATGTTCATGCTGAGCTGTAATGTTTTCCTGTTCTTATTATAAATTAAACAAATGTATAATTCTAATATACTAATTTGTTTAAATATTACATGGTATTTTTAGTTAACTTAAATAATTTTCTTTTTCTTTTATTGTTGTGATCTGTTGTCTGTTTTGTCTGTTGCATGTCCAGGGTTCTAAGGTTAGTATTGCTGCTGTAAGTTTCAGTTTTTTTGGTTTTCAAAAATACCTTATTTTTAATAATTTAACATTTTGGCTTTATTATGATTATTGTTATTATTATTTTCTTATATAGTAGTATGTGAATAGGAATATATTGGGTGTAATCATTAACTTTTCCTAACCTGTATCCCTTGAGTAACTTAATGCATTGTTAAGTATGATGCTTACTGTTAGCTACAGACTGAATGTAGACAGGTCTGTCAGTTGTATTAAGTTATAAATGTGGTTGTCAATGGAAAAACTTTTTAGGCCCTGAATATGTTTATTGTAGAGGAGACATGTTAAGCTTGATTTTAAAGTATGATAAGTAGTTATGAAATGGCAATTGCTTCACTTTTTAAAGAGTTTTTGAGCTACACCTATTTAAAATACTACTGATACTGATACCTGAAGGCAGTTTGATAACAGTGGAGTTTCTTTTAAATGTTATTCGAATAGCAATGTGCTGTATTTAACAGGTAGAACTGATGGTAAATTTTACTGTAAAAAAACCTTTCTGTCTTCTTTTTTTCTTCCATGCAGCAAAATTCTAGGGAGACTTGGGGTGTTAAAAAAAAAAATAGGGTTGGTTTGTTGGTTTTTTTTTCAATTCAAAGGTTACAAAACTCTTGGTAAAATACAAAAAAAGTTTTAGAAAAAAAAATGAATTTATTATATAACTTACAAAAATTTTTAAAAAAAAGTTGATATTTTGAGAAGGTTTAAGACTTGATTAATGCAATACAGTTGGAGCTCAAAAAATATCAACAGCAGGTAGTCAGTTGGCTGCTAGCAAGCCTGATGTTGTTTGTAGCATGAGTTCAAAGTTCAAGTTCCTATAATCACCTGTAAGTTTTTCTAGCAGACTGTTGTGGGTATAGATTTTTTAAAATCTATTTTCTTTGGATGAGTGCTGTCAAAAATGATGTCATAAAAGAACAGCAACTGATTTTTCCGAAAAATAGGAGCACAGTCTTCACTAATCAGGGGACACCTGGCTAAAGAAGATAGGCTGGAAATCATTCTTCTGAGAATTGTCATTTTACTATTTTTCTGTTATTATTGGGCAGATCAGACAGATGACAGCCCTTTCCAAATCACTCATGTAACCAACTTGTTAGATCCTAACAGAAATTGAATGAAGTGGTATCTATGATGGTGGTGACACATGCCAAATTATATCTTTAATCTTTCAAAACAGTTGTTTCCTCAATAGTGTTTTGTACAGTTCACACTTTTATAATTTTGTATGGAAAGCATTCTAAAAAGTGACTCATACTAATGTTTTTTAAGTATGGAAGTAAGCCTTTTTTTTTAATTTTTTTCTGTATTTCTTTTTCTTTGTAAGGAAATGGCCTTAACAGCATGAAATATAATTTGATTCTTTTCATAGATACTTCTAAGCAAATTAATTCAAATAAACATACTGAAAGTAATACTTTTCTAAGAGGCTGAACTCTGTTCAGAAAAGCCCTGTAATCTGAAATTTTGTGGCAGTCAGTAAGAATCAGCCATATGTAAACAATTTTAAACCCAGTATTTAGGCATATAAATGTGGACGCACTTAAGTATTAAATTCCATTTTCAATTTTGCCTGTCTCCAGAGGTATTATTTTTTTTAATATCCAGAGATATTTATTTTTTTTAATTGAACTTACTGTTTTCTCATTTATCTGCACTGTTAGATACCTGAATGCATTTGAAAACACGACTCAGGGCATCTGAGTGAATTTTTTAAGAAAAACATAATCCCTTTTCAGATTTCAGAAATGCAACTTCCTTCAGCATTTTTCTGTGGATTCCCATCAAGGAGAGTCCAACACTATATTAGGAAAGAAATGGCCTGGCAAACATGAGCTGCACATCTTATAACTTGCCACCTTTTTACTTCCCCTCATTGCTGTCATGAGGGAGTAAGTGTACTCTCTTTTGATCTCCAGGAGAATTGGAATCTGTCGGGCTCCTATATGTGTAAGCATTCCCAGGGAGAATCAATTCATCAAAACAGGGCAAAACTGTCTGATTTTTTCCACTCCACTTCTCACATTTACTTGTTTATCTAAAGGAATGTAAAAGCTATACAAACAGTAATTACTTTCATGTTACCTGACAGTTTGCTTAGCCTATGGAAAAATGTAAGAGTACATTGCACCCTGATATACCATGCATTGTTTTGCTATCTTGCTACATTTTGCCTTTATGTAATTGCTAATAAATTTCTCATATATTTCTCACTTTTAATCATCTGTTAAGGCATGTAAATGTAAATAATTTTCTCACTCTTTATGCTGTCTTACTTTGACTCATGATTTGTTAATGGTAACAGTAGGAGATTTTAAAATAACTTTTCAATGTACTTGTCAGTAAGCATAACAATTTAGATTTGTATGTGTATGTGCTATCTTTGTATTTCAGTTGTGTTCAAACAGTTTAATTCAATTTTCTCCTTTTAAAGACTGAATTGGAAAATATTGAAGTGACACAAGGAATGTCAGCAGAGACAGCAGTAACTTTTCTCAGCCGTCTGATGGCAATGGTGGATGTACTAGTATTTGCCAGTTCTCTAAATTTTAGTGAGATTGAAGCTGAAAAAAACATGTCTTCTGGAGGACTAATGCGACAGTGCCTAAGGCTTGGTAAGCCAGCAGACAGTATACATTAAACAATTACTTACAAATCAATGTGCTACAGATGGATCAGATAGTGACATGTGTAGGAAAGGACTTGTACTGATTATGATGTGATAAAATAAAAATCTCATTTATTATTGATTTGATACATTTTAAGCTTAATTTAGGCACAAGAATAAGTTAAAATGAAGTGTTTGAAATTGTTGTTTCTTATGTCTGGGGGGAGTAAAAATATTAAATATAAGTAAGTAAGTATAGGGTTGGTTTTTTTCCTTAAAACTGTTTTGCTGCCTTCATGCTGCAGGTTTCCTTATTCAGTTCTCCATGGTTTTGGAAGACTACTTCTAGTCTATGTAAGACTAAAAGCATAGGATGCATGTGCAGACTCTGTAGTCCTTAATATATGTTGCAACAGTCTGGCACCTCTCTTCACTGCTTATTATTTGCTGGATACTGTTACAATTAATGTAGGAAACTTAAAAATTATGAATAATTCAAACTATTCTATGCGAGCTATATCACCTTATCATTGCGAACATTGCATTTTGACTGTCATCTGGCATAATGCTGTTTTCCTAATGTTACATCCCACATACTTTTTCATTTCTCAAGTGACGAATATTTTTTGTAATCAGTTCTGTTATTATTTATACCAGTTATTATGTCAGTGATAATTATACTGCTTCTAGTATAAAACATGTAGTTTATTCTCAGTGATCAATTTTCATCAAATTCTTCTATTTTTTTTCTATTTTAGCTGTATGTAAGTACTTCAGATTTTACATGTTAACTGATCAGTAACATACAAGAGCTGCTGCAGTTCAAGGACTGATGATTTTCAAATTTTAATATAGTGATAGAACACACATAAAACAGTTGTTCGAATAAAGAATGGAATGAGTAAGTCATAATGGTTTGTTTAGTACTGACAGGGTCTAATGTGAGACCTGTGTTGAACTTAATATTTGGACATGATTATTGACATATCAAACTAGATGTACAGATTGTTATTAATTTAATAATGGAAAATATTCTAATGTGTAGCATTTCCATAACTTTTCAGTTTGTTGTGTTGCTGTGAGAAACTGCTTAGAATGCCGGCAGAGGCAGAGAGAGAGAGTCAACAAGACATCATTAATCAGCAGTAAGACACAGGATGCCCTTCAGGGTGTAACTGCATCAGCAGCAACCAAGGTAAGCCAGTCTGCAGTTACCATTAGGAATGACAAGTCTGTACCACAGCTTTATAGGATCAGAAAATAACACTAACAGCCTTCTCAAATATTTGGCAAAAGCTCAACTGGTTTAAAGTATAAGTATTTGAGGGAGTTTGTTTGAAAGAAGAAAACATTAATTGCAGTAGTATGACCGAAACAATTTTAAACAGCTTTTTCAGTATTGCATGGTCACCTTCAAAGAGTAAGTCCCATTACTCACCTCAGTCATATATACTTGCATAGCTTTTTTAACCTGTCAAGGCACTTGCTGTCTTGATGAAATCCTGAAATCACATTTTCGTTGGTGGAACATCTGAGTCTCGGTAACTTCAACAGACCTTTGCATGTATATTAAACATCAATATTTTCTATCTAATTTTATAAATTAAACTTGTCTAATATTCAAGTACAGCTCTGTTCTTCCAGTTTCTTTATTTCATTGTTAATCTCCTTCTTAAAAAAACAAACAAACAAAAAAAACCCTAAAACCCAAAACTTGTCTACTGCTTTAAGAGTTTGAGAGTCCTAAAGCTAAAATCTCAAGGAATTTAACACAGTCCATGACTAAAGTACAATATTTTGCATGATGTAAAGGTTTCCTTTTTTTTTTTTTTTTGCTACTCTACCTTCATATCTAAATTCCTTTGGTTTTCTNACAAAAAAAACCCTAAAACCCAAAACTTGTCTACTGCTTTAAGAGTTTGAGAGTCCTAAAGCTAAAATCTCAAGGAATTTAACACAGTCCATGACTAAAGTACAATATTTTGCATGATGTAATGGTTTCTTTTTTTTTTTTTGCTACTCTACCTTCATTACTAAATTCAGTTGGTTTTCTTCTCTAAATGTTTTTTTAATTCATCTCTTTTCACAATATTATTTCATTAAATCTCACTAAAAGCATTACATTTCTCCATGTTATCACATTTAGTGCAAAGCAAATCAGTGTAAGGAGACTTTTAGATATTTAGGCCTTCCTTCTAATGCATTGTCATTTTTTAAAGGAAGCATACTGCTCTATGCGTTCATAGTAATCATAGAATCATAGAATAGTTAGGGTTGGGGAAAGGACCTTAAGAGCATCTAGTTCCAAACCCCTGCCATAAGCAGGGACACCTCACACTATTCTGTAAGTAGTCTGTAATAAATCTCAGTAAAATGAACATGAGCTGATTTTCTAAAATATGCTGGTTTTAAATTTAACACACGTATTAGAAATAATTTATTTTACCGCTATGAAACAACTGTAATCTGAAATAACCTTTTGTGTGGAAATTATTATCTAAACTCTGGGAAGAGATATAGATGTTCTGAGGTACTTGGAAGGTGTAACAATTTATATCTAAATAGTTAATATTAAGACAATAATATTGCTTTATTTCTAGAACTCTTGTCTGAATATTATGTTGGAAGTATATTGGTAGTAAAAAAACACATAAGATTGATGCAATGTCTAAAAAAGGTGTCAAATTAAAGTCCTAACAGAAATTCTTTGATATCTGTGAAAGAGCTAAATCTCACTACCTTTTATTTTTAGACTCCCCTTGAAAATGTCCCTGGCAATCTTTCTCCTATAAAAGACCCTGATAGGCTTCTTCAGGATGTTGATATTAATCGTCTGCGAGCAGTTGTTTTTCGTGATGTGGTGAGTAATATGTGCTATAATCCTTTCTTCTGCAAAATCATCACTTATATTTTGAAAGAGATTTTGATTGTACCAGAATTAAAAATATCCTTAATGTGTTGCATTTCTTATATTATCTGCAAACCGTCTGCTCGTGGCTTTGTAACTACCAGCCACTTTCCGCACTTCAAAATCATACTGGTAAGCTATTTGAGATTAGTAGCTAACAGTCAGACTTTATATTAGCCAAATGATCATAGCCAGAATAAATCAGTTATAACCTATGTTGATTAAAACTACTAAAGGTGTCAGCTATTCGTCCAACAAGGGTAGGAGGAAGAATTATTATATGTATTACAGAAATGCATTAAGTTGATTTAGAAAAAGAATTTTTACTTCTGCTAAACATACATGTACATATATAAATGTATTTTAAAATGTTTTACAGATTTTCTGCAAGTATTTTTAGCATAAAATTGCACCACAATGTGTTTGATTTTGAAAGTTGTACAATAAGAATTGTTATTGTAGATACACAAATACATGTTATGTTTAAACTTCTCCAACTTAAGTATGAGTGTATTGAAGTAAAAACTGAAGTTAGAAATAAATTTGAAAAGAAAAAGGTAGAACATATCACAAAGAACCCCATCTGTCAGGATGACCTTGAAAAGGTAGGATTGAATTTGGAGATCATCTGTCACCTACTCTTTTCTTAACTAGAGGAAAATAGAGGAAATACTGTTTCTAACATTTCTATGAAAGAAGTTACTAAGAGGATTTCTTGTTATTTTAATAATTGCAAAGACATGCAGCCAAATTAAATAACACCCAGAAAACATGGAAAGCAAGCACTGGATTTCTAAGAGAAAATTCATAGTTGTGGAATTGAGACAAGGTGAAATTGCTATAGGAGTCAAGAGAGGCTGAAATCTTAATTCTACCACGCTCAGTCAGGATGATATCTAAGCCATAGTTTACATAGTACAGCAGACTGAGGTGGGAGGAAAAAAAAGACAGCAAAGTTGTTTTGGTCCTGACATTTACTTAAATCAGAGTCCAGGAAAACTACGATTGCTGCAAACAATCCTGTTGAGGGAAAAGTCAGAATATAGGATCTGGGATTTACTGCTGGAGGAAAACCAGTGGTCATATCCTTCCTGGATATGATCCTGCCATGCATCCAGTGTTAGCTAGAAAAGCATCAGTGAGGTTTATTTTCTCTCTCAACAGTACTTACCTTCTTGTAGCAGGAGCTTTCAGAGACTCATCCTTGGGCATTGAAAGCCAGTTGCCCTTGCAGTTGGGAAGCCTTGAAAGAGCACAGAGCAGAGTCAGACCTCTGTTCTGAAAAGCTCATTGATTCCACAGTCCTAGAGTTTTTTGAGTTGCCAAATTACCTGTAAAATTTAGTACTTAATATATTCTATGTGCATAGTACTCCACTGAAAATCTATTAAATCTTCTACATAATCTATTTACTACTATATTAACAGGTATAACATTTCAGGAAGGTATTATTTATTAAGCCTTGTGATGATTGTGTGTGAAAATTCTATGGAAATGTATGATATTACAGATCTGTTCCTTTTTTCCAACACAGGATGACAGCAAACAGGCTCAGTTTTTAGCTTTGGCTGTAGTCTACTTTATTTCCGTTCTGATGGTCTCCAAATACCGTGATATCCTAGAGCCACAACGAGAAACTGCAAGGTCTGGGAGCCAGGCAGGTAGAAATATCAGACAAGAAATAAATTCACCAACAAGTACAGGTACTTTTGTTTTCTTCAGATGTTATTTGATTTTATTGGAACTGTAGTTATTTAACTACAAAGTATTTTTAATGAGTAGCTTAAGGTCCGACTAAGAAAATATTTGCTACTTTCTTACTCCATAATAATTTGGCTCTTTTACATACATTGGCAGATTTCTGTTATTCTATTTGCTTGTAGGCTATAACTAATTTTTATCTGTATAGTGCTTTTTAATGCCTTTTTTTCTTTAATTTGAAAATAATTAAAAAGAAACTAGGTGCCCGATGAAGTTAAAGCTGTAAAGTACAAGATAGTTGATCAGCACAGCTGCCTTAATCTGTTATTTGTTAGGAGAAACAGATACCTTTAACTCTATACCATGAAATGTATAAACGGCAAACACAGCTGTTTGCCCATGTGAACTCCTTCTGTTTGAGAGAAGAGGTTTGCAAAATGGTACCAGTGGAGAACTGAGTACTTTCTTGGAGTCCTGCTGTGTTGATGCTTGCATTTAAAAGCCTGTGGAAACAATATGATAAAAATGAAACATTTCTGTTGCCTTCTTTGACTGAGATGTTTGTGATTTTTAGTAGTAGTGGTGGTTTTTGCTAGCATATGCTCTTCAGCCAGAGAGAGAGAGAGTCTGTTAGCTGTCACAAATCATCAGAAATTAGGAATCCAGACTTTACTCCACGTTGTTTTAAATATTTTAAACAGTTCAGTAAGATTTTTTCAAGTCTGGTTGGACCAATTATAGCTGTAACTTCTGTGTTAAAAGAGCTGAAAACAGTAATTGAATTTGTGTGTGAAGCTCTTTATGTGTTTTTCTTGTATTCGATTACTTCATTTATGGAGTTGCTAATTTTCGTTCTTCATAGAATCTATCATCTAATTTGTGTCATATTTATATTTAGTCATTGTTTTCTAACTCATCGTGATGTTTTCATTTACTACTTATACATAATTTTTTAAAGTCCATGTATTTGTAGGCTTTCCATTTTAAATATACATGAACATTTTCAATTATGAGAAATAATAATTTTTTTGTGCCTTCCTGGTTATATGTTATGGTTCTGCACTCAGAAACTGCTGGTTTCAGTGAACTGTATCAACCACGACTGTCTTGCCTCTGTGCCTGTATATATATAAATATATATATATATGTGTCTCTTTTTCCCCATGAATGTTGCTCTTGAAGTGCCCAAATAATAGGTATGCTCTTTCCTATCTCTTGATACAGAACTTGTTTTCTTCCTTTAGAAATGCATTTTTTTGTTGATAAAACCATATTTGCATGTTTCAATGAGATAGGATATCTGTCATGGATCCACAGTGGACCAGGCCACACAAGAATGCTACTAGCTGGCTCACATTTGATTCCATGATTTTCTCCACAGTTGTGGTCATACCATCTATCCCTCACCCAAGTTTGAACCATGGATTCCTTGCCAAGTTAATTCCTGAGCAGAGCTTTGCCCACTCATTTTACAAAGGTAATATTAACATCATCTCCTAACCTGTTTGGGTGTTCTTATTTAATGTAATGTAATTCAAGAACTAACTGTGATGTAATTGTTGATAAATAAATATACGCCTCAGGTTACATGGAGATCAGACCTGATGATACCTTTAAAACTTTAACTTTCTACCTACATTTCTCTAGGAAATCTCTTTCCCACTTTTTACTACCATTTATTAACTTTATTTATTATGTGGGGAAAAAAAAAAGGTCATCAAGAGGAGGGAATGAATCTAGAAATTTTTAAATGCTTTTGGTTTGTGGTAATTCTTTTACAATATTAGGTCCATACAAATAAAATCAGGCCTATATTAAAAATACTGCGTAACACAAGCATGTAGTACTTTTGTAGTATTCCCTTTCCCTATATCTTTTCCTGCTGTTTGCCTTTCTCGTTTTCTTTTCTTGCCTTCTTGATGGTATGTAAACCTCTGATATTGTATGTATTGTGAATTATTTTATGCCTGTTAGTTAATGTGCTGTGCTGTGTTTTTCTTAAAGGAAACTGCTTTTGTGACCAGAGCAACTATTATGTGTTTTGGGCCTGATTTGTTTTTGTTTGTTTGTTTGTTTGTTTTAATAGATACTGTATAGTGTAGGGAAGTGTTTTTCAAGTGTCATTCCTGGAAAGAGAGGATTACCTGAATGTAACTTCAGCCAACTATGCATGTACATTGACCCAGTTATTTGCATGCACTGTGCTGTGAGCACCAAAATGTAAAATAGGTTAAAAATTTAATCTGATTAAAATGTTCTTTTTATAATTTTGAAAAATCTCTGTGGCTAAAAAGACTAATTTAGAAGAAGTTTAAGAGGTTTAAAATTGCATTCTGTTTAAAAGAGCAGAAATACTTAACTTCTTACTTTAGTAATAATGAAACATTGTGTTTATCATATGCTGTTATTGGAGCATTATGTTAAAATACTCATTACACTAACTTAAACTTTCACTATGTTAATCTGGAATTTCTTAAATGGAAAAAGAAAATCATTCAATTTGCTGATGTAATATTTTTTTTTGTGATGTAGTTGCATTTACATGACTTAATTTGTCATTGATAAAACAAGGAATAGTTTGCTGTTAGTTCAGAAGAGTACTGCAGTGCTATGTGGTACAATAGAATAAACCCTCAAATTTTATTAAATACTGCTTTCCATCTTTTTTTTTTTTTTTTCTGGGGGGGGGGGTTTT
>NDXB01004605.1:134266-151912 GCA_002631895.1 Agapornis roseicollis
TTTTTTTTTTTTTTTTTCAAGTGCTTGGGTTTCTTCTACTAGTTTCTGGTAGCTTTAGAGGGTCTGCAGCTTCTAAAATAGTCTTTGTTCAGTCAGAACTTGCAAAATGAAGTGAAAGTTCCTTCTCTTTTCAATTTAGGTCTTATACAGTATTACTCATTGGAGCCATTTATTATCATACTCAAGGAAAATAGCAGATCAAAACTATTCTTTTACATTTGACAGACATCTGAAAAATACAGTCCTTCAAAAGTAAATATTGCCAGGCTTGCTTCTTTCTGTTCACAATACCAAAGAATTAGAATAAGCTAGGTTTTTTAGGTGTCCAATGGTACGGTTTCTCTGCATTTGTGAAGATTTAAAAATGGGAGACTTTAAACCAATAATTATTTAAATGCAATAGCCTGTCAAGTGGTCTAAAAAGTTGCCTGGCCTACAGACCTTTCTGTTCATCAGGTTTCTTCTACTGGCTGCAGTGAAGATAAGTTCTTCAATGTAATTAAAATATGGAGGTATAGTAAAGATGGGAATAGCATTAAAAATGTCTTTGCCAGAGCTGTCTTCTCTTGCATAGTCAAAAATGATAGAAACATTCTTTATCATTCTCACTATCTCTGTGACTGCAATATGACCAAAAGCTCTGTACTAGATTTTCAGTTTTTATCATGAAATCATCAGTCATGTGTGAGTTGTACTTTCTGGAAAATATCAGTAGTGAATTGATGTCTGAGCTAGTCATCTTAGTCTCCCTTTATAATAGGTGGGAGAAGTTAGGTGCAATTCATCTGGTCTGCTTTAGAGATTTGCCTCAAATGAGAGATAAATAGGGCACTAGAAATTCCTATCTTTTTCCATGCCCTGTAGATGTCTTTGTAGATCACTGCTTTGGTCAGATTAATCCTAGCTCCTTTGACTAGGCTTAACTGAATTCTAGACCAAAAACTCGTTTTATGACAAAAGCTGTCATGAAATTCTTTGATCTCAGACACTTAATCCAGTCTAATGACATTATGTACATTAATAGTATCCCCATCCCATAGGTAGCAATAATATGTCACATCTGTGTTCATAGATATATATTATTCTTTTTGAGTACTACATGTATATGGTTCAAAAGCAGGGGCTATATATTCATCTAAACCCTTATGCAATATCTTCAATTTAATGATTGACATGCATGTTGCGTTTGTACCTGGCATCTGATAAATCTAAGCAATGCATGTCATTACCCTACAATAGTCCCTGTTTCTTCTCTACCTAACAGTGTGCAATGCAACTAATCTGCCCCTTTCTGCATTGTAAAGTATTCTCAAATACTGATTTGTTTCATTGTACGGATTTTCAGTTTTGTTCTTTTTTGTCTTTTAATTATTTCAGTCTCCTTGCAGGCTGATGCACTAGTAAACCCCTTTATAAAAATCTTTGGTTTTCATCTTCAGTAGCATCTTCCACAAAGATTGTGTGCAAGAAATCCTAACTGTTGTATTTAGTAGGGAAGCAGTACTAAAGCTCAATCTCTACTCCTGGTGATGGCAGGTGATATCAAATCCTTTGAAAAGCTTCTTTTCAAATCCAGAAGAATGAACATAGTCCCTGTAAGCAAAGGGGACTTACTTTCAATGGAAGCTGCTTCTATTTTATTTTGTAAGCAAACACATGAAATTATTCTTAATGTCACAGGAGGTTCAGGTTTTTGTAGGAGTGTTATCAAGACTCTTTCAAGGCTGGCTTCTGACCTAATGGCATATTCTGAAAATGCCTCTAAGCAGTGGAACTAGCCAGTTCCAACAGCCATTTTCAGATGAAATTGTGTGAGTCAAGTCATTGTTAGTGGTGTGTGTTTCTAATCAGCAGGAACTCCCCTTTTGAACTGGGAATAAAATGCTGAAATTTGTATTTCTGGAATAGCAGCAATTAGAACAGCTTTAGAAAGTAATGTTTTCATTTTGGTTGCTTTCTGTGGTAAGGTAGGGATGTTTTCCTAAATCTGATATGAAAATATCTCTGTTATGACTAGAAGGTGTGGAATTTGAAACCGAAAAATTGAGAGTAGCCCTTTCGCTTACCAGGTAGAGGGTAATCAATACATCTTTTGAGAGCTGATTATCTTGTTATTGGAATAAGTCACAAAAGAAATGGAGGAACAAGGCACCTTCTGCTAATAGCAGGCCCTTGTCCTCATGGGGGACTTCAGACACCCTGATATCTGTTGCAGGGACAGTACGGCCCAGCACAAGCAATCCAGGAAGTTCCTCAATTGTGTGGAAGACAACTTCCTCTTGCAATAAATAGAAGACCCAACAAGGAGACATGCCATGCTTGGACTCGTGCTCACCAACAGAGAGAGGCTGGTTGGGAATGTGATGCTCCAGGGCAGCCTTGGATGCAGCAATCATGAGATGATCGAGTTCAAGATCCTCAGGACACTGAGAAGAGTGTGCAGCAAACTCACTGCCCTGGACTTCAGGAGAGCAGACTTTGACTTCTTAGTAAGGCCCCATGGGATATAGTCCTAAAGGACAGGGAAACCCAAAAATGCTGGTTAACATTCAAAGATCACTTGCTCCAAGCTCAGGAGCACTGTGTCCTGATTAGAAGGAAATGGGTGGGAAGGCTAGGAAACCTCCATGGATGGATAAGGAGCTGCTGAGAAAAATCCAAAGGAAAAAGGAAGCATAAAGAAGGTGGAAGCAAGAAAAGGCAGGCTGAGAAGAATACAGGGACATTGTCAAGGAAGCTGGGGACCAGGTCACGAAAGCTAAGCCCCAGTTAGAATTAAGCCTGACCAGGGATGTCAAAGAACAGGAAAGGCTTATATAGGTATATCACAAACAGACTAGGGAAAATGTGGGCACTCTCTGGAAGCTATCAGAAGAACTGGCTACCCTGGATTTGGAGAAGGCTGAGGTTTTCAATGGCTTCTTTGTCTCAGTCTTCACTGGCAAGTCCTCTGACCACACCACCCAAGTATTAGAAGGCAGACTCAGGGACTGTGAGAATGAAGATCTTGGGCCCACTGTAGGAGAGGATTTGGTTTGAGATCATCTTAAGAACTTGAATGTGCACAAGGCCATGGGACCTAATGAAATCTATCCACTGGTCCTGAAGGAGATGGCAAATGAAGTTGCTAAGCCACTGGCCATCATATTTGAGAGATCATGGCAGTCAGGTGAAGTTCCCAAAGACTGGAAAAGGGGAAATATAACCTCCATTTTCTAGAAGGAGAAAATTAATGACCCAGGGAACTACAGACCAGTCAGTCTCACCTCTGTGCTAGCAAAATCTTGGAGCAGATTCTCCTGGAAGCCATTCTAAGGCACATGAAAAACCAACAGGGTGCTTGGTGACAGCCAGCATGGCTTCACTAAGGGGAAATCCTGCCTGACCAATTTGGTGGCCTTCAGTGATAAGGCTACAGAACTGATGGACAGGGGCAAAGCAGTTGACATCACCTACCTGGAAATGTCCAAAGTTTAGCACTGTCCCACACAATACCTTTGTCTCTAAACTGGAGACATCAATTTGACAGGTGGACCACTTGGTGGATAAAGAATTGGCTGGATGGCCGCACCCAGAGAGTTGCAATCAACAGCTCAATGTCCAACTGAAGACTGGTAACAAGTGGGGTAGCAAGTGGAGACCAACCTCAGGGATCGGTGTTGGGACCGGTCTTGTTCAACATCTTTGTTGCTGACATGGACAGTGGGATTGAGTGCTCCCTCAGCAAGTTTGCCAATGACACCAAGCTGTGTGGTTCGGTGGATACACTGGAGGGAAGGAATGCCATCGAGAGGGACCTTGACACGCTTGTGAAGTGGGCTGATTCCAAACTCATGAAGTTTAACCGTGACAAGTGCAAGGTCTTACACCCGGGTTGGAGCAATCCCAGGCATAGCTGCAGGTTGGGCAGAGAAAAGACTCATCTCAGACCTTTGGAGAAGGACTTGGGGGTGTTGGTCGATGAGAACATGAACATGAGCCAGGTGCAGTGTGTGCTTGCAGCCCAGAAAGCCAACCGTATCCTGGGCTGCATCAAAAGGAGCGTGACCAGCAGGTCAAAGGAGGTGATCCTGCCCCTCTGCTCTTGTGAAACCCCACTTGCGGTACTGTGTGCAGTTCTGGTGTCCTCAACATAAGGAAGTGGAGCTGTTGGAGCACATCCAGAAGAGGGCCACGAGGATGATCAGGAGTCTGGAGCACCTCTCATATGAAGACAGGCTGAAAAAGTTGGAGCTATTCAACCTGGAGAACAAAAGACTGCGTGGAGACCTCATAGCAGCCTTCCAGTAACCTAAGGGGGCCTACAGGGGTGTTGGGAAGGGACTCTTCAGTAGGGACTGTAGTGGTAGGACAAGGGGAAATTCAGGTTAGATATAAGGAAGAAATTCTTTACTGTGAGGGTGGTGGGGCACTGGAACAGGTATGCCCAAAGAAGTGACAAAAGCTCCATTCCTGGCAGTGTTCAAGACCAGATTGGACAGAACCTTGAACAACATAGTCTTGTGTGAGGTGTGCCTGTCCATGGCAGGGGGGTTGGAACTAGATGATGTTAGGTCCTCTCCAACCCTAACCATTCTATGCTTCTATGATCTATAATAGCTGCTAATCAGCCTTATCATGTGAAACCAAATAACCTCTTCAAATTACAGTCACAATATCAAAGTAGTTATAGCTGTGGTGATCTGGATCGTCTAACATGAATTTTCTCAATTCTGGTCATTGTTGAAACTATCTTTGCTTACCTTCAAGGTTTATCGAACTATTGTTTGTTTCAGCAGTGCTTCCACATCTTCAGCAGTGGAAAAGTGTGAATAAACTCCTCCTTTTTTACACTCAGCTGTCAGCCTGTTAATTATTGGGAACACAGTTGATGTTAACCAAATAATGGAAAGATATTTCCGTTATTGAAAATTGATGTTTCCACTCATTATTCTGGAGTGTTTCGGAAATAAAGCATTGCAACAGTGCAGTTCACCTGATGACATATTGTGCAAAGAAAATCAGTACATAGCTTATCATAACATCTAATCAAAACTGCACTGGCTTTTCAACTCCCTTGCTATCACTGTATATTTCCCAAAACACTGTAAATGAACAGATTTCTTAAAGGTATGTGCTGTGGATGGACTGGAAGCTATTGGGTTTTTTCCTTCTCGGAACAAACTATATTAAAAGTTTCAGAAACAGCTTTTCCATTGAAGACAAGTAAAGCATCAAGTTTTTCTGGTGTCATAGGCATGCAGTACTCTGGATATCAAACATTGCTACGCTATTGTTTGTATTCCTAATGTAGTAGCATAAAGATATCCAACCCATTTTTAAACCAGTATTTTGCATAAGTATAGCAGTCTAGCTATGCAAAGTGGACTGAAGGACTAATTTCTATTGCCTGACAAAATGTCCTTTGCCACCAGAAATTTCTGACAAAATTCATGGCTTAATCTTCCCCAAAATCTAGTTAAACATATGTTTTCAAGAAGCTGAGGGAAATGTTGTAAGGCACATGGATGAAGATCATGAGAATCAAAATTTAAATGCTACTGAACTTCTGCCTTCTGCTTTCCTGATGAAATATTATGCCGCTTATTCCAACTGCCTTTCTGAGAGGACATGCATTCAAAGATCACATGATAGATAGAAATAAATACAATTTGATCAAATATTGCCCTTCATCAACTATTTAAGGCAGAAAGGTTTGCACATATATTTCATTTTTAATTGATCAGTCATGGTGCAAGCATGAAACAGTTGTAAAAGGTTACGAGGTTGTTTTTTTATGTAACATCAATACTTGTTTTCATTTGTACAAATTACAGATGTTTTAAAACTTCTGATTTTTTAAAGTAGTACTTAATATAAAGCATTTTTAGTATAAGTTTTATCATATATGTGAAACATACTCTGTGCTTCACTGTTAACTTTTACTGGATGCTGTAATCGAAGTGCCAGAATTTTTTTAATTTCTTTTGCAAGAAACGTCTAATCACACAGCCATCAGCTTTCTCAGCATGGGTCAGAAATACAGGCATTATCCCAGATAACTGCTAACTAAGCTATTTTTTCATTATGTGTTTTTGAATTTACACAAGACAAAAAATAAAAAATAAATTAAAAACTAGAAACTGGCAAAAACTAGGGAAGTTCACCTAGAAAAAAATGCTAACACATTGTTCCTTATTTGTTGTTTTGTTTTGCAAATGTAAACGGCTGGTTTTATACTCTAAAGTTGACATTTATTTAATACAACTTACCATTTTCTTAAATTCATTTTAAGTCTTTGTTGTTAGTGCCTTGTTAATGCTTCCTTTTAAGACAAGCACTAGGTGAAGGAGGTTTGATTAGTAAGGAAGAATTAAGACATTGCCCAAAAAGATCAAGAGTTACGTTTGTCATAAGTACTCTTTTTAATACTCTTTCTTTGGTCAAGGTAGAGGGAGCTGCCCTGTGTGCCCACCTGAGTTCAGGAGTGGTTGCTGGGACAGAAATACATAAGACTTTTGAGGAATTTGAGCAAATAGAAACAACTGATAGTGAACAAAAAGAGAAGACATGTACTTACAGGTGTCCAGCTGTGAAAAGAGCTCTCTCCAATCACTTCCCAACCTTGATTTCCACACCCTATTTCTCTCCTGCTCCTTTCTCTCCCATTTCAGAGCCTCTGTTTTTCCTGGTCTAGAGCTACATCCTTTCTCCTCACAAATCCACACCAATTAAAAGGAAATTCCCAGCCCTCTGTCTTATATCTCTTCTCTCAAGACTTCTCCCTTCCAATTGCCAACCCAGCCAAGAGTCTTTCATATTTGACTTTCCCCAGTCCCCCAGTTTTCAGCTGTGCTCCTCAGGCCCTTAGCCATTCATGTCAGAGCCCTGCAGTTTCTCTGCTTGTGGCTTTTATTCTTCCCAGTCAGATGCTGCCATGGCATGCTCTGTACTTCCACCTCTTCATGTGCGCAATTACTGGTGCTGTGTTAGACAAACAGCTGAATCCATGCTGTTGCATTGCTACCCTTGAAGAAGAAAAGGGCCAGTTTTTACTCTGGCAAGAATTTCAGAAATCTGGATAAATGGTCTGGCTGAATAACAGACACAGCTGAAATGCAGGCTGCATTTATCAAACGTTTTTCTAGAAGAAAGCAAAAATGGCAAATAGTAACTCTAAACCAGGTTCTTTTTGCTTGTTTGCTTGGGTTGCTTGGTTTTGCTGTTGTTTTGGGGTTTTCTTTTGTTGTTGGGGTTTTTTTAATTCAATTAACAAGAAAACTTGCTTCAAAAATTTTGAACATCAAATGAGTTCTGCAAAATAAACATCAGTGTGACTCAGGTAGCCTTGCCTCAGCAATAACAGAATCCCGTAAACTCCATCAGTGGAACTCAACTTTTCCTATTAATGCACAGTTATCATATAAAGAGTAATACTGACCAGGCTGCCAAAATGAGTGTACGTGATGAGCCATGGCCAGGATCACTATACAGGGAATTTTTCTGATGGTGTTTTTGTAACTTTCACACAGAAATAGAAATGTCAACAGGACAAAAGGTCCTTGAGATCTTAATGTTTCTGTTATGGTGATTCTTCCCACTATTGTGCCTCGGCCTGTGAGGCCATTTCCATTGCATCTCTACTCTTGGTTACTCCTTTCAATGTACTTTCAAATCAGACCATTATTACTCTTTGGTTTTGTTCCCATACTTTGTTTCTCATCACAGTTTTAATCGTGCTGCTTCTCATATATGATAACTAGTATGTTGATGTTGCTAGGAACATTTTTTTTTCACTTTATAGCCTAGAGCTTAGGAATTGATTAGTTGGCTCTGCCACCTGTGGAAGAAACTGTAATATCATTGCCTGGACGGATTAAAAGCATTTTCAGCTTGTAGTGTCCTGTCCTTGAAAGTTTGTAAAATACAACAAAGGGGTATGTAAAAGGAAGCTAGTAAGGTTATTATCAATGCCTCAAGACAGCTATACAGAACAGAATGCGTAAATTTTCCAGTGCATGTAGTATGATAGAATGGTTTGTACTGGAAGGGACCTTAAAGATCATCTTCCAACCACCCTGAACACTTCCAGGGATGACATGCAGACTGAAAGGTGGCAGCAAGTCCTATATCAAGAATGCCCCAAACTGTTCATTGCCAAATGGTGCTATATTGTTTGGAGCAGAAACTTTACATTGATTTGGGATAGAATGACTTTCAAATAAATTTTCAGCCATATTGTAAGCAGTTAAAAATAATAATTTTCATCCTTTTTTACTTTTGAAAATTTTCAGCTGATTTTAGCAGCGAGATTTCATGTAATTAAAAATAATAATAAAAAAAAAGTTCACAAGAATATACACACAGTTTTTCCTTTTTTAAAATAAATAAAGATTAAGAGCTGAATATTTTGTGTTGCTATTTTTTAAAATGGCAAAAATTGCATATTTTTTCCACAGATATGGAATATCTCATTTTTAGATTAATAGATTAATAAACATAGGGGGACTGTATTTTTTAGGCATATAGAAGCAGTGCAAGAGCTATTTAGGTAACTCAGTAGGTTAAAACAATTGCAACACACTTCATAAATCACAAGCAAACAAGATATTTTAGGGAAGGAGCATGACGGATGAGGTCACCAGATACACAATATGTCATTTACTTAACTTAAGCCCATATTTTTCCCATAATGTAGTAGATGAACTCATTAGTTACAATGAAAAACAGTAAGAAGGAGGCATCTGGCTTCCAACTGCCTATTTCTGACAGGGTTAAGATCACTAGATCTAGTAATGTTTGTGCTTTGTCTACTGACACGGCCTTGTGCTGTAGAAAACTGATGAGGTTTGCTGAAAATTTACAGGCTTACTGTCACAATGTTATAACTTAGGCAAATGCAGTCAGTTACATTTTTGCTTCTGTTCATGTTTATCATTTTTCTAAGTTTTGAGTATTTAGGATTTTTATAAACGCATATGTGTTACCACTTTAAGATTTTTCTAAGTATATTTATGAAGCAGTGTTCTTTATTCCTGAATTCTGAAGGCAACGGAAGTGCTGTGACACAGTAAAAATTGACATAGAATAAAACTTGTGGCTATGCGATGTAGCAGTGTAGTTTATAACTAAAATTGGTTGGGTTTCATGACCTATGATAAGTTTGTAACTTGCGTAAAGTAATATTAATACTGATGCAGAAGGTCTTATAATGCATCTTTTCAGATATATTTATCAAAATTTCACAAATACTCAATTCCGTCTATTCTTACTTGAATGGCAGTTATTAAGAAGTTTTATCTATTCGGAATTTATTTTCCTTTGATTTACAAAAAAAAAAATCATATTCTTTTAATTTGCTTGATATTTTAAAAATGAAAATTAATGCTTTGGATTTAGGTAGTTTTTAGAGATTGTTCATAGTCATAAATCAGATTAAGCTTAATTGACATAGTGCAGCATATTCATATTAGATTCTGGAGGCACAGTAAGAAAGGTAAAGATACAAATCTGATTTCTGTGGAAATCAAGTATACATAAACTTAACTGTATATAGAATAACTTCTCTTGATATTTTTTCCTATATAATTTTAGTTACTGTTATGCATTGTATAGTATGTCGTACCTAAATTTTATATCTACAGATTTAATTTTCCTTCCATTTTTAGCTTCAAATGGTGCAATTGCCTAGACATTTTATTCTTATTTGGGAACAAAAGATTACAAGGCACCTGCTGAGTAATTAAGTACAGTCCTATTTATAGTGTCTTGAAATTGATTTGGTTTTTTGAATCTGCTACTCTGACTGGAAAGCTATTCCAGAATCTTAATTCAGTATTGATAGCTGTCACTTCACAAATTTATTCCCAGTGAATTTGCACTCAGTTTTTCTCATGCCAACTCTTCAATTCAGTGCAAACTTAACTTTGTGTGTGTGTGCATTTTCATCCTGAAAATACATGTAGTAAAGCTGTTGTGTACCTTCTCAGTACTAGGTTAGCCAGACTATATCAGCCAAACCCTTTTTTTTCTGCAACAGTAGATCACTGTGATCTTCATAATGGCACTTCCATCTTTCTCAAATATAGCAGTGTACATGGTATTCCATAATGAACTCTGCCAAAGCTTGCTCCAATGCCATTAACACTTACGTATTGCAGAAAATATTTCTTTTGAAAAGTTTGAAATCATATTTGCCTTTTCCATGTCAGTATTGTATGGTAACTAAATTGTTGCCCAGTGACTGATGTATCCAGATTTTTCTCTTCAGTCATTTCTAGCTGATGAATTCCAGGTATAATGGGAATATCTGTGTTAGTCACTGGACGCATAACTTTTCACTATTACATGTAATTTGCAGTTCTGTTGTAATACCTTCTTATAAACATTCTTCTGTGGCTGTCAGTTGTACCTTGTGACTTTGTCATAAGCAAATTTCAGTGGAATGTTTTTACCTTTTAACCTCAAGTTTTTATTAAAACTTTTAATAATTTCCATGATAGTTTCTCTGCCTGATTTTTTTTTCTTTTGGAACTATTTGTTGGCTCCTTCTTAGTCAATTTCTTTTCCCACATTCCATTAATTTCCAGATTCTCCTGACTAAATTATTGTCTGTTCTAACAACCCCAGCTTTACTGAATTTTGGTACATGGGCCCTTAATTTTCTTTGAGCAATGAATGTTTTAAAAGCTCTTCTAGCAAAGCCGTTTTGTAATCTAGCTTGTTCCATTCCATTACTATCTTTACTTCAAAATAAATCCTGTATCTTTCTTACTGTTAAAGGTTTGCAGTTGTTCAGATTATTTTTTTATCTTTCTTGAAAAGGGAAACCATATGTGGTTTTCTCCAGTTGTATGTTGCTATCTCCACATACCTGTTTGGCAAAAGTGCTTGCTATTGCACTAGTAATTTCACAGACTGTTTCAAAGTTGGCTTGGAATCCGTTCATTCTCATGATTTTAATACATTTAATTTCAATAGGTATTTGAATTTCCACAACTGCACTTCTAGTAGCTTTCCTGTCTTTAGCTTTCTGTTCAGCATTGTTGACCTTAATGAAAATTGAGGGTAGGTGTACTCTAACTTCACCATGTAGTGGACCGTGTTCTTTCTTCAGTGCCCTGTTCTTATTTGCATAATAGCAGAGCATTATGCTATTATACGTACTGTACATTATAAAGGGTGCTTGACTGACAGTCTAGTCCTACTCTTCCCTTCAGCTGAGAAGTGTTGTCTTTGCACTGGTGAAGTTTAAAGAGACAACTAAGCATAAAAATCATTAGGATCATGCTGAGGATCAGATGTCCCTCTGTGCCAAATATAGGCAGTACTAAGTAGATAAGGATTTTTTTGCTTCCTGACCCAGCAGATGTTAAATGCATTTTATGCAACTCATAAATCCAGTTTCTACTTCCTGCTTCACAAAGCAGGGCTCATATCTATTTGATAAGATGTGTTTAAAGCACTTAGGAGAAAGAGAAGAAGGAAGTGGCTTCAGTGTTTATGGCTGTTAAAAGAAGAAAGCAATACTCCTTATAATGGGTTCTTCTGCTTTGTATTTTTTAAAAGCTTCTTCTGTTTTATCAATATTGGTTTGTTAGTACTTATACACAAAGAGGTTTACATTACAATTAGTTCAAACACATAAATAACCTCATACAGAATTTTTTTATGTGTACATGCATACACACAGTTATGTCCGTGGTAAATATGTAGATATTTTGCACCTGATTGTATTAAACGATCAGTTATAAATTTGTAATAGTTAGAAGGGCAATGCTTCATCTAAGGATGTTGTAAAATATTTTCTATATTATCTAAACTGCTGTAACAGCAACATCAAAAAAAACCCAAATCTGTACCTCTTTCATATACAGGCTAGCTAAAGTTTATAATCAAGAAAGGTGAAAGCAAAGTAGTTTGAAAATAAATTTGATAATCAGCTTGAGTGCAAGCTTTTTGTCATTAAAAATGTAAAAACATATAGCCAAAACGATGAATATGGAAGTTATTCATAACTCTAACTTTTCTCTAAGCTTAGCAAATTATTCTTATTTAATAAAGGTCTTGTGGCTGTTTCACCGAAGCAATTGATAGAGGTACACTTTTCTCGGTTACAAGATGTTGTAGAGTCCATTTCAATCTGGAAATGTTCCAAACTCAACAGATTTCGCTTGCCTGTCTCTATAAAGCTGTGCTTATTTTTTTCTTAACATTTGCCTGAAAGAATTAGAGAATTTTACCTTTTGTGGGGAATGGGGAGTTATCTAAATAATCAAGAAGAATACTTTTTTTTATCATTCATGTATAAATACATTTATATTCAATATAATGAGATATGTGTAAAAAATATGTATAATACCTATTTTAAACAAAGACAAATCAAGCAAAAGGTCTAGTAGTTTTCTTTTGAGTACAAGCTTAATAATTGTTGGCAGCAACAAACCCCCTAAATTTTATAGTAATCCTAAAGCATAAGTGATTGCAGTTTTCTTTTCAGTAGTCTCATAGATCATACAGATACACAGTCAATAGGTTATGATTTTTAATGTTGTTTTTGCTGGTGGCATTTTGCTATTTGATTAGTGTGTGAGTAGTGGGCTGTAATTTCTAAATGTCACTGAACTTGCGTAATGCAGCTTTGGGCTTCCTCTTTCAAGCCTTTATATATGCCAAACAGCTGTGAAAAGCAAAATGTTTCGTATGTAAAATGAGGTTTTAAGGTTTAATCTACTAAGATTTATGAACTTTCTAACATATTTCTGTCTTGTAAAAGCTTATGATCATATTTTTGGAAAAAAAAATATAAATATTGTTCATAATCTCTGTTTCACTGCAGAGACACCAACTGTATTTCCTGAAAATATCAAAGATAAAGAAACACCAACACCAGCTGAAGATATTCAGTTGGAAAGCTCTATTCCTCATACAGATTCTGGAATTGGAGATGAACAGATGCCCAGCATCTTAAATGGAACAGACTTGGAGACCAGCACAGGCCCTGATGCTATGAGCGAGCTGTTGTCTACTTTGTCTTCAGAAGTGAAGAAATCTCAGGAGAGCTTAACAGAAAGCCCCAGTGAAATGTTGAAGCCTGCATCATCAATATCCAGTATCAGCCAAAGTAAAGGCATCAATGTCAAAGAAATATTGAAAAGTCTTGTGGCAGCCCCTGTTGAAATTGCAGAATGTGGTCCAGATCCGATCCCTTACCCAGATCCTGCACTGAAGAGAGAAGCTCAGGCTATTCTTCCCATGCAGTTTCACTCATTTGACAGGTATATGGTTGGATTCATTATTTTATATTGATGTAATTCAGATTATTTTTTTTAACATGGTTATTCTGTTGGTTTGTATTAGACTCTTAAAAACCAGCTGCATTACTTCTCCTTTACTGTGTTACAAAAGTTGACCATATAGTACAGAGAAAAGTAATTCACCTTGTTTTTCTCCATCAACAGTGAATAAAACTCCACAAGGTACTTGGAAAACAAGCCTGTTGTAAAGAAATATTTTTGCAATAAAATCTTTAAAAAATGAAAAGCGCTTTATTGAGGAGGAGGGGTAATATCTGCTGATACAGAACAGACTGCAGAAATTCAATCAAATATTCTTTCAAAGGCTTAAATCTTAATTAGATCCATCATTGCACTGTTTTCTGGTACTGAAATGTTGTGACCATGGCAAATTGTTTGCATGGTCACGGTAGAAGCCAGTTTTCTTTTAGGTCTTTAAACAGCAAATATACTCAAAAGTTAGTGTTTAAAAAATAAACTGCTAAAGATTTCTACAGAGATTCCTTTGTTTCTCTTTTTACTCTGTAGCTTCCCAGCTTCTAATGAATATACTTTTCTTTAAATGTCCATCTCAGTTATCCTGGACATAGAAGTTAAGGTAAAATGTTCAATTAATACCATCCTTCCAGAAAAAGGGTAACCAGATCCATTGCAGGTTCAGTCTTAACCTGTGGAAAGAACTAATATTATGAGTGATGCTGTGGTTATGTTTTCCAGTATGACAAGATCCCTGCAGTTTCTTCATAAAAATCTTTTTAAAAGGTAAAAAGGTAGAATAAAAACTTAAATATATGGTAAAACATGTCTCAAAATTTTAAGCAAATTTGTAGAAATGCATTAGTTAATTATGCAGGTACAAGAATTAAAATTCTGGGGAAATTAAAATATAAAAAAAAAGAAAATGTCTGTTGTGATTTATGAAAAAATCCATCTGCACTTACAGAAAACCTGCAAAAATGTCAGAAATGTCTTCATTAAAGTCTTAAGAAAAACAATACAGAAGGAATGCTTTGAGTGTAATGTAAGCACCACAGTACAAGAAGATACATCAGAATTTAAGACTAAAAGACTTTTTTCATCTCAAATTCCATAGAAAAGCTGATGCTTTTTAATCTGTATATTAGTACTGAGGCTGCTTTTCTGAAAAAAAAAAAAAATAGTCAGCATCTGTTGTAACAAAGAAGATTGGATCAAGATAGGAAAAGAGAAATATGCATTTGAAGCAATGAATATGCCCCTTTCTAATAATGCTTTAGGTCTTAAGACCATTCCAGAGAAAGCTCATTTAGGAACTGGTTCATTAGTAGACTGGGTTTTGTTCATCAGTGTACCTGTTTTATTTTAGAGTGATTTCAATGTGAAGTAAAAAATACTTTTTTTCCTATATAGTCAGGATTTTTTCCTTTTCCTCTGTGAGGAACCATTATATTCCAGAATGCATGCTTGTACAATGAGCAGTATGAAAATCTGTGCTGTGTGTAAATTTAATACAGCTAACTGCAACCACCAAAAGGTTACTGTAGTTAAAACTATTCCACGAAATTTCTAACTGGGTCAATTAAGAAGAATACTTCATTCAGAGGATTGTTTTTAATTCACAAACTGTTAGACACCTAAATTAAAATGGAGCGTACCACCTCATGAGATGCCTTTGTCATCGTTAGAAGGAACTTAACATTAAAGTGATTGAAGAGATGAGTTTTATTCTGCATTTCAAAGTTATAGCTTTGTAAGAAAGCCTTAAAAACTTTAAAGGGCCGCAGCAGGTTGGTCATAATCTGCATTTAGTGTGAGCACCTCCACTAGATTCTTCTTAAAATGATGTGACTGCTTGTACATTTTGATCATTATTGGTACTTGCTAATACAGAATTGCGGAATTACTTGAGAAGTTCTTCATGTCTAGGGTTGGTAGATTTTGATAGGCATTTTATACTTAAAAGTTTGCTTAGGTTCTACAAGGTTTAGTGATACTTTTTAAGCCCCTATCCCATTACCCTGCTGACCAAGATGTGATTCTATGATTTCCTGTACAAAGTGCACACCTGTGTTTGTATCTTCGTAGCATATGTTGTACTTTTTCATCCCTTGGTTTTGTTTACTTCTTCAGCAAAACAAGTTGTAATTGTTGAAGTTTAGACAAAATAAGGTTCCTTTACATTCATTGTGTTGTGGTATTTTGTTTCTCTTAAATATATAATCCTACTGGAGAGTAATGTAGATCATGTTTTTTTAATATAGCAAACAATTAGGAAGGGAAAATTGGCAGGTTCAGGCAGAAGATCAGGAAGAGTTAAATAGTTTCCTCCAACTAAATGAATGGTATTAAAACTGTGGGCATTGTGATAAAAATACTGATGTTTTTAGTCCACGTTATCTCAACTGTCTGGTCGCATCTCATGGCAACATTACTGAATAGTGACCATTGTTCAGGCAAATGTTTCTCTATGCAGTTTGCTTATATTTTAGAGTACTTTCTTGACCACAAGGCAAAAGATGGGGGGTGGTGTTGCTTTTTTTTTTCAAATTACAAAGGAGGACCAGATTGCAATCCTGACCCAATAACTTTTAATAGGGGATGAAATAAATGTTAGGATAAAAAAACTTTGAATAGTATTTTGAAATAATATTAGAATTAATTAAAATATTGAGAAAGCAACATGAAGTTTAGCTTGTGGCAGTTTATTAACATTTTGCATTGCTGCTAGTATCCCAATTATAATTGAATAGCTGAGAAAAAAATTACAATTGTTTTTTTTACTTGCTCATGTAAATATAATTGTGTTTACTGATATCAAATAATAAATAATATACACTGCATATTTTCTAAAGGCTAAAGCTATCCCTGTGGAGCATATTTCTGTAGTATCTTCTGTTGATGGAGCTATGGAGCTTTTGGTACTTCACTGAGCAATGCGACTATTGATTGTGTTTATTCTCTTTAGAGATCTTGAGCAAAAGAGTGTATTGTTTTGTCAGGTTTTATTTGTTTCAGATTTTATAAAATATATACAGTGACTCCATATTTATAAGTAAATCTAAGTTGGAGAAGTATATTTTCCACTTTAATCAAATGATATTCTTAGTCCTTGTGAGCCTAGACTTTTATTTTATTTTTGCATTTGGATGGATGAGTCCCTTGTAGAAGAAGAATTGAGGTAATTGATAGAAAGATAATATTATCATCTTCTTCTTTTTAATGATATTTATGTAACTGTAATCACTGACATTACATGTAGGTAAATACCATATAAAACAAAATCCTGTAAACAGAATTGAAGTTAAGAATTTATTTTATCATTAATGTGCTCTGTTTTGTTCTGTATATTCTTTTAATTGTACATTGCTAATATCCTTGTAAAAGTCATTGTGTGATAGGCTACCATGTATATTTCTGTAGTATTTGTGCAGCCAGAAGTGAAACATAAAAGTAGAAACTGCGGCCAACATCTTTTATCAAGTAGGACTTGGTGTGCAGTTAATGTATGCAGCAGTTCAAGTACTATCGAATGTAAATGATGAGGTGATATTGATGAAAGGAGGGGATTGAGGTCTCTGGGGGCGCTGATGACGGATTGAACAGAAGCGGCCTTGCACCACACGTAACTCAAGTCTGTCGTCTTCACCGCTCAAAGCCATAATGGGAGGTGGCAGTCTGAAATGAGTTGCCACGGCAAAGAGTATTATTTTTGAAATGCTTTCACACAAATCACTAGGCCCTGCATACAACTTAGTTTCATGCTTTAATGTCATCAGGAGGCACAAATTGGTGTGTCTAATTGTTTGCCACCTGCCAGCAAAATGAGCTGCCAGCCAGCCAGACGGGTTTGATTGTCTGTCAGCTCTTCAATAGATTGAGAGTGACAACATCAAAAATTTCACTTCAAACTCTGAAGCTTTGAGCAGCTTTTCAGAGACCTCTTCCCCACAAGTGCTTCTGGACAACTGCATTTTTCAATTAGTTTTCAATATATCCTTGCCTTCTGCCTCATCTGTCTTAAGGCCGCTGTAATTACATTATGAGCTATATAAACAGATTTCTGGGACACTGGAGCCTGAATCCTCAAAGTTATGACATGTCTTTTAACGTCAGACTGAATTCCTTGAAAATAGCATCCAGGTTGACATTTTTAGAAGCAAACACAAAGGGTTATTTCACCTAGATTTGCACCTAATGGAACATAACTCACCCATAATTCCTTTTTCCTTCTCATCTTTTGTTTGACAAAAATCAGTCCCCTCTATTGATTTTTAGGGTTTGGGGATTTCTTGTTTCTGGTTTATTTTTGTTGGGGTTTTTTGTTTCTTTTGTTGGGGGTTTTTTGGTTTGGTTTGGGGTTTTTTGTCTTTTTTTTTTTTTTTTTTTTTTTTTT
>NDXB01004605.1:152055-184751 GCA_002631895.1 Agapornis roseicollis
TTTTTTTTTTTTTTTTTTTGTCAATTTGCATTTGTCCCACTAGACGCAAGCTAGACTATTAACGTTTCTGAATTTATTTGTGATTCCACCCAGTGCTGCATTCTGCAGCTTACGTTTTCTCCGCTCTCCTTTTTTCTAGAGGGCTGCTATTATTGAAAGTGAGAGTGCTTGTGGGTTTTTTTGTCTCATTATTTTTTCAAAGTGAGATAATTTACATATATTTCTGTATTTAGCTGAATTATTTCAATAAGAAGCATGCTAGCATAAGCAGAAAATCTTGAGTTCCTGGAAATGAGATCAGTTATTTTTGCTACTATTAAATACCTGATTCCCTTTTAATCCATTATCACTTCATAAATTGGAATACATTGGGTTTGCATTTTGGAGAACACACTTCTGAAGTATTATAATCTTGGGGGTTTGGGTTTGGGGTTTTTTTCTTCCCATAAAAGGTTCTTGGGGCCAGTTTTAAAAATACCTGTATGCTAGAAAAGGTGGACATCTTGCAAAATCCAAACAGGGCTGATACATGGCAATTAGTACAAAGAAAGAATGTCTTCAGAAAGTATCTTTAGTATGTTTTATATATGTAGGCTGTGTTTAGAAGGAAAAGTCAGAAAATGTATGTGTTTTTGCTAGAAAAAAAGACAAGAACTGTGAGGGAAGATGCACTGAAGGTTCAAATACAGGGATTCAATATTTGTTTTATTATTGCTCACTTTAGGGAGATCATTTATATTCTCTGGTCTACAGAGTCATTGGAATGAAACAGATAAATTGAGGGGTTATATTCCTTTTGCAGTCATTAGACTTCAAAAGATGATTGCTGAAAAATAGACTTGATTTTTCTGAAAACTTAATAAAAATGAATCACGAATAAATATGGTTTATTCTTCTCCCAACAGAAAAGATTACTTTTTAAAGTTTGTAATAAAAAATAATTGGAGAAAACAAAATAATTTTCCTATGAATCAAGAAGGGACAGTGACAGGTGCCATCTCTACTTACTCATTGCATTTCCCATTACTTTGGGTATCACAGTATTTTCTGAATATGTGAATGAACAACCTGATCAGTAGTGTGGGAATTAAGTGACTAATCTGGGGTTCCAGTTCACTTTCAATAATTTTACTCATCTTTTTCCAGTGGAAGTTGTGGTGCAAAGGAAAGACTTGAGAGTTCCTCTCTCTAGAGTATCTTTTCTAAGGGAGCAGTTAAAATACATTGCAGAGAATGGGAGGTATGATTTCAGATCCTGTTAGACAGAAAAGGGAGCTCAATTTGCATTGTCTGTACTCCTAGAGAGTGTCTTGGCCACTAATTCACTATATAAAATGGGAGAGAAGGTTGAAATGCACCTCCACCTTAGCTGTTCATTTAGAACAAATTTATCATTCTATGATTCTATGATTGTATGATCATAAATTTATGAATAAGTTCAAGTGAACCAAAATTGGGTGTACTAACCCTCAGGTTTTTTCATCAAGCTGTAATTTTATTCCCCTTGTCCATCATTTAGCAATCTGTACAAAGGTAGCTCTTTCAAAACTCCTCTTATAAGGCCTGTGATGTGCATCTTTTCATATTCGTATGCATGGATCTGTAGATATATCTCAACTGAAGTTTTATTTATGTTTTACCAGGAGAAACCAGTACATCTCTGCTCTCTAGAATTACTTACTGGATATATAGATGAAAATTGTGCTAAATTTTTGTCTTGCTTTTTTACCCAAATAGGCCTCTGTAAAATCACTATTAAAGATGTATAGACTTTTACAGGACTGGTTTTTAGCATTGCTTTTTTTATTTGTTTGTATCATATATGCAGGATTACCCATCCCCATTCTGTAGTCTGTGTTGGTGCTTTTTTATGTTTTTTCTTTATTCAATGTTGTTTATGGCATTTAATGTGTGACACTTTCATTTATACTGCATTCAGATTATTCAGACTGATTAGATTCCCAGTATTTCCAATTTCTCTGTTCAGCCAAGACCATTTGTCTTTCTTGATAGTTAGCTTTCCTTTTATCTCTTACAGTTTTTCCTTGATTCTTGTCAGTATTTTAGATCATTTTAGATGCTTCAGTTAATTTATCCTGAATGCAAAGGAGGTACTAGTAACTGAGAATTTCACTGGGGTCAAATACTCTCCAGCTTGAGGGAAGATCAGTGGTCTTTATGTTGTTGTCCTAAAACCACACCTGTGATGATTCATTTTCTTCTATTTAGAAACAATCAATTTGTGTTTAGTAGATTAGGATCATTTTATAGACTTTAAGATTTACATGTTTTGATGAATATATGGTATCAAATTATTGACAGAATTTGTTACAACTGGATATTCAGCACTAATGCTGAAACTGTTTCATTTGCATAAGTCTGAAAGATTACATCCTTCTGTGAGCCTTCCATATCTCTTCAGTATACTTCACATTTTTTTAATTCAATTTTTCTTCTGCATGGCTTTGATTCTGAGTTATGTCTTTCCTCCTTGATTTCAAATGAATCTTATCTTAATGCAGTCAGCCTAATAGGAGGTTGTCTAAGGATTCAAGATGTGTTGTTAGTACATGCTAATGATTACTTGTTACAGACTCAAATCACAGTCTGGGGCTGAAGTCAGGAAGGGTAGTGGATAGTCAGCAATATACATGTTTCATAAAGGACTGGACATGTACATACGTATGAAGACTATGAATAACTTTCAGAGAAGAAATACTAAGCTTTCTTTTCAGAGGTTAAATTAATCTAGCTGTAGGAACAAGGTAACATGTAATATAGCAGAAAAATTGTCCCACATTTTCTACTGTGAATTCTTCTGAAACAACAGGTTGAAGCTGCAGTTTGGCAGAGTACTTTTCTGAAAAATTTGCCTGTATATTGAAGCCTCTACTGCTTTTCAAAGAGCACTTCTTTAAAATACTCCTGCTTTCTGCTGTGGTGGGGGAGGGAAGGAAGAACAAGATTATTAATTCAGCTTTAAGAGGTTTCATATATCCCAGAAGAGCATAAAGTGATTCTAATTTAATTGCCACTGCTCAGATAGGTAGCACAAGACATCCAGTATTGGAGGCTTATCTCTGACCTCTTGATTGACCAGAGTGATAGGTTGGCAGGCCTTTAAATTTTAAATGTAGAAAAGATACAGAATGTGGCTCACAGAGAAAGAGAGAGAAAATATCATGCAGTGTCACCTGATTTGTCTGTCACCAGCACTGGGTAGCTAAATTTTTAAGGAAAGTTAATTTGAGAAATTTTTTTCTTAATTTCCATCTTCTCTTTTTCCAGTTCAACACATTGATAGTATTATTTTCTGTACTGTTATGTCATGCAAATTCCTAAAACCCAGAAAAATCCTGTAGCCATTTGCTGAGGTTATTTAATGAATCAACAATGCATAAATAGAATGCAGGTTGAACCAACAATGCTCATCTTAGGCATGATATGAATAGCAATGATTTTGCACTTAGGTTTATAGTTTGAGAAAGACAGAGTAACAGAATAGTGATTAGTAGTCACAATTCTCTTTGGAATGTGGTTACCCATGAAAGCCAAGCGCTACTAAGCTTTTGCTAACTAAGTCTATGGGGATCATTTGAATCCATGACGATATGATTCAGAAAAATGTGGACCAGTTTGGAACATTTAGGAAGTCTAAAACAGGTTCTGTAAAACAAGGCCTAAAATGAAAGGATGGAAGTATACATTTTCTTCTAGTCTGTAGATTTCTTTTCTTCACTTTTTCACTGAATATGCTGTTGGAGTGGTCTGATTTGGTAGAAGAAGGGGATTTTTACTTGAAAGCAGTCAGTCATTTGCTTTCACCTTTCCTTTTCTTCTGTTCCTCCGATTGTTTTGCATGTTTTTGTCCACTCTATTCTGCTGTTGGTGTAGTTTTTCATCTCTTTCAACTGGTTGTCATTCTGTATTCACTTGCTATATTTTGTTTTATCAATAGGAAAGACACATTTTGACAAGGTCACCGTGTATGACATGTCAGAAAGCTGCATTTCCACTCAGTCTGGGATGATAGTGTATCACTGATTTTGCCTATCCTTAAGGTAGAGAGGTTTCTCTTGATGTTTCTTGGTAACTTGTAATTTGACAACTCCTGACCTGTCTTAGTGTCCTGATTCAGACATACAAAAGACTGTTAGCCATATGTAAATCATTAGTATCTGTGGGATCTAGGCAGGATTGTCCTTTCATGCTAAAGGAGATGATTTTCAGTCTTAAACTACACTCTTGAGAAAAGAGTTTTTGCCTTTGTAGGAGGCCAGTGAATTTGGAGGTTGGACTAGATGACCTTTAAAGGTCTGTTCTGATCCAAACTATTCCATCACTCTGTTATGTCTGAGAAGTTAAGCTAACATATGTGGTCTTTGATGAGGAAAGTTAGGTTGTCTTTTGTATACTCTGAAGGACCACTGAGCTGTCTGAAAATAAGGAGGCAAACCCTGAATTTAGCTTCATCTGCTTTGGAAAAGTAGCAGTAAAATAGGAAACACTTTTGCAGCAATTGTATCGGCAATTTATCAGATACCAATAGCAGACCTTAGAGGAGGGAATAATTATTTTACTTAAAATCCAAAGCAAAACAGATCTCACTCACTGTTTCACTTCTGTAAACATTAGAATGGAGGTGTGTCTAATAAGTCAGTCCAGCAATCATGCACCCTCCATGCTTGTGTCCAGATATTAGGTCCAGGTTGGCTCCATCAGGTAAATCCTTATGGATTTCAGAAAATAAAGCCAACAGTCTCTCTGTCTTTCCCCACCTCTTTTGAGTTGTCACTGTTCACTGTTTTTGTCTCCCAGGTCTGGTTATCTTGTAAAGCTACACACATACCTGTGGCTTGATGATCTGATAATTTATGTGCCAACAGTGTAGGCAGGTCTAAGACACCTTTTCCTACTGTGTTGTCCCTTCTTATGTCTCATCACCTTAATATTCCCATTCTTTCTTCACTCACACCAATCTTAGCCTTTCTATTGCAGTTCTCTACACTATAGGTAGTGATTGCAGTTTTCTTATTAAATTAATTTAACCAGGAGATGATCCCACTTAAGATACAAATCCTAATTTCTTTTTGTGTTTCTGTGGCACTACAGGAGCTCTGCTCTTGAGTACTTATTTGGTATTCCTGAACAACCAGAACTCAAGTATTTGATTGAAGTATTAAGTGAAACAAAGATATTTGTGTGTGCATAGGAGCAAATTTTAGGAAATTTCGTGGCATTATGGAACAGATTAACCCATATAGACCTGTCTTTATTCATGTGTAGCTGCTGCTACGGAAACACTTCGTATCTGCAACAATTGTGAGAGATTATCAACTACAGACAAAAGCAATTATTTTAGGGTCACATATCTTAATCGATAACTACAGCATTGTGCAAACTCATCTTCTCCTAATGTAAATGGAAGGGGACAGAAAACCATTGATATGACTAGAATTACATTTCTCATAGTACCTGCATCAGGGTGGTGGTAAAGTTGTTGTTCAGAATACGGTAACAACTGGCACTGCTACCCCTCTAAAAGAGGGAGAAAAAAATTGCAGTTCTGTACACTGATGTCCTATAAGAGGATATCACATAAAACAGCACTTGTATGTTATCCTAACAATGGCATCATCAAGACAATTTGCATCACCAGTCTTCAAAATCCAGGAAGGCTGAGGATTTAGAAATATATGAACAAACTGCATTACTGTAAAATTTGTTCTGCACATTTTGATCCATCATGTGCCGTCATATTTAAATGGAAGTGTACCTATTACCCTAATTAATTGCATTTTCTTGCTTTGTTCTTTGATCACAATGATTAACTTCTATGTGTTTTATCAGAAAAGATACGTATTAGGATGGAAAAATATTTTTTAATGTTCACGGATATGATTTTTTCTGGTTTTTTGTTGGCTTGTTTGTTTGGTTTTCTTCCCTCAGTTTTTTCACTGAAATGGACTTTTTAGGAGCAGGTTTTATAGATAAATAGAAATATTAAATGGAAACCTGTAAATGTAATTGTCTGCACTATGACAGCACTCCAGAGTTGAAAAAATATTAATTAAATGTCTCTGAAATATTTTCCTTCGTCTTCTGTTTTAACACATAGAGCAAATCCTTTAGTTATGAGATTTGGAAAAAAAAAAAAGGACTGGTTGACAATTATCTGAGAATGTGTGTGTTTGAATGCAGTATTGTCTATATGTGTTATGTCAGACTTTTTGTATGAAAACAACTTTCTTTCCTTAAAAGCTTCAATTTCTCAAGACTGCTTTTCAAACTTTATTTTTAAATGGGCATGTTATCAGTATTGTGAAAGCAAATATTTACTATGTTGTATTTTAAGTGTGCTGTTGACTTTAATGATTATGAAAGTTTTCCAGAAGGCTAAGTGCAAAATTATGTTTGTTAGTCAACTCCATTTGCAAGACCAGTATGTGCATGGTACTGAAGAATCAACTACTGTATTCAGACGTTCAGATCACTGGCAACAAAATTGTCATATTAGATAATTTCAGAGAAATTAACAAATTAACATACTGCTTAAGACTGCATGTATATGGGCTGCTAGTATGCTGGCATCATTTCCAACTCTCAGCACTGTCTTTGGAAATCTAAACTACAGGTGATAGCAGTGTTCACAACATATCACTGCAGTGGTGTTGTCTTTCCATTTTGTGGGAACTGAAAGATGAGTTAATTTTCTCCGAATCACATGAAGCTGTAGACAAGGAGTATGGTTTTAACATAGTCTTACCCTGTTTCAGGAAGGTTAAGAAAATTGACATTTTTATCTGTTCCTCAGCAACACTGTTATAACTCAGCATAAACCCATCATAAACAACAACTCTTGCTGGTTCCATTGTTCAGTTTTAGTAATTTCCCATTTCTTTTTCCACAGGAGTGTGGTTGTACCAGTAAAGAAACCCCCTCCAGGCAGTCTGGCTGTTACCACAGTTGGAGCTGCCACAGCTGGGAGTGGACTGCCACCGGGTAGTACACCTAATATATTTGCTGCAACAGGAGCTACACCAAAAAGTATGATTAATACAACAGGTATTGTCCTTAAATATTTTTGTGACCCTCATTTTTTTCTTGTTTGTTGTGTTACTTTTTTTGTTGCGTTACTTTAAGTGGTGTTTTGGTTTTTATCATCTTTTTTGTTACTGTTTTTATACTTTTTAAATAAAAATGTAGGAATCTTGGCCATCATTAGAGCCAGTGTTTCTTATTCATGTACGTTTATAATCTTTGATAGTGCACACTGGATTTGCATAGCCTTAAATAAGTGAATAAATATCCATAATACTGTTTTATGGGCATAGTTCAGTATTGAAATGAGCTAACTTCTCCAGTCCTCTGCAGTAGAGGTTGTTTATATGATATATACCAATTAACTGCACCTTAAACAACTAGTTGCTTAATAAATATATCATAGATTGTGGAGAGTTAATATTCTGGGCAATTACTATTTGTCAATGAAAATTACGCTATGATATTTTTGGAAGGTTTTTCAGTATGACTCTACTTAATAATTTAACTGTAGTCATGTATTGTCAATACTTGTTTATTGTGACCTAGAGAAGGAGGACATGGACTCTTTTTAATTATTTATAATAATAATAATGGGATTGTCTGTCATGAAGAAGCCCATTGACAATGGAGACTGTGGTTTGGATTCAGAAATGAATCCTTACTGAGAGCAACTGATGTTTACTTAAACTCCTTTGAAATGTCTGGCTATGGTCTGTTTTCTTTCTAAACTAAGCAAAAGCACTTGAGAGAAGAGCTCTCTTCATGGATATCACAACTACAGTCAAGGGTTGAGAAAGTGAAAACCTGCCTGGTTTTGCAGAAAATGGAGAGGGAAGCTTTCGGCATCCTTCTGTTTCATGGAATGATATGAAGACACACTCTTTTTATTTTTCCTTTCCTTTTGCAGATTACCTTTAATGCGTGGTAATAGAACTTTGATTTTTCTAAGGATAAAATATATATATATATATAAAAATCTTATAATTATCCTGAGGCAGACAGGAGAAATGAATGCTCTGAATAATGTTATCACTTCTATGAACAGTTCCATTTGTGTAGCCACTTCTGTTAATCTTGAATGGATTTCCTTTTAGGTACTCTTATATCATGTAAAAAAAATATCGTACATTGGAAATCTTGTTTTCCAAATGATACTGGATAGTGTAAGCTTTTCAGTCTTCTCTGTGATTAAAGATCTGAACTGTTTTGGCTGAAATGTAGTAGCTCTTCTTTTTAAATGTCCTGGGTTCAGCAGTAGCAGTCATTTTTTCTTAGTAACTAGTGCAGCACTGTGTTTTGACTCAGCCTGGGAACAGAGCTGATAATACTTCTCTGTGCACTTAAAAATCAGTTATTTCCTTAATACTATTCTTAGTCAAGGACAGTATTTAAATTACCATGGTACATTCACTGTGGATTAAAGGATGAGGGTTTGGTTTTTTGGGTTTTTTTTGTAGATCTTAGAGATTTTTTTTTTTTTTAATGAAACTGGTTTTGTCTCCTAGACTATGGATTAGCTTAATTAAAGGAAAAATATTGATTCAATGGACTTTCAGAAAGTATCAGATTTAATTAGAACTATATGTTACATAAGATATTCAGTAAATCCTTTTATGTCTGAATTCGTCTGAATTCGGTTTATTGATGAATTAATTTAAGTAGTTTCAGAAGCTCTTCCATTTAAAAAAAAATTAATTTTGTATCCACATTTTAGAAATGCTAAACACATTGATGACAGTAAAAAATTATCACATTGAAAACATATATCTTAGATTAAAATGCTTGGTTTTGCCTTTTTTGATTACTATGCTTACAGTAGCCAAAACAGTGATTATGTGTGTCAGTTTTGAGATATATACATAAAATATTCAGATAGTTTCTGGTTTATATAGTTATAGTTTGTGAAATATCTATTTATTAATGATTTTAAAATTGTATATAGAATGGCACTTTTTTCTTTTTTTCCTGTGATAAAAAAGAAACATACAATTTTTTAGAAACACTAGATGTCCCCCCAAACCTATTTACAGTTGTTTTTACAGTATGTTACAGACACTCTAGAAATACAGTTTTATCCTTGAGGAATATTCTGTGCTGGACTTGTGCGTAAAATGTTTTTTTCAGTTATTCATGGTTGCAGTGGGTGTTTTCATTCCATCTGCCATCGCTGTCATAGTCAATGTCACTGTCACAATGTAATGAGATGCATGTTACTGAAGTCCTTTTAGTGCTTTGAATGTATGTTTTGGGAGATGACAGGTTTTCTTCCTTCATCTCTTTATGTAAGAAACTGGTTTTACAGGGGTTTAGATTGGAATTTATGTGATTCATATCCTGATTCTCATTTGTATGTTAATCTAGTAGTTCTAGGTCTGTTTGACCTCCTCTGGGACCCTAGCTGGTTAAAGAACTTAGCAAGTGCATTTTTAGACAACAGCCTTCATGAAGAAACTTTGACTTTGGAAGGGAAATGAAAGAAGCAATAAAAATATGTTTTACCTAGGTATATATGAAAATAAATATGAAAATAATATAAATACGTAAAATATTTAAGTATATAAATAATATGAATACACACGCACATATACACATGCATATACACATATATAGTAAGCTTTATAGTTTTTTAAGTTACCCTATTCCCATTGCTGTAGTTCCTAGGCGAGAGAGATAGCTTACTGTATATATTGTGTTTCTTTCTTAGTGTATTTGGGTACCTTTACAATTTGTATTTAGTTCAAGTCAGAACCCACAGCGTAAGCCACAGCCTACCTCCCATTTTCACTATTAAAACAGCAAACTAAATCAGTTCCTACTCTAGGTCCTAACCCCCACCAAGTACTCCAGTGTCAGCAAGCCCAGCAAATCCCGCTGGGTTTTTTATGCTGCTTTGAATACAACTTTTCTTAAATGAGCCAGTCCAAATTCTGATCTTTACTGTAATTCTTTTACCAGTAAAAAGCCAAATTAAATTAAAAAAAAAAAAAAATCATCCTGCTGCCAGAGGCTTTTTCACCATAACCAGAATTTGACCTCTACTTGACTGTCAGCTGCTGCTTAAGCAGCTAAGAAACCATAAATGCTTTGTAGAGCAAAAAATATTACTGAAAAATAATACAGACCTGTGTAATGCAAAGGAGAGCGATATCTGAGCTGCTGAAACTGACCGGCACCGGAAAGTTACCAGCTATATTTTTTATTTTTTTTTTTTTAATGGCAGAAAAATGCCACTGATCTTTAAACTCGGCTCTCCACCCCTCACTGCTAACTTGGATAGATCTTGTTGCCTGTCGCCCTTGTCTCTGATAGTAATCCAGCCCCTTGGGCTTTGAACTCCAACTACAAGACTGTCCCTTGCTACCTCTCTTGCAGTGATGTGTTGCACAGGGAGTGTGCAACAGGGACAGGGAACAGGGACAGCATTTATCACAGTGTTTTCACTGCAGTTCATGGTCACTTTGAGCCTTTGCTGGTTTGATTCAGACAGGCTGAACTCACAGTGTCATTTCAGAAAACATGATAGATTGGCATTTAGAGTCTAAGTTTAGCCCTTAGCTCTGACGCAGCTCACTTAAAGTATAAATATATGCTCTGTCTACATCTTTTTTTCTGGACAGCTGTTCACAACCATTACAATGATACCCCCACTGCCCTCTCTACTTTTAAGATCTTAAAACCCTCCTTGACTCAAGGAAGGAAACAGAAAAACTATAATTAGGATCTTATTACTCCTCAGACACTACTTTTGCCCATTGGTTCCTAAAGGAATATACATCTTTTATCTATCTATTTTCTCTGTCATATTTGGTTTTTTTTTTCCTTCCTGTAGTTGCAACTGGGCAGCCAAGAAGTGTGTGTGAATGTATATATACGTATGTCTAAAAAAAAAAGTTAAATTTCTGTTCTCCACTCAAGCTTATCTTAAATATACCTTTATTTTAGAAAGATCTTACTTTGCAGGATGATGTAAAAATGTTTTCATCTTTGGAATATAATTTGGGAATAATGGAAACGAGGTAAGGATTTATTTTGCCTGATTTTCAATAACTGTTTAAGCTTCTTACTATACTAGAAAAATAAGGTATGAATTTCTATGATAGTGTATACAATGGCTTTAATTATTTTAGAATAAGTAACATTATTTCCTTACTTAAAAGTAGATGAATAAGACAAGGACCCTATTAAAAGTCTTTAAAAATTATGTTTTTTCAGACTGAATTAAGACCTGTATTTTTTGGGGGACAGGTGCAGTAGACTCAGGATCTTCTTCTTCCTCTTCGTCATCCAGCTTTGTGAATGGTGCTACCAGCAAAAATCTCCCAGCTGTCCAAACTGTTGCTCCAATGCCAGAGGATTCAGCTGAGAACATGAGGTACACAAGTTCTATCTTTTAATATTAATTATAATTTCTCCTCCCAGACCAGCTTTGTACATAAACTGGAGAGGATGAAACCAGACGTGTTTGTGCAGCCAACTAAATGGTTTACCAGATTTGAGTTGGTGTGCAAGAGACACATGAAGTGGGATCGCTAATACCCCTCTTACACCGGCAGCCAGGAAAACGCTCTCTGAAATTTCTGTTAAATATCTTTGTATAATAGGTTATTAGTTTGCAAAGGTATTGAGTTGTGCCACAGCACACTTCAAAGACAAATTTTTGACCTGTCTGCCCTAAAAGGGTGACACAGGTTATACTAAGGAGTTGCCAAGTTGCCACGTGTCCCTTAGTTGTCTGTCCACTTCGAGATATGTTTTTAAGAAGATTGGAGTGGAGACAGCAACCAAGCTAGCTCATGAATAAGTTAGTTTCATTCTTTATTGAACTAGAAAGAAAATAAATTAAGGGCCCTAGGTAACCTGTAAAATAAAAGTATTGGTGCTTCAGTGTTTTAACACACAGTTGTTTTGCACTTTTTTGCTGGTCCTATTTCAAGCATCAAGTGAGAGTTGCAGGTGGAATCACAGAAATGGGCGAGGGCCCAGCCTGAAAGTATGAGGACTCTTGGCTCCATTCCAAAAGGTGTGAATAATCAAGGAGAGAATGACCATCTGTATAATGTTATTTATTGCTTGACAGTGTTACAAAGCAAGTTAATAATATTATGGTGTAATTAAACCACTCCTTTTGCTTCTTGGCTTCTTAATATGTTAGGACAGTGCTTCACTGTTTTTTAAAATTCAGATAATGAAGTATATTAAAATTAAACTGTATTGTTAATCAGTTTCTTTTTCAGTTCTTTTAACCAGTGCAGTGTTCTTGGTTTTTTCACAAGCATTTTGAAAGTTTTTTGTCCTGCAATCAAATAAAAACTTAAGCTGCATAATTTAGAATTCAAATTTTGAATTCAGTTTGAACTCAGAAGTAGCTGTAACCCTAACCACCCCCCCCAAAAAAAAAAAAAAAATCTAATTTTTTTTTATAATTTTTGTTTTCTAACACTGAATTCAGCTTCTAGGAGATTAAAAGTCAGAGTTGTTTGTGGGGGCAGAGAGCGTAAAGTGAAAGCCTTCCCATACAGCAGTTGCATAGTGCATAGTGCTCCTTACAGCTGTAGGCTGAGCAAAGGGAAGCAAGAAGGAGAATGATCTTGGACTTTCAGACATTTAATAGCCTTGATTGAGACATAGAGATTTGGCCTGGAATGAGGTTGGGAAGGTGGTGTACCCTAATGATTGAAGAATGCATCGTAAGGTATAATAGATAATGGAAGCAGCTGTAGAATAAGATCAGTCTCTCTCCTGTGTGTGTGTTCATGCAGGAAAGTCAGTAGATAGGCCACCTGCTTCCCTGGAACATTTTTGCAATCTCTGTATACGTTTGGGTTTTTTTAATTCTGCTTGTTCTTTTTCAGGCTGAAGGACCAGAACTCCAGTTTTCAGCACATAAATGCATCAGGGATTTACATGAAGGAAAAAAGATTTTTTTTTCTCTGCTTAAATATTAATTTCTGTTCTTTGATATGCATTTTTAAACAGTGCTAAGCTTTGATCTCATGTTTTCACAGAACAATATTCCCAATTGCCCACTAGTAGATCCATAAGATACAAAATCTATCAACTCTCCATTTGATAACAAGGTGTTTATTTATAGCTCATCCAAAGTTTAGATTAATAGCACATCCACACCTCCCATATTACTTGATTTCTAAATAAAAATTGGTCTTACTTTAAAAACTTTTGAATTTGAAATTTTTTATATTACATGTAGAGTTTTGAGAGTCAAATGAACTCAAAAATTAGGCCTTTAAAACCAGTTTACAGTGAAACCATTATTTAGGTTTAGCGAAATCTGGATTAATATAGTAGGCTTTTTATCCTCAGCAGCAAAAGTTTGGGGTGGATTCATGAAGTAAATTAAGAACTCCAATCTGGTCACCTGCATTTCAAATATAGTCAATAGAGACTTTAGCATAATGAAATTCACTAAAACAAAGGCTGGTGATATGAATCCATCTTTTAAAATATTAGAAAATTCATACATATCGGAATTCAAAATGGGAAAGCAGCACATTGAAAGAAAGCAAGCTATAGAAATTCAGTAAAATGAAAGAAAACTTCCAGTCCGTTTATAATGTCTGCTTCCTTTCTAAATGTAGTAATCATCATGTGATCTGAATTAAAATATCCACATTTATTTAGTGTTTACAGATACTAGATAAAGTATAAAAGTTAAATATCAGTGTTCATTCTCTGTTTCCGTCAAAAAATGGAACTTCTGCCTGTAATGGTGCTTTTGAAAGACAATAGTATTTTGGTGGTGTAATTCAAGCACAAAGAAAACCCAATCAGTAGTCTGAAAGAGAACAGCAAAAATTCTTGGTAGATGAGACTGCATCTGTAATTTCTTTTCTATTTTTAAGGAAGTTCATTAAGATAACACATCAGCTTTTTAATCCTGGCAAGAAAGTTTCAGAGGGTACAAGTATTATTCAAGGGAAGGACTTTTGAAAGATACAATCCTTAGCACAATGCTGATGTTCACATACTATTGCTAGGTTTGTATCTTCAAACAAAGGTATATTATTTTTGGGATTTAAGAAGCATCAGAAGTCACAACACCTCATTGTACAAGTAGAAATGTTTCACTCTTCAAAGACTGTATTATCTCAATATGCAGAGAAGTATAAATGCAAAGAATATTTATTTACCTGAGATCATGTTTCCTCAAAGTGGGAGAAAAGAATATTGTTTTTCTTCATACCTGTGCTAGAACACTTTCTCATACACTCCCTTGTCTAGCATTTCAATGCCATGCAATTTGAATGCCTTTGCAATGCTATTTGAAAGCTTGAACAGAAAAAAACTTACTTGTGATTTCTTTGAGTAAATAAAAATTTCTTTTTTCAAGTTTTCAAAATGTATGTAAGATTATGAGATGCATATAAGCTGAGATAGGTGAAATAGACCTACACTTCAGTATCTGGCATTCTGCTTACCATGTTTGAAACTGAGAATAAAAATTTTACTTGTTCAGGAGTGCTCTCTAAATGCTGTAGGCTTTATAAGGCGATGCACTGCTGACTGACATGACATTCACATTTCCTTAAAGCCATTTAAACACTGTGAAGTTCAATGAAATTGTAACCATCCTCTTTTCTAAAGAAGTTTACAGCAACTTTTAAACCCAGGTGTGATCTGACATAATTTGGTTTCTGTTGTTACGTGTTCTTTCAATCATGGTCTCTCTTCTTCCACAGTATCACTGCAAAGCTTGAAAGAGCCTTAGAAAAGGTGGCCCCTCTCCTGCGAGAAATTTTTGTTGATTTTGCCCCTTTCCTATCCCGAACATTGTTGGGCAGTCATGGACAAGAGCTGTTGATTGAAGGTACTGGTTCTGTTACGAGGTTATATATTTTAGCTATTAGTCATTTCATATGAACAATTTTTTGTTTTTACTAGCCTTTTATAACTGTTTTTCATAAATAAATGAGTCAGTTGTTAATGTGTTGTTGATTTCACTTCCTTGTATTTAATTTCATTTAAAGAAATGAAAAATGATAGCTTTTTTTCCCTAAGTGAGATGCTGTGTAAAGATACATCCTGTCATCTTGGAATTAAAAAATATTTTATAGTTTGCTTTTTCCTCCTCAGAATATTGGTATAAGTGTTTCAGCCTGACTTTGAGAAACTAGTGAAAAATACAATTAAAAAGTATAATCAATTCCCATAGAACAAGTTAAATTGAAGACTGTGCTCTGATATTATTGATATGTATATCTATATTTGGTAAGGACACTATTTGCTCATGCAGGTCAGTTGGATTCACACAGGCAAACAGAGTTGTCCCTAGAGGGGAATGAAAAGTCATGATTTTTTAAAGAAAGTTACCCTTGGACACTTTTAGGGATTTTTATGGCGTTTTATGCATTGACTTTATTACTTCATAGGTAGAAAATTTGCCTCATAAGTGAGGCAGGAGATATTGCAGAAATTGCAAATACAGCAAGTTCATGCAGAAAGTAATGAATCAGTGCGAATGCAGGTAAAATAGTGATGGGGTACTTTGCATGAGTATGCATTGCTCCATTTGCATGAGTATGCATTGCTCCCACATCATATATCCAGATGAATATATACAGCCAAGTAACCTTTTTCCTTTCAGAATTGTTCTTGCACAAAATCTTCTTTACTGGGAGGAAAAAGTCTCATTAAGGCAAAGTATAATGTACAAATAAGTTTATAATGTGCACATTAAAAATACAGCCTTGTGTTCAAATTCTAAAACTCCTTCTATTATACATGTGTTTTATCTAAATATTAATGTACAATCTTTCTATGGTCTCAATTATTACTCTCCACAATGTTTGCCCTCTTTTAATGCTGGAAGTACTTCTAAATAGCCTTTTCCTGCTGTCTCATTATTATTTAATAATGTTATTGTTTAACAATACAAAGGACTGGTATAGCAGCTTGGTAATTCTCAGAAGCTTCAGGTATTTTATACAGTTTATTTTATAGCTATTAATAGGTTGCAGTTCTCACTTAAGGCACAGTTCTCACTTAATGGCACCTTAATGATCTAAGGTAGTCATTGAGAACATGGAGATGACTGTAAGATAGTTGATATATTCCATTCTTATTTCAATGAAGTTGATTGCAAAATATGTGGCAGTGTTTTCCTTTTCCTTTTGACAATTGATTAATTCCACTATAGTTTTTATACAATACAACTAAAATTATCTTGGTTTCACCTGAGTTCTTTCATAGATTAAAAAAAAATCCTTCATCAGTGCTGTTCCAACTTTGTCTTTTGATCAGAGTCATAGCAAGAACAAGACTACAGCATTTCCCAGCATATGACAAAGACTGAAAAGCTAGAGACCACAGGAACCTCACAACTGTATGGCAATATGAGTTTATCTCATTGTCTGTCCAGGGAGAGACATGGTTTTATTGTAGCATTCTGCGGATACCCACTTGTACTGCTGTTCCAAATTTTGTCCCATCTGTGCATCAGCCACCTAACTGAGTCTTGGGAATCATTGCTTACAGACCAAACACCAAGTTCCAAAATAAGGACTGTCATTTCCATAATTTTTCCTTAATGTTATGTCCAAACTTTTCTTCAATCACTCACATTCCTTTCATTTCTAAAAATTAGTAGTTTCTTCCCAAGATATTGAAATACCAACTTGTAAAGAAAAAAATCCAAGCACACCATAGATTTTACACTGCAGGACTCTAATTTCTGTTTGCTCCCTCTAGAATAGTTGGGCTTTTTTTCTTCTTAGCAGAGAACTTGGAAAGCTGCTTTTATAGTCACTGTGTACTTCTCATCTTTTCTTTTTTCATTGCTGAGACCCTTGATCTTAACTAAACTGAATTCTTGCCTAGTTAAGTTGCCTTTAAAAGTGAATTCTCAATTTTCTCATAGTCTGATACCTGACTTACTTTGAGAAATTTCCTGCCATTCTTTATTAAAAGCACCAGTGGTGGTCCCTGAAGTGCTTTAAAGTGCTCTCCATGTAATGACTCCTCAAAACACAGGTTTTTAGTGGCATTATTCAAGATATGTGAGTACATAGAATTCCTGTGGGGTTTTGATAATTTAAATCTGGGGTTTACTGGCAAGTAGTAATTAGCTTGTCAATTTTATATGAAATAGTTTAATTTGTTGCTTTATATGTAAAAGTTTTAGTTGGAATAATCAAAAAAGAAGCAAATAAACTTAATTTAATTCATTTAATTAATGAAGGTGCTGTCTGCTTTTCAGATTGATCACCATAAAAGTATTTCTTGCATTCTATGAAGCATGTCCTCTTCCTCTGATTATTCAAGTTTGAAATAGAAAAATGCCTTCCCTCTTCTTGCTGTTTTTCAATATCTCTTTATGGTATGGAATCTTTCTTGCTGATGCTTTGAGATAGGAAATGTGTACACAACTTAATTATGATTTCACTTTTTTGTAGTAGCTGAGCTGTCTCAAGCTTTTGGTAAAAATCTTGCAGTCATGCCATGCCACCTCATTTTCCTTTAGCTTGCGTCATCATTCTGTCCCATAGAAGACTGGCTGATTCATTGTTTGAGGGAACAATACTTAATATCTAAGCAGTGGCTTTATAATTTTTGTGTGGAGTTGAAATAAAAGGGCTGCAGTGATCTGGTCAGTCTAGACAAAAAACATGGGCCACTCATACTCAAAATTGTCTTGTTTTTTTTTGTTCATGTAAATTCCCAAATGTGACTGGTAGCAAAGGAACACTACCAAGTAGTAATCTGACACTGCAGAATAGATATCTATCGGGAAAACTCTCAGTTTTACTGAAATAGTACTCATTTTCATTCCTTTTTCTAAATCAGGTTCTTGCACTCAACTAAATTTCAAGTATTTCATCAACTTCCCAGAATGTAAGTGGAATTTTTCCTCAATGAGAGGTTAAAAATGATTGATTTGCAATGGAATGCAAATAGTTTCTGAGTGTACTGAAACTGGCCTACTGTGATTTGTCATCTCAGTTTCTTGTAATGCCTCACAGAATAGAAGTTTCAGAGGTTAAAATTGTCCATATAGAATCCAGTTGGACACAAACATGCAATATGTGTAGGTCACATTTTTGATCTTACCTATACACATTGTGGAGTTCCATTTAACACTTGCATAGATATGTTTTCAGTAATTCTAGTTTCCATATGGTCTGCAAATTCCCGCCATGTAAAGTGCATTACACCATTCTAGCTTTTAGGTGAAAATGTTACAGATGAGTGTAATCTAATCTGTAGCTAAAAGAAAAGTTGTATCTTCCTTTTGTCAAACACAGATGTGCAAAAATATTTTCAGCACAGCTGTTCTTGGAGTGTCCTGAACTGTAACAATAGGTCCGAGTTTGAAGCATAGTCACATACAACTCTTTCGCTTTTTTTTTTTTCTTTTTATGGAAGTACCAAACAAACATTACCAATGCTTTTCCTTTTCCTTTTCCTTTATCATTAAGCTGCATGGAAGGTCAGCCAGGTAGCCTTTCTCCAAAAGCACTCTAACAATTCTTTGGTGTACATTTGATATGTTTCTGATACATGCACAATTCAAATGAGATGAAACAGAAAATGGTTGTGTGCTGATAGGAGCAAAATCTGTTTCATCTCATTAACACACCACACAGCCTTATGAAAATATTCAGTAGAAGTGGTGATGGAGTAGCCTTGTATGCTATTTGACAGAAGACTTGGCTGAAAAATTGCCAAAAAAATCCTTTAGAAACCATGAATAGAACTTGGGTGCTAAATGACACTACTTTAAAAGCTCCCAAAGACCACAAGTGTGGCATCTACTAACACTGGCACAATCAGTTTCTGATTTCCTTGAACAACACTGACTTTTGTATTAGGAAAACTGCAATAACCATTTTCTGAATATACTGTAGTAATCTGGAAATCCCATATGCTTTGGGGGGGTAGGGGGGAGGTACTTTTTTGGTGCTTAACATGGCCCTCGGCTTTGTCTTGGAAGCTTCTCAGAACCCTTGTATTATTGTTGTGCTTAGGAGCACAGACGCTATAAAGCATCTGTGAGTGCATCCTCTTGCAGAACCTAATTTTCCATGCATATTGTTCTCTCATTCTTTACTCGCACTCTGCCATATTCAAAATATTTTTGTTTGTGTGTCCAGGCATGCCTTCTTTCAACTAATGTGACTTTGGGTAATTGCTTACCAGTCTGTAGCACAGCTTGTAGCCAGCATTCTGATCAAAATAAGTAAATATTAGCAAGTAAGAAAGAAAGGGAATTTAAAAATAGTATTATGATTTTCAAATTGCATTAACTGGAATTAAGAACGCATAAATAAAATGTGAAGCTATTCATAGTGCTGAAATTTCTATAAGCCACTTCTTAATCCTACTTTTGTATTTTTATTAGCTATCTTTATTACAGTGCAGAATTGTTCCTGGCAAAGCTAACTGCTTAGATAGACATACACAAAATGAGAAGCAAAGGCATTCCACTCGAGATATGTTGACTTATTTTGTGGAATAACTGAAACTCAATAAAAAGCCAAATTTCAACAAAGACAAATGCTGGGTCCAATCTGTAGGATCAAGAGTATAGACTATATCTGGAGGGTAGGAGATGAGAGACAAACCCACACAAAGAATGTAGGGATTGTTATAATAATTAGCATATTCTGGGCTCTCTTAGCTCAGCACTGAGGCAACAAGGACTTGTGCAATACTTGCATGCCTAGGAAGAATAGCTGAGGAGGTGATTTAATTTTTGTGCATAACTTTAGTCAAACCCCTGCCATCTGGAGATAGGACAGTTCTATAGCCAGCACTTCAAGAAGGACACACACACCTGCAGAGGGAACAGAAGAGCAGGCCACAAGAGTGATTGATGGATGGGAGATAAACTACATGAAGTACAATGTAAGGGGTTTGATTGGTTCAATGTACCAAAGAGAAGAGATAAAAAGAAGTTAGATAGTACAGGATATCTTAGCCTTTCTATCAACAAAATGCCTAATAGGGTAAATAACATTGGAAGATTTACTAGGGCTTACCATCAAGTATTGAGACAGATGTTACCTTGTGATCTTTGTGACTATTTTACACATTCTTTCTAAACATAGTCTTTGATCCAGCTTCTCAGGAGGAAAAATGTATTTGCTGAATGGTTTTGGAGCTTCTTTGTGGCTTGGGAGACTGTGAATCAGTTTCCTATGTGCCATTAACCTTAATTTGCTCTAACACTGCCATCACTGCATTTGGTCACATGGTCATAGACAGATGTACTTCGAAGTCAGCTATCCAACCACACAGATCAGTAAAAAAAGTTTTTTCCTTTTTTCTGTGGTTGGCTGCCTATCAACTGCAGATGAAGTCACAAATATATCATCTTCCCTTGAGGCATCATAGATGGTCTGTGCTGAAGTCACTGTATGAAACAAGCCTTTCTTTTGAATTTTTATGTGTGTTTGTGTATATATATATATATATGTAGAAAGTAATTCTCTTTTTTATTTAAGGAGTTCTTTAATTATTACCTTGAAGCTCATTTTTGTATATAACATTTTCTCCTTTCTCTGCATTCAGACAAACCTCATATAAAGCCCATCCCAGCTATAGTTAAACATCCAAGAATTCTTGTTAGAAATCAAGGTGAACATGAAAACTCTTTCTGCAGGGAGGTCAGGCTAATGTCATTTGCAGTGTGTGTCTCAGTCTACATGATCACTCTGTCCAGTTCGGGGTCAAGAATCTTACGGACTGTTTGGTTTGTACTGGGGCAAGAACGCTGCATTGGTTTTCAAGGCTAAGGAGTTCATAACATATTTCTTCTCTGCCATGCCGCCCCCCACTCCTTTCTTTCCATGTGCCCTAGGTGCCCTTTTTCTAATTCTAGTAAGAGGTTATGCTGCAGGCTTAGCACAGTGCTGTTAAAACCAGTGAATTGCCTGACCCAATCTTCTGGAAGATAGATTTCCCTAACTTTTGGTAGTAGGATTCCTGTTCATAGATTGGTTTTTATCTCACACTGTAAACACTGGTAAAGGAACTCACATTCAGACAGAAAACAAACCCCGTTTAGATAATAACGTTTGAACACTAATGAGTTGCAGGTAATGTTTTTTTTCAGTAAGTTTAAAAACATCCATCATCACTAAAAAGATACTGAATAACTTCATATCATTTCAAGCTTTGAGTGTTGGTTTGTACTTGGGGATATTTTTAATTATTTTCCTTTATTACTTTATGAATTGTTTCAAGTAATTTGCAAGGTTTGTATTTTACCAAGAAAATAATGTAATTCTGGTTTTACCGAGAAAATAATAGGTAATTTTGAAACAGGACATGAAAACCCTTGAAATCCTCCAATGGATATAATTCAAAATGCTGCTGCTGATTGAGATCTTGCCTACCCATATTGTAATCCCTTCATAAACAGAAAAGAAAAAAATCATGAATTTCAAACTGCTACCTACAGGCTTCTAAGGACTTTGTCATAAGAAGTTATCTGTGATTAGCTCTTAGTATCTTACTGAAGGGCTTCACAGTCTGCTCATGTTTCTGCAAACACTTCTGGACTGAAAGTGTTTCTTACTAAAAACATCAATGAGTCTGATAATGAGACAGAAAACAACACGTTTTCCAGAAGTCTGTAGGGTAGGAACAAAGAAATTATGAAAGGTTAAATGGATACTCAAATCTGCCTATTTATTTACACATACTCCAGCAGCACCAGGGTTCAAAGCTTTACGACTTCCACTGTGTTTTTCAGTATATGCTATTAGTGACAAGACAGATCCCAATACTGGCATTCAGAGGAGGTGCCACAGTAGAAGTCTCTCTTGTTTATCTACAGTGTTTATCTTCAAACTATAATGGCCCTCACACCAGTTACAGAACATTTTTGTTTCACATAATATTCCTTTATGATGTCTTTAAAGAGATATAATTACAAACACCCGAAAGTGAAGAGGAGACACATTCATTCAATTCTGAAGGTTTAACTCCTGAATGACTGAAGTTCCTGTGTGCAGAAGTATGTTCTAAACAGATGTTTAACATGGTAGGAAACATTATAAATCAGAGATCCAGATAGCAACTAGGAAATGCTTAGCATCTGACACCTTTTTGAAAGTAAACCTGCCAATAATTAATTGCGCATATGAGCCACTCTATCCCTGTCTAATGAGTTAGACACTTACTAAGATGCATTAGACTATGTAGCAGAGGTTAACTGCTCATGCCTCCTCCTTTGTCTGTGGCTTGTGTGGTCCCAACGTAACTTAAGGGTCAAAATTGTTGTTGGCACTCAGATTATATGTCCTTGATTATATTATCATTATTACATTAATTAATAATCAAGATATCTTTACAATCCAAAATGTATGGAGTTCCCATTAGGCAGAAGTTAGGGTGGGTCTGTTACTTTACCAGTGGAGAAAAAATTACTAAAAATGTGAGACTAATTGTAAAGTTTAGAATCAGCTACATATATTCAATAGAAGGGGTTAAAGCAGTAAAAAAAATACATGTCCTCATGATAACAAAAGCTGGTAGCAGTGTACTCAGGTTTGCTGAAAAGAAGCTGTGTTATCCTTGAAAATAAAAAAGCCACTAGATGTTTGAAGTTGCTAAATTACTGTTGAAAGTGCTACTATAAAAATTACATAATTAGAAACCAAACAATACCAGTTTGGTTTTAAAGAACCTGTTTTAAAGAACAGTTTCTGTTCTTTAAAAGAATGTAAAGAAATACACACAATACTGGAACCTTTAAAGAGCAAGAAAAGGAGTTGTTCGTGGTCTTTGGGTCCCCCATACCTTCAGCAGTATTGAGCATTTTCTCACAAGTTCCTTTTTCAAGCTAGTAGCCTGTCTTCTAGTTGCAAGCCATAAGGCCTGGGAAGGACTGGTCTTTTTGCCTCAAAACTCTAGAAGAACACCCTCCCTGAGGACTTCATACTTCTTTGTCCTAACACCATCCAGGTCAGAAGTCTCCCTTCTTGTACTAACTTTCAGCTTTCATAGAAAATAATCTTTTTTCCCCTTTCTTTTCTCAGTAAGGCTGTATCATACTACAAAAAGAGTAGCAAGAAATTTATTTAATGTTATTTCAAGGAAATAATTTTTTAAAGATTCTTGAGGAAGTTCTTAACATGTACAGGCACTACTGTAACATAGCCTGTAGGTGGAATCATCATATCAGGTATACAGCAGTGCTGCATGGTAACACTGGACAAAGTTGTACAAATTGTTTTTTAGAACAGCCACCTTTTCCCCCTTTATTTTCTCCTCTACTGTCCAGGTCCAAAGAAAAACGAGGTGGTATGCCAGAAAGGTATTCAGTATCTACAGGATGTTCATGCTGTGACTGAAACTCCCCACAGGCAGAGGTTCTCTGGTTCTTATTCCACTTAATTTATCATTCAGAACTCAGCAGGGGACTCTGCCTGATTTTGGACTTGAAACAGTTGGGCTGGTATTTGCCCCACCCTTTGGCCTGTAAAGGCCTAAAAATGGAATCAATCTACTTTATTATCTCAGCAGTATTTTCCAAACTACCTAACTCTGATAAACTATAGGGTGAAAATAACATCTCTGTATCAGATTTTGCCCTGAAAGGTGTATTTCTCATGAAGCACAGTTTAATAATCCTTTTCTGTGTAGCCTGAGCTCTGTGTCCAGATTCTTTACAAAACTAATCTCATTAGGGCTGGTCAAAGTTTTTCCTTCTGTGTTCCTTAACTGCCTCTCAATTTACCACCTGCTTTTATGACCCAGACTAAAACCTTTTAATCATTGATCAAGGTTGCAAAACTTCCTTACTTGTCCTCATGATTTAAAGGCACTTATACAGTTCCATATCCTATTGGATATGGATGTGCTTGTTTGCATGGCATAAAGAAAGAATATTCCACAAGAACTCTTGAATCAGTTAGCTTGAGAAACTACTACACTTGAATCTTTAAAATATGCCTGTTTATAGACCCTTTAGGTTTTGATAGAAAACAGTGTTAATGATAACATAAACATTAATGAACCATCAAGGCTGATTTGTCTATCTGTTAACAGACTCTCTACAGATCTGGGATTATTTTTGCAAGAACTAAGAGAATATATCTTTACTGTGTTCAGTGTAACTTTATGCCAAAATTTACCTCTCCTTCCAAAAAAGCAAACCTGCTAAACATACACTGGTTTATAGCATGTCTTATTTTTATCTGTTGGTATGTGGAATTTCATGAGCCAGTCTTTGTATACTAATAGTGATGTTGTCTGTGGAGGTTTTCTTGCAATGGAAAACCCTCATGCTGAAAGAACTTGTCAGACAACAGAAACAGTTGTGATATGTCAAATTAAGGTGGCAGAGTGATGTCAAAACAGGTCTAGGGAGAGCCATAACAATGTTACTGTCAAGTAAATAAAGAAAACTGAAACAGAAGAAATACAAGTTATTTCAAGAGAACTATGACTGTGGTGGTTCTGTGTTTTGAGCAGCACTGTTTTAGAATGATTACCATTTGTCAGTACGGCTTCAGGATAGGAGCAAGACCTGATGGCTGCCAATTAAGCTCAGTAAAGTTCAGTGTGGAAATTGAAATATTTTTTTAACTTGTTATCAAAGTCTCAGAAAACAATTACTATCTAAACAAAATATTAGTTCACCAACAGTGTGCTCAACTAGATACAAAGATGGTCGTCTTGGCCTTAGAAATATAGGGAGCTGCATGATTTCTGTGATGTTATACTTTGTCATGGTACTTGTAAGCTGCTCTAGTTCATTCAGTGATCTCTCAGTATGGCTCCAAGGTTGCCAAGGAGAAGAAATATAAGGAAGTAAGAAGTAAGGAAGACTAGTAATGAGTAAGTGGTTTTACTTTCTTGCCTTCTTTTTTGTCTTCATTTGCCATACATATATTTTAGTTGTGTCGTGCCATGATAACAATATTCCCCCTATAATAGGAAAGAATGTAACAAAGAACTAGAAGGTAGTAGTAGAAAAAAGGAAAAAAAAAATTACAAACTTAAGGCAAAGTGACAGTGAGTAATGCATTTTCAAGGCAAGAATGATATTCTAGAGACTGTCATTAGGGATCATGCGTATGATCCATCTTGTACAGGATGTCACTTTTGACAGGTTAGAAAGAATTGGAAGAGGTTCATGAGGTGAAGGGAAAACATAGTGTAATGAAGAGATGTAGTGAAGGTACAAAATACAAACATTTTTCTTGTGTTAATGAGTGAAATTGGCTTGTGTACTTCTTTGAAAAGAATTCACTGTTGAGGTGATTCTTCCAAAACGTTATTTCCTCTAACACAGATGTGAGGGAAGGTGATGGACTGAGAAAAAAAGAGGAAGGAGGGGTAGATGTTTCTTCATTTAAATAAGAAAAATGTGAGGGATCAGTAGAACATGAAATCTCAAAATAGTTGGTTTGGTTTTTTTTCCCAGATGTATTGAATATGTGGCAACTTCTATGGTATTGGTTTTTTTCATTTACTATTTTTTCTACAAATTTCATCACAAGAATAGTACCTTGATTGGGAAAGGAATGTCATTTTGAGAAAATATCATGACAAAACTTGAAAAAATATTTTAACTTTATACATTTTAATTTTTTAAATGGCCTTGGTTTTCTTTTTTTATTGGGATTTTTTGTCCTTATTCCATCCGTTAAAATAAAGCATCCTGGGCAGCAGCTCTGATCCACTTTATCAAGTAATATCATAGGATAAAGGGGGAAATCAGAAGACATTCAGGATTCTTTTTTTTTTTTTTTTTGACAGTGGACTGTTGGGTGTTTTGAAAAAAGTGGGTTGGGTTTTATTGAGATTCTTTCTAGGTAAATATTGGATTATCCAGAAACTGTGTCTAAGTGTTTTTCTAAATTTTAGATCTGTTATAACTATTAGATAAGCATATTAGTCAACTTCAACAATTTTTTGAAAAAAGGTCCATCCAAAAAGTTACAGTTTTAAGAGAAGGACAAGGAAATAGAAATGCTTATATTGAGTAAATCCCAATGGACTGTTGGTCAAGAAAAAAATTACCACAGGTGCTAACAATGAAAAACTGCATCAGTTTTTAAAATCTTCAGAGAGATGTGAAACTGAACAGTGGTAGTGGATTTCATTTTATTGATTAAGTGATAACTTTCTTAGTTAATGAATGAGAATTTGTGCATCATGTTAACTAATGCAAAATTGACAGAAATTCCACATGTTGGTATAAGGCTGGACTTTTCAGAGTAATGTGGCACCAACATCAGTTTTGTCAATATCATTACAGCACATGGGATCACAGTATGAAAGTCTGGAATTTTATGAAGTAAATCATGTATACACTGTAATAAATCTCCTCTCTGTGGGTAGGCTCTCAAGGGTTTTTGCCATTCTGTGATTCCATCTGGATATTTTATAGTCCTCATTCAGATTCCTTTTAGTAACAGCAGTGGTGAAGAAGTATAGGTTGTCTTGCTATAATAAAATTATTCAAGAAACTGTTACATAATATTCTTATTCTTTTAAACATTATCCTAGTATTAAGGCCTGTTTTATTTCACAAATTTGATTAAAATGCCAAACCATTAGAGCTGGGTTTGAGCAGATTAAAATCTTTTTTTTTATGTTGATCTGTCTGCGTTTATTTGAGGTGTTTATCTTAAGATATAAATTCTAAAGATTTCTGATAAGATTTTAAAGGTATTTCATTTGATAGCCTGGATGATACAATTTCTAGTTTTCAGGTACTGGATATAAAGAAAATTGGATGTATTGTGAAGTACGTTTCACCCTAACAAAAAATCATAAAAGAAGTGTAACTGTCTTGATCAACTACAAAAGCACTGAGTCAAATTCACATTTGTCATGTTTTTCTGTGTCACTTTTCTGCTCTGTAGAGGAGATCTATCCATACAATGTATGGTCTGGAGTACTAATACAGCCATCTTTCATGGTCCCTAGGGTTGGTGGTAATGTTGTGTTCTGCCAGTCAAGGCTGCAGAAGGGAATTGTTAAATCCATAACCCTGACTTTGGTATTTTAGTGAGTTACGTTCTTTGAAATAGCATTTCCTTTCATCTAGTGAAAGTGAAGTTGTAATTATTTTGCAGCAAGGCTGTGATTTCCATCTGCAGACTTTCTGCAATTCATGAATATTTGCCAGCCTTTGCTTTTCATAAATTAAGACCATTAGCATAATTTAAATGTCTACAAAATATGTGACGTGTGTATGGTTCTAAAAACTTTGCGTGTAATCTTGCAAAACATTACATTCAGTTTAATGCACATCTTGCCTTTTTTTTTCCTAATAATTGCTTTGCTTGGAATAAGAATATCTGTAATTTTAGTTAAGAGGTTTACATACTTAGCATTTACTTTAAAACTTTTCAACTATCTTTAGATATTCCCTCCATCTTCTCAGATCTGTAATGAACTCACCAGCAACTTGATAATTGATTAAAAGCATCAATTTGAATCTAGGTTTCTCTGAATGACAAATATGGCGAGAGGGAATAATGTAAATTTAACCTATCCAAGTAATTTTAATTTATATTCAAGAAAGAAATCCCAAGTTTATTTCTTTGATTCTAAGTTGGATTTATGCAAATATTTCAAGAAAACATTCATCATAAGATTTTGCTGGGAGAAGGACATTTTGCAAGAACAAATGAAACTTGAAGGAAAACTTGCATTTACAGTCAAAATATTAGCATCACTTTTTTCCTAGCACTGTCACAGCCAAACATGCTTTAGTTTCTGTCAGCAGCATGAACTGTCCTTGTAACTTTGTTGTGTCACTCCTAATAAATGTTGAACAGGGTGTAAGGGAATAGTGCATCAAAAATGAAGAGACAAGTTCTAAGTGACAGTTACCAGTGGAAATTTCTTACTCTCTCACTGAGCACAGAAGTCAGTAAGGACTTTGAGAAGAGATACCACAGTATGAGTTACCAGTAATTATAGTGACCAAGTTGAAGCAATACAGTTTTGCTTAAAGTGCATGAAGACTATATCATTAGGAAATAGAAATAGCTGACCTTACAAAAAATATATGTTAAAAAAATTAATTCTAGTATTTTCTGGGGTTTCTGTGTTTTGGTTTGGTTTTTTACTACTTTTAGGACTATATGCTCATTTCTAAGTATATTTTATGCACTTTTCATATATTAATAAAATAATGCATATAATGGCATGTCTTTATTTTGTCATAAGCATTTTTTTTTTTTTGTCAAAGCTCTTGTAGCTTTAATCCACGCTATACAGGAGTAATAAAGGCCAAGGTTTACCTGTGAACAGGATTAAATGGATTAAACTTTCTTAAGCTTTTTATTTAGCCATACCTGAGACTTTAAGATAAGCTATAACTGAGTGAAAGGTTTCTCCTGGCTGTAAAGTATAGTTAATTGCATTCTTTTTTTGAAGTTGAACATAAGATATAAAACTATTTAACTTTTGGTTTTGCTAATATTACAATTGATTCCAGTTCCAATAAAGGTTTAGGTTGACACAAAGTAAAATCATTGACAGAAAATGCAGGCAAACCTTGATAAAGACCAGATGAAACTGTGGTGGTATTCACTTAGATTCATACACACATTGTATTAATAATAATAAAAAGAAGTTCAAAACCATGATCTTATTTCACAAGGATTTTTTTTTAAATTGGTTTTATCAGCCTACATTATATTTCTTCACAATAGAAATTCACACTGACCAGTTCAGCATGATGACTTCGAGGTTTTGAACCCATGACTTCATTAATGCCACAGGCATGACTAAAATAGTGTAGTAGAAATTAATCTTTTCTTAGTCATTAATAAGTCACAGTGAAAAGAAATAATTAGCATATCTGGGCCAACAGAACACTGAAAAAGAAGTCAAGTAAACGAGAGCTTTTCAAGATAATTGCCAGACATACATCATTTATTCCTGATTAGCTAAGGTCATGCACTTGATGCTCCCAGTTTTTGCATCCATATATGTGGTCATTGTTACCATCAAATTGCTGAATTTTGATGGCTATATTTAATGAACTGAGAATAGACCATAAAGAAAAGTACTAAGAGCAGCAAATATAAAGAGCATGTACTCCATTCAGTTAAAGAGTGCCCTTTTTAACCTTCCTGTATGCAGGAAATACCCACTTGTACTTTAGTAATTACATTAGCTTCCTTAATGGCATTTGATACAGATGGTATAGGAAGAATTTATCTGCGGCTGAAGAATGCAGGCAACAGTTTTAGTTTGAAATGGGAATACTTTTTTCAGTGGAGTTAAGAGGGGGTAGGGAGGGGAGAGAACTGAAAATAGATATGTGTGCTCTCTTCCATCAGAGAAACCATTATTTTTCAAAGGTTGTTACCATTTTTGTTTCTCATTATGTTAAAAGTAATAAAATCTTACACACTCTAAAAGTCTCTGTCAAATCCTGCAAAACAGTAAATAGAAAGAACAAATGCAGCTGTCAGTGTGTTTTGGGGCTTAGGAAATTTTTTTTATTCTGATTCATGTTACAAATTCTAGTTTTGATTTTTGTCAAGATACCTTAAGCAGTTTATATCTTCTCTTCTGTCTGTAAAATGGGAGCAGGACATTTTCTTCCTCCTTTTCTATTTTTGTCTGGTAGAAAATATACTGTCTGATGAAGTAAATCGTTTCAGTGCCTACCATGCTAAAAGCAGTAAGGCAGTTTGCAGAATTTTGACTTCCTAGAACAGAGGATTGTGCAAATTTAAAAACAAAAAGAGTATTAAAATGGTTTTTGTTTTGTTTTGGTTTTGTTTGTTTGGTTTTGTTTTTCTGTTGTGTGTAGGATAAGTTAAGCAGAAGAGAATTATTATTTGCCCCTACAACTTTTGATTATGTGGAATCTTTATAAACCAGAGATTGCATTCTGACAGTTTTTCCTACTAGGCAGAAATGGATCTGTCCTCCATTAGGTCTGAACTGGTTTTGTCATTCTCTGCTATTGACTCCAGAACAGATCTCTACAGTAAACTGAAGATTAATTGTGGTTTGCATAACAGAAAAAAAAATATCTTTACTTAATTCAAATCTTAACTGCTTAACCGTGAATAAACAAAAAAAGGGATGAAGCGCAGTAGAGCCTTTGGCAGCCAGGAAGGAGGAAATGGAGCATATAATGGAGGGCACACACTTTTCCTCATGCTTTGAGTGGAAGGAGTCCCTGAAGTGGGACTAAGAGACTGATAAGCAAGAAACTTATAATGTGAAAAGGTGACCCTTTTTATGAATGGTTCATTTTTCTGTATTCACTTTTACTTCAAAGAACATATGGTATGAGTACTTAAACTTGAATAGAAAATATTTCTGTTTCTATTTTCTTCTTCTTACCCATCAAGTTGCATGGTATTATCTGATTTCTGTCATGGCTGCTCTTATTTTTGCTTATTCATAATTGGAATATTGCACAGTTAATTTCTGATGTGGACAGCTCTCTGCAAAGGCTATTCCTTGCATCCATCTCTGACACTATGAACTTCTTTTATGAGGCTCTCCTATCTCCCTCCATATTTTCACATGTGAAAAGTGCTAGTCTCTAAGATAGTTATTTGTTTCTTTCTTCTTCTTTTGTTAAAAGCCAGCCTCTTAGAATATCAAGTTTTGAAGTTATGAGAGGTGTTAATGGCTATTACCAGTGGATTGTTTCATCAGTAGGCAATTACAGAACTCTCCTGCTGATGTGCTAACTAGGTCCTGTAACCTTAACTATGTCCTCCTCTTCCTGAATTTCACCAAAATCAGTTTGATTTGCTTTTTGAATGCTAGAAAACTGCATGCAAGCTGGCAATTAATTGTGAAATGCAAAATTTATCAAGTGATGTCTAGACAAATAGAGAAAATAATTTTAGATCAATTGCTTTACTCAAACCATCAAACTATTTACTCGAATCATCAAACTATTAAAAAGTTATATATAGCATATAGAAATTATTACTGTAAATAAAAAAGTTTGCACTAATGTAATTATTACATACTTCATACAGGGAGTCCTGTTTTATTATGTACACAACATTTGTGTCATTAAGACTAGATCATCATTTTTATCTGGACAGTAATCATAAGTACTTATCTTGGCTTCGTGCCATTTAGGCATGTTTGGTTTGAGCCATGCTCCAAACTTCTTTTCATATTGTTTGAAGCTACACAGGTGACAACAGCTACACAACTGTCTCAGAAAATTAAGAACTTCAAATTTAATAGATTCATCCAGGAAATACTCATGAGTTTAATATGTATATTTTGTATTGAGTTTTCTATTTGGAAACCTGATGAAGATGCAAAGAAATTACTGATTATGCATAACATTAGCTATGCCATTTACTTAGTTTATTTTTTGTAGCTGTGTTTGACACTTATTCTGGATACATTTGTTCTTTTGATGTGAAATCAGAAGGTGAAGACATGTACCAATTTAGAAGACTGTATAGAATCGCAGAATAGTTAGGGTTGGAAAGGACCTTAGTTCCAACCCCCCTGCCATAAGCAGGGACACCTCACACTAAACTATGCCACCCAAGGCTTCATCCAACATGGCCTTGAATACCACATAGGAATATGTTTGTAAGAGCATTATATTGCCTTGGTCATATTTTAATACATCTGACGTATGATTTTGAAAGATGATAAGTGAGGGTGTGATGATTTTTTTTTTAGTTTTACAGAATATGAGGTGGATTAAAAATAAACCAGAGAACATCCTGTGATAAAATATTTGATATGTCTCTGCTACCTGCATTTGTTTAACTGTAGAGTCTTCTGTTTGGATTTTCTTTGTCAGCTTTCAAACAGTGGAGGTAGTTTGCAGGTGATAAGTATCCCATTAATCTTTCTGCTCCTCTAGCACTTGAGCTTGAGAATAGCTGATCAATTACAGCAATTGTCTCCCTAAATGAGCTTTGCACATCTGCTTCTTATTTCATTAGTTAACTGCACATATATCTGATAGAATGGAATCCTAGTAGCTTCTTACAGCTTGTTCTGTGGTACTATACAATAAGGATGGGGTTGTTAGCAAAATGGGCACAAAAGGGTATTTATCCACTACCGGTAATAAATATATGTGCTATTGTGTAGGAGTGCTTTTGTCTCTAATTGCTGTTTGTAGAAACATACTTAAAACACCTCAGTTTGCTTTTCAGCTTCCTATTTAGACCTCAGTTGCAAGCTTTACATTTGTGAATTTCTCATTTATTTAATACACCCAAAGTATTTCTATGCCCAAAACCATTGTGTTAATTTTTATATGAGTTTAGACAATAGAAGCTACTATATAGTTAATAGTAAAACATAATTTTCTCCATGTCTCTTTACAATGTGTCTTTTAAAAACTTGAATATGTTATCCCCCTCTCAGAAGGTAAATTTACGTTTCCAAAGCTGCAAACAAATATTTATAATAGTGGCAATGTCATTAGGCAGTGATTAAAAAACATTCTGTCTTGAAGGTGGTATAGATTGGTGAAAATTTTGATGCTTTCTGAACATTTAAGTGTATTTGAATCTCAAATTCTCAGATAATTGTGCTTTAAAATTATTTTAGTGAATTTGAGTAGCAATAAATATACATTACAGATACTAAATGGAATTTCTGAAGGTGTGGAGTTATGATAACTAAATATCACCAATATTAATTTTTTTTTTTTTTTTTTTACTATTTATTTCAGGTTTGGTTTTCATGAAATTAAG
>NDXB01004606.1:9412-21938 GCA_002631895.1 Agapornis roseicollis
GGGGGGGGGGGGGGGGAGGGGAAGGAAGAAAAAAGATGGAAAAAAGAAAAGCAAAATCTCCAGGCCTTCCATTTCTTCTTCTCTGGCACTGCTTTATGAGTGCTGATGACAAATTTGCTTCTGTAATCAGAACTTGAACCCATCTGGGGATGAGATTGGCTGCTAGCTTAGTATTTCCACTTAACATATTCATGATTAGCATGCACAGAAGTAGTAGAATTAGGATGAATGTTTTTGGAACAGTACAGATAAATCCTCATAAATGTAGTACAACAGCTCTGGAAATGCACAGTGCTGAAATGTAATGAAGCTGAACTCTGCAGAGAGTTTGGTATTCTCAGTACCATGCCTCTCCTAATGAACTCATTTAGATCAGAAAATGGATTTAATATTTTATTGGAATTAACCTGAGCCAGTAAAGAGGATTACAATTTCTTTCTATGGTGATATTACAGGGTGAGGTAGCATGTTACATAGAATATTAAGCATTTCGTGAGCATTGTCATGAAGCCAGAAAGAGTATAATATAATTGGGTTTTAATATAGTGATATTGTTCTTATAATAATTAAATTTGAAAAATAATAATAATATATTTGAAAATTATTTAAATCCATGTTTTGTTGCATTGTCACAAATTAAAAATGCTTAAAATAAAAATTGTGCCATGTTTTCCTCAATTTCAATAATTTGTTTTTAAACATGGAAAACTAGTAATACCACTAATAATACCTTCAAGACAGGAAGGTAGACACCGTCTAGAAAAGAGGAAAGGAAATGGGAAGTGTATTCCATTTTCTTTATAATATCATCTTCTGGTAGGAGAAAACATGCAGAAATCAGGAAGAAATCTTGACATAAATGCATGATTTTCCTTTGTTTTTTAAAACGTTGTTGTGTCCTAGCATTGCTTCTGTCTCTTATAGTTGCAAACATGTTCTTAATCACACTGTATGTTCTACATTTGAAACGTTATTTACTGAAAAAAAAAATATAGACTAAATTATTGTCATCTTAGTTATCTTTCTAGATGGCACGTGAAAAAAGAACAAGAACAAAACCTGAAAGATTTAGTACTTCAAAAGCTTGGTAGTGTTGTTTAAGCATTATTGTAAGCAGTTTTGGTTTGTTTTGGTTTGTTTTTTTTTTCTTTTTTGTTTTATTTTGCTTTGTTTTGTTCTTTGTTTTTTTTTTCTTTTAAATGAAATTTAGGGCCTGAAGTTGCCTTTAAATATAGAGTGTCTGTAAAAATCATCTTTTGCATATCAGAACAATTACTAGTTTTACCATGTGAAATGCGATGTATGCTGTGCTAGGGAATAGCTCTGAGCCTGGGGGAAGTACAGAACAAAACCAGGTAAAGCTAAAAATTCAGAATAGATGGAACTGGATGCATGGACTGACTTCTTGAGAGAATTTCCCCCTGCCATCAAAGCTTTTCACTTAAAGTGCCTAAATACACAGAATTAATTTGTAAGGTCACTAAGAAGGTTTGTTTCCTTTGTAGCAACCTTTCAGCAATTTACTTCAACAACTGAGTAACATATACAAGCTGTTTAGGTTATGAGAAAGATCAACAACAGAAAACATAGCACAGTCAGTCCTCAGAGTGATGGTTTTTGTGCTGGAAAAAATAATCTTAAATACAGAGTTAGTATGGGAATATGGAAAGAGAACAATCTCAACAAGTACGAGGTTTCTGAAGATGGACAGGGAGTACATGGAATGGCTACACAAGAAAATATACTATGTCATGATGATGGTAACTTCAATAAGATCAAGTCAAATAGCTGTATTTACTGTGAAATAATTTCTTTTCAGTCAGTCTGTACATTATGTAGCAGCATAGAATCTGCTACAAGTCTACATATGCCTCATCACCACTGCCTAGACAGGGCTTTATATGGTTCAGAAGTTCTAGGGGACTGTTCAGTAATTCAGCATTTTATTGCATTGCAATCTGTATTGAAATCTCATGGGTTTACATTGGTTTATTGATGTTTTTGTAATATTTCCTTTTCTCAGGGAAGATAAATAATGGGAACTTCTTTATTCTTGGTTGGTCTGAGTCTTGCTATATCTAGAACCACCCTAACATATTTTGCTACCATTATAGTCAGCACAGGAAATGTAACAGTTAATTCAAGAAAATGGGGTCCTGGCTATAAGTCAAAAAATTCTGTATGATTGGATTAAAATATATTTCAGTGTTTCGATGAGTCATTTCAAAGCACTTTGGATGTTATTTCCAACATGTATTTTTTAACAGTAGTTTGGGTTTTTAATGCGTTCTGGTGGTTGTTGTTGCTATTCTCTCAACTCTCTGGATCTGGAATTATTCATGTACATCACTTACTTTGGCATCCTGCCATATTAATAAAAAGAAGTTGCAGAATATTAGTCTGCTTGAGTGGTAGTTAAGTATGGCATCAGTCTTTTCCATTTTTGTGAATGCTACCAACCTCAATACTTCCTCTGGGAATCTGCCTTTCTTTTCTGAGTCCAGAAATTACCTCTTTTGCTTTTCCTTCTCACTGTGGGTAGTGAGAAGAAAAGAAGAACAGAGCAAGAGGGATGAAAAGTAATGATCTGCTGGATGCTTGCTTTCTCTTCCTTCCTCAGCCAGTTCTGACAGCATCCTGAAGAGATGGTAAAGAAGCCTGTCGGAGGCGATTTGTCTCAAGGAGGGACTGAAATTCTCTATAGGGCTAAAATGCTGCTAATCATTGTATGAGTGGTTTCTCCTTGCAAGAGCATCTCAAGAGGTGCCACTTCTTTTTATTGAATTTTGACCTGCCTATGCATACAGTATTGTCATAGGTGAAGTTGTGTGTTGGACTTGAGCAATAAGCAAGTGGGCTACAATGACAAACAGTAGGACTAAAATTTTAGTAATGATGTCTTAATAATACAACATTGAGTTGTAATTGTCCTTTCATTATAAATACATTTTCTTCCTTGGGCTTTTATCTCTGTTCTCACTCAATTTTTTCATTTTCATAATTAATTAAAATGGCAATGTTCTATAACCAGTGATTGAATTATATGATATTACTTGCCTAAGGCGATCAAAATTAATCAAAACAAGGAGTGAAAGTTTTGCTATTTTTAATACAGCTGATTTGATTCCTGAGGTTTTGATCAAATTAAATGAAGGATCAAATTAACCAGTGATTAAATTGAGTAAAAGGCACTTTGTATGCCTGAAATATATTTTAATCTAATAAATTTCAAGACACAAAGTATTAACTGGTGTTTTAAAAATTCATTTGTATTTCACTGTTTAATTTTCTAGAAACTATTTCCTTCTCAAGGTTAGAACATTTTACAAGAGAAAAAAGCACACTTTAATTTCAATTTTCATTCTTTTTTTTCCCATACTATTTGTGTTTACAGAGAATCCTTTGCATCCAGAAGTTATTATTCCAAAGCTTCTGAATTCAGCCAATAATGATGTGCCGAAGGCTAGTTTAGCAGAAACCTGAGACTCCCTAGAAGAGAACCTGCCAACCTGCACAGACAATTTTGAACACGAAAGACCTCTTAGGCGGTTACCACTTAACCCACGCATTTGTAGAAGTCTACTGTTTTGCTGTTTAGACTTTCATTTGTGATCTATTATAACTAGTGTGTTTGTTTAATGGAGTGGGGCAACTTTTCAGTATACACTGCTAAGTACACTGAAATTGAGAAATGAGATTTCTGTTATGGTGCAGAAATGGTCGCCATGAGAACAAAATTATTCACAGATTTTTTGTTTGCATGGTAGGAAAGAAGCTTGTAACTGCACTCTTGACTCCTGCTGAGAGTTTGCACTGACTGATGGAAAGTGGCTGACCCAGCTGGGGCACAACTGCAAGAAGCTGAGGCTGGAGGTAATTTTCTTAAAGGTGGTATTTGCTTAACATTTAATGTTCCTCAGAATCAGAGAATGACAGAGAATGACAGAGAATGACCTTAAAAAGGCAAGGTGAGAAACAAGGTCCAATTTTGTGAGTTACAGTGTTAGGTAAGTGTTACCTTATATTTAAATGCTTCTCTTCCACTCTTTGCTGTTAGTAGAAGTGAAATAAAGCTACAAGTGTGTAAACTTACTAAAGATTGATTAAAAATACTTGATGTTGTGTATCAATGCTGAGTGTACTTATGCATTTGAGGCACTTCGGTTGTAAGAGGAGTCTAATTCATTACTCTTTAAGTTCTGGAAAAGTCATACTTAAGGGATTAGATCTATTTAGTGTGGTCAGCATGGTCAGTCTGCTGCAGCTATTTTTGATTAATGCATGTACTTTCTCTTAAAGAAAAAAGGGAATAAAAAAATTTTAGGGAAGGAGAGAAAAATTAAAAATGGACACTGAGAGTAGTATGCATGTACTATCATACTCTAAGGAGCATTTTATAGTAACTTGCAGTGACATTTTGAAATAACCGTTATCAAGAGGTAGACAACTGGCACAAGCTGGATTCTAGCTTATTCTGTGCTTCAAATTGGTTGTTAGTCAGTGGGAACAGAAACAGTGAGATAAAAGTTTTGTGGTAGCAGGTTGATAGTTCTGGTGATAACCTTAGGAAGAGCATGGAAGTCAGGAAAAATTGCAAGCTGCTGGACAGTTAAGACAGTTACTGCTGATAGAGGCAAAAAGTGGAGAAGCCATGGAGAACCTTAGTGTTGCATGGCTTATAAATATCAGGTTTGTGGCCTTTAGGGTAATTAGCTTTATTCTACTGGCTTGTCTTACATACACTGTGCAGAACTTAACCTTTAGAATGCATATGTTCTTTGAGTCTCTGGTTAACATTGGTATTTTGTGTTAGGATGCACAGTGCCTGCATAAAGATGAGAAGATGTCAACGAGTGGCATATAAGTCTGCAAACACCTGCAGCTTTACAAAAAGTATCTACATAGGAAAACATAATGTCTTAGAAACCCTACATGAAAGATCCCTTATAGACTCTAAATTGATTTCATGTCACGTTTTTTAATTATATTTGGTAATAAATATTTAATTTGATGGGAAAAAGATTTTGAGATTCCTCTTCTGGCCTTGCTATCAATTTGGAATTTGAGTTTGGACCTGCATTTCAATAGCTTTTTCTTTCTCTTCCATGACCTGCAAAAATGAATATAATTTTATTTATTTACGTGATATGGTACTTGCATGACTAATACATTTTACAATCCTTGTATAAATGCTGTCATGGAGCACAGTGCATTAATGGTGTTTGCACTGTGCATTTTAAAACAGCAAATAAAATATTTAGAAAATTGTTTTTAAAAGTTTTATCAAAAGTATTTTGAGGAATGTTTGGAACGGCAGGCAGAGATTGATGCTAAAGGTCAGGTATATAACTATATTTCCATTATGTCCTTGGAAGCTATTACATTTTCTGTACCAGTTTTAATGCTGAATATGACATCTGTGAGTTATTGAATGTTGTTTATTATTTCCTCAGATCTTGCTGACTTATAGAAGTAGTTCTTTAGCAACATTTCTTCCATTGAACTTATTTTTTCCTACTTCACACTTAATTTTAAGAACTTGAGTTATTTAAAAACATGCTGACAGTAAATGCAACCCTCTTTAAAATTCCACTACCTACCCATTATTCTCTTTTTTTTTCTGATGGACATAATTGAAATTCTTCTGCTTCCTCTTTGGTGTTGTGTTCTTCCATGACATCTAGAGGCCAAAATTGATGTGAGCTGTAATTAATCTTTCTGCGAGGCATTATAGACCCATTGGTAAATCAGAGATAGGGATCACACTGTCTGCCTACATAAAATTATTGAACATCCCAGAACAAATCTGCATTCAGAAACTGTATTTCATAGTGTCATCGTCCAGCAGATACAAAAGATCTGTTCAGGAGAAAAAATAAAAGTGTGAAAAACAAAGACTGCATTTGTTTTATATGCAATCCCCTGTGCAATTAATTCATATACAAGTTGTACAGTAATCTAATTAGAGCATCTGACATTTGCCTGTGACAGCCAGAACCCGTTAGGTAATCAATAATGCTAATGTAAAGTGCCTGATTAAATACACATTTTCCATCTGTATTCTCAAGTTGATATGCAAATTCACCTTGCCTGTATGATTTCTAATTCCTGTGCTCTGATTTTTGCTTTTAACTGTATCTACTGCCTCCATCACAAGAACAAAAAGACCATAATTTCCTATAATAAGCAGAATAAGTTATACTGTTGAAGCTTCATGTACATTCTTGCAAGCTGCTTAAAAACACCTCATTTAATAAAGATGTTTCATTAAGTCATTATTATATATTTGTAAACATATTGCTAAATACAGCAAGCACAAATTGCATGTGTTGCTTTCAAACTTCAGTTTACTTGGCCTAAATGTGGATCACAAATGAGTATTTTTAATATTTTTCTATTTTATTAATAGGGAAAGATAAAGATTCATTCTGTGATGATGGATGCGGAAAATACTTCTCCCTGGTGAACAGAGAGAACCTTTTCTGTAATTTACTGTGCTTTCTAGATCTGCTTTATTGTTTTAGATTATATATTTTCACTTCTCTTCCCCCTGCCCTAAAACTGCATATCAGGCTGACTATTAACTATATCATGGCAAAAACACTGTCTCTCAGGATGTAGCCCATCGATTAGCAATTAGCTAAGCTTGTTTCAAGTCATAAACACTTTAGACCTTGAACTGATGTTTACACTGAACCTTTTTAACTAGTTTATACTTGTTCCTATAGCCTTGGAATTTAGTTTCGATTATCAACATCCAACTGCAGGTCCTTGGGTGTGTGAGAGATCACTATCAATAATAGCAATTACTTTCTGTATAATGTTATGCCTAAAAATGCCATACTGCTTTAGAAGTCTTTGAAGTTAAATCACAAGGTCTTCATTTAGTACTCCAGCTCAGCCCCTGAACCCTGTTCTTTAGCTTGTCTGGAATTGGTGGGACAGTCTGATCCCATGGACAGGTCAGGCAGGAGTCAACAAGTTGCCTTGGAGATGAAAGGGGAAGCTCCTGCTTAGTGCCAGGAGCTGGAGAAATTTGGAACACACTTGAAGCAATTTCTTTTATGTTTGTCTGCAGTCACTGAGCCTAATTAGATACAGTTATCCTTCTCTTCTGCAGAAGACTACCTGTGAAACATCAAATGCCATGGTGGTTTTTCCATTCTCATGAAGGATAATTGTTATCTGTGATTGTACTTGTAAAATAATTTTAAATTATATTCATTTAATACACTAAGACTCCTGATAGCAAAGACTGTGAATCAGTTTTATGTTTTGATGTCTAGATCTAGCACAGCACAATACTGTAACTTGTTAAAAAGTACCTGAAGAAAATGCAGGCCTAAATTTTGGTGGCTGCTGATCTAATTTCTTTTCCTAAGATACCCAGATACAGAATAGTTAGGGTTGGAAAGGACCTTAAGATCATCTAGTTCCAAACCCCCTGCCATAAGCAGGGACACCTCACACTAAACCATGTCACCCAAGGCTCTGTCTAATCTGGCCTTGAAAACTGACAGGGATGGAGTGTTCACAACTTCCTTGGGCAGCCCATTCCAGTGCCTCACCACCCTTACAGTAAAGAACTTCCTCCTTATATCCAATCTAAACTTCCCCTGTTTAAGTTTGAACCCATTAACCCTTGTCCTGTCACTACAGTCCCTGATGAAGAGTCCATCCCCAGCATCCTTATAGGCCCCCTTCAGATACTGAAAGGCTGCTAGGAGGTCTCCAAGCAGCCTTCTCTTCTCCAGGCTGAACAGACCCAACTCTCTCAGCCTGTCCTCGTATGGGAGATTCTCCAGTCCCCTGATCATCCTTGTGGCCCTCCTCTGCACTTGTTCCAACAGCTCCATGTCCTTTTTATGTTGAGGACACCAGAACTGCACACAATACTGCAGGTGAGGTCTCAGGAGAGCAGAGTAGAGGGGCAGGATCACCTCCTTTGACCTGCTGGTCACGCTGCTTTTGATGCAGCCCAGGATACGATTGCTTTCTGGGCTACAAGCGCACACTGGAGTCAGCTCATGTTCATTTCCTCATGGACCACCACCCCCAAGTCCTTCTCGGCAGGGCTGCTTTGAATCTCCTCTTTTCCCAACCTGGAGCTGTGCCTGGGATTGCTCCCACCCTGGTGTAGGACCTTGCACTTGGCATGGTTAAACTTCATGAGGTTGGCATCAGCCCACCTCACAAGCGTGTCAAGGTCCCTCTGGATGGCATTCCTTCCCTCCAGCGTATCCACCCAACCACACAGCTTGGTGTCGTGGGCAAACTTGCTGAGGGCGCACTCAATCCCACTGTCCATGTCAGTGACAAAGATGTTGAACAAGTCCGGTCCCAACACCGATCCCTGAGGGACACCACTCATCACTGGCCTCCAGCCGGACACTGAGCCATTGACCACAACTCTTTGCGTGCGGCCATCCAGCCAGTTCTTTATCCACCGAGTGCCCCACCTATCAAATTGATGTCTCTCCAATTTAGAGACAAGGATGTCGTGTGGGACAGTGTCGAACGCTTTGCACAAGTCCAGGTAGATGACATCAACTGCTCTACCCCTGTCCATCAGTTCCGTAGCCCCATCATAGAAGGCCACCAAATTGGTCAGGCAGGATTTTCCCCTAGTCAAGCCATGCTGGCTGTCACCAATCACCTTGTTGTTTTTCATGTGCCTTAGCATGGCTTCCATATCTTTGAAATTGCTAACTTTTGGCTTGTATATTTGTTGTGGTTTAAATCCAGCCACGCACTTCGTCCACTCATTCAACCCACCTTTCTTGCCCTCCCCTCCTTCCTCCCTGCTCCCAGAGGGATGGGGAGGAGAACCGAAGGGATGCAACTCCCACGGGTTGAGATAACAACAATCCAGTAACTAAGGTATAACACAAATCACTATTGCTATCACCAATAATAATAATGATAAGGAAATAACAAGGGAAGAGGGTACGATACCACCCGCCAAAAACGAGCCTGACCGGGAAGTTCCCTCTCCTTCTGGGTATCTCCCAGTTACTTCCTGGGCATGACATGCTATGGTATGGAATACCTCTTTGGTCAGTTTGGGTCCTGTCCCTCCTTCCTCCCGGCCTTCCCTCCTCCCTGGCAGAGCATGAGGCTCACAAAGTCCTTGGTCAGGGCAAACATTGCTCAGCAACAACCAAAAACATCGGCCTTATCAGCCTTGTTCCTGGGTTAAGTCAAAACACCAGCTACTAAGGAGGAGAAAAACTGACTGCAACCGCTGAACCCAGGACAATATTTCAAATAAATCCATTCTACTCTGGAAAACCACAAACAAAAGTATATATATAAGATATTTCAAGCTAGTTTCTCTCATTTCCTGTCCTATAAACTAAAAGTAGATCTGAAGATGTAAACCCAAAGCAAAGTTAAAAAATCCCCCACCTCTTTCCACTTCTTATTATGATATTTAAATCACAGGGTTTAGTTCATAGTATTGAAATACTTTAAGTAAACTGAGGGAATAAGAAAGGTAACTTAAAATAAGAAAGGGTGTTGAAGGCTTTATTGGAAATGCCAGGATATGTTTATTCATAGATTTCTCAGCAATACTATTTATAAGTCTGTGTATTATGCATATAAATATTTACCAAAAATAGCTTTGTATTCCAGTTTTAAATTCCAGTTTTAGCATATGTTGGGATGTAAGATGATTGGCATCTCTCAGGTAGCCAAGTACAGCTGGGTTTTTTTTAAATGCTCTAGAATTGTCATGGTAGGCATACACTTGAGGCTTAACATTGCTTTTGTGAAGTTTAGAGCTATTTTTGGTTTGCAGTAATTATTTCAGGAGGATTACCACATGCTTTTGCTATTTTTGTGCTTTAAGAATCAATTAATATCTTAGACAGTCTAAGGTACATGTTTGCTTACTGTTTTTATTCTATTTAAATTATTTCAGAACTTATGTACTAATAATGCACAAAAGTAATGTAATATTTCTGTTCTAATTCTGACTTATCCAAGTATCTTAAATCATATTTGATTTCAACTTTAAGAGCTTATTCACCCATACACTAAAGCAAGTAGAGCATGCGAGCCAGTTCAGGTGGATTTTACTGCTGTTTTGTCTCTCCCCAGCACTGCTAAAAAGCCAAGGCATGTTGGTGATGCATAAGATAGATAGATCCTTCATTTGAAATATTAGTGACATCAGTGTGTTATATAAGGGCAAAAGGGAGAGCTCAGTCTCTGAGTCACAACTTCTAGAAGCTCTATGGGCATGTATGATTACATTCTACTTCCCCTAGCAGAGGCAGTGCTGTGAAAAGGGAGTCTTTCAGGAGCTGTTGCCTAGGTAGTATGTAGCCACATGATTTTTAAATTCCATGAGAAAGGAGCTGAGCACTCTGTATTACATTCCAAATGCCTTTACCCAGTCCCCTTCAGACTCTTGATACATTACAAACACCAGAAGCTTTGCATGCAAATCTGTTAGACTATGTAGCTCTGATGTTAATCTACCAGTGTTTAGTCTTACTGTAGTAAAGTAGAATTATCTAATAATAGCAGATAATAAACATAACTTTTGATTTTCCTGAACTAAAGCTTATATACAGGAATTCAACACCTTTTAAGAATAAATGTCAAGAATGCACAATATTTTGTTTTTCAGGTCATTAATTAAAAAAAGACTGACATAAGCTAAATGGGCCAACACTTTTCTTAAAGGAGTAAAATTTTAATTAACTTTAACTCAGAATAATTAACTACCTTGTAATTTCTCAGAAAAATTAATTGTCCTTACAGGCTGCTTAGTAATTTTTGGGGATAATGTAGTACATTCGTCACTTCCAACAAATAAGTCCTTGCAAGATGGAACTTGGTCAGTACCAGTCGCAGCATAACTGAGATGTCTCCTGAGCCTTTCCTAGGTTGAGAGGCCCAGTTCTCTTGATCTTTCCTTATAGAAAAGATTCTCCAGTCCTTAACTTTTTTTGTGGCTCTTCCCTGGACTCCATTTCTCTCTTGTACAGGCAAGCCCAGCACTGGACACAGTACTCCAGGTATTCGGAATAGAGGGGAAGCATCGCCTGGCGTGTTTGCAAGTAATACAACACTTTGAGAAATTCAGTTTGGCTTCTCTTAATAACTTGGATAATCTTGCACACAATCAGGTCAATGAAAAAGCCATTTGGGACCTCTTTTGTTTCAATGGTTCTGGTTGGGCAATGGCTATAGGTAATTGTTCTACAAATATAGCCATAAGGCCTTTTTTGCCTCTGCTCTATCACTTAGATATTTCCTAGAAATCTATGTTGAAAGTCAAGGCTTGGAGCATTTGGGATTAATTCACTTCTTTATGCATAGATATCCTGTAACGTTTTAGGCATCATTAAATATCCTGCGTGGCCTCCAACTGTCCCTTGGAGTTTAAGTCATGTCTGCCAGCCATGTATGGTTGTCTTGAATGCCTTCATGGTAATGAATATTGTATTTAAGCAATGGAATTTAATCCATGCTCTTTGTTTTATGTATTTTTGTCCCACTTTACCCCTAGACTTTTAAAATTGTTCTAAAAAAAAATGAAAAAGATTTGAAATAATTTGCTCTTGACAGCTGTTACTTTTTTTTCTTGTAATTTTCCAGGTGTTGTGTACTTTGATTATTTATCCCAGAGCTCTCCTAAGGAGTGAAGTTAAGCTGTCTATTCTTAATTCCCTGGACCATATTTTGTTTCCTTTTCTTTTATTTCTGTCCTTTTTCAAAGAATGTCATTATACTTTCTTTTTCTTGCCTTCTAGGACCTCATCTGCCTTCAACATATCAAATATTCTGACTAGCAGCTGACCACAAAGCAATAATCATCTGATCCTGATAGAATAATGTAGCAATCCAAATATATCAGCAGTCAGTCATTTGCTGTAAATAAATTGCTGTCTCCTCTACCTTCATCATATTTGCTTCCCCACACCACTGAATCCAGCATTGGCACTGTGGCTCTGAGTATGTGGCCCGAACTGCTGGACTTTTGGATGTATCTTTACCTCACTGCATAAATAATTATCTTTCTATGCAATAAAAACCTCAGCTACTCTCCAGCAGGCATCCTCAGCAATATCAAAAATACTGTAAAGTGCAACACAATTTTAGATGTACATACATGCAATATATAAGCACGTTCTTCCCTGCTTGTGCCATCACAAGCTGGCACACACAGTCATAGCAAATGCTAACTCATTGCTGGGGTGGCAATATTTTTTACTGTTTTGATGCAGCGGACTACAAGCAGTTTGAATCCAAACAATGACCTACCAGGAGGATCTTTGCCATTTATGCTTTAAATGTATTTTTAGTGAACAGGCCTTTGAGAAATCAATGAACAGCTCTGAAATGGTCATTTTTCAAATGGCTAATCTCCTCGTCAGCTTTTCCATTGTATCAGATATCAGGATCATTTAAGGCTGAAGCACAAACTACTTTTCTCTCTCAAAATCTTTAATTTTTCTTTTTTTTTTTTTTTTTTTTTAAGTTTTAGCTTCAGTTGCTGTTTTTTGGTAGC
>NDXB01004606.1:22007-34922 GCA_002631895.1 Agapornis roseicollis
TTTTTTTTTTTTTTTATCTCAAGCTTCAGCTTCAGCTGCTGGATTTGGGCAGCCCCTGGAATTTAAATACCAATTGACCTTCCAAAAGACTTTCAATTTCTTACAATGACACAGAAAATTAAATTAGGTTTAAAGATGATAATTATAAGCACCTGTATCTTTTAGCTTTCATGCACAGAAAACTCCCATTGATTTCAATATAGACTTGTTTTTTTGCCATCTGTGTCACTAATATGAATAATTTTAGTCGTAGGTTTTATGGAATATGAATTGTAGATTTAGCCTTGATGTATCATCTTCAGAACCACAAGAAAAAAAGTAATAAAGAGCAGTAGAACTCTGTAAAGTTTTACTTTACACTGTACCAGCTTTCATGGCAAAGCAGCGCCTCCAGTTTGCAGAGGTTCCTATTCATATCACTGTTGCTTTGCAAGTGAAACTTTAAAGATAAAACAATGCTTAAAAATAATTGCACATTTACCTTTGCATAAGAGAAAAAGAGGTATTTATTACCTACAGAAAGAAAGATGTCAAGAGCCAAGGTTTTATCCTTTATTTTTAAATACTAAGTGGTTTTTAGAGTCAGAACAGTCTTTAAATATTTAAAAATAAACCCCTAGAAACTGTCACCTCTACCTTTTTAACTGTGTCTTTTGATATGGTTCTTGTAATCTGTCGCTCTCTAACAGTAGTGTAAAAATGTGTAGTGTAACGAATACAGTTGTGCTATAATAAGCTGGGGGTGAATGAACTTCATGTTCTTTTGATGCCCCAGTGGAGTACTTGAACAGAGTTCATCTCCCTTTAGTACAAATGGAAGGATTCACCTTTGTAGGTGAGTTGAAGGTTCAAGATCCACACCAGAGTTAGTTAGGTGATGCTGAAATGGTCTTACAATTTCACATATGTACTACTTCTATATATGTGATGTGGCATGAATTAGAGCTGTGGATTCACTGATTCCATTATTTTTGGAAAAGCACTGATAAAAGTTCTTGTCATTATGATTAAAAAAAAAAATAATTATCCTCGAGTTGCCAGGTTCCATGCAAGCTATAGGGTATTAAATTTTAAATAATCATCAGAATAGACAGCTTGAAAAATGGCAGCATAAATAGGTAGGGTGTATTTATATCTTCAGTTCACATATTTCATCTGTCTTGTTCTCATTAATCAAAGTCAAATGTTTCAAAAATTAATCAATTTATAAAGTCACTCCAGGTATACACGCTTGTACATTTCCTTCTTTTTGCCTTCTTTTTATTATTTTTAAGAAGAGATTCATTTAGAGGAATGACTGACAAGGTTAATGATGCAAAGGGAGTATTTTTAGAAGGTTATTTGATTGGACTTTGTAATATTTCTGTTATTAATCATTATACTTTCACTGATTCCTGAAAGGTTTTTTTACCATACTTTAATCTAGTTTTCAGGAAGTATTATAAAAGTTAAGAGACTATTCTTTAGGTTTGATGCTTATATGTTTCAAACAGCAAATTTTTCTTTTGGGACTGTTTATAAGTTGAATTACTGGGTAGAAATTAGAATTTACCTTCAATGCATCTATTAGCTATTCGTCAGTCAAGTTTTGATGACATTTTGTCACATAGCCAAAATTGTTGAAGCTTATACCTTGTGTATGTTTGTATAACACTAAATCCATATTTAGGTTTTTTTGGGGTGGGTTGTCCATGAAAAAGCCAGTGAACTGGAAAAAGAAAGCATGTGCCATGCAGGCTTTCCTAAATGAAGATGTATATTGTACCCTAATGTTATACTGATATCAGGTCTAATAACAACTTTTGTTATAGAAACACAAGTTATAGAGAAAGTAGTCTTACTAATAAACTCTTATTAGTTGTATTGATTACAGCCCTTCTTCACCTTTCAAAAGATTCAGAGAGCAAATACCAGTGCAGCTAAGGAGTTTTGGTAGCTATTCCAAATTCCATGCTGCTGGAAGTCTGTGGACTGCTCAAGCAACTAGGTAAACGAGGGCCACACCTGGATAATGCAGACTATATGATACTGCTGGGTGTGAGAAGATTAGCAAGCAGTGCTGCTTTGGAAAGTTGCAGTTACTGAGTTAGCTGCTGAGGAAGACACATGCTTTGGCTCAGGGCTTACACAAGCAGTGGTGGTATGAGGGTAACAGTAGTCTAGTGAGGTAATTTTCTTCAACTAAACCACAGTGTGGTGCTTCCTGGAGACTGCGGAGGTTCCTGCAGGTGGAGAAGGAAGGCTTCATTGGTTAGCCTCAGCTAGCCTTGGAATGCAAGTGTAAGGCAGATGTTTGGTTCAGCTGGTGGGAAGGCAAAGTGAGTGCATGACTGAACTCCTCTAAAGCCAGTTCTGCAAGCTTTATGCAATGAAGATACGAAGAGTCTCAGCACCTGGTGCCTTGATTTGTGCCAAATTGTTTGTTAATGTGGACATAATCCTTGTTGTCAAAACCAGCTTTCTGTGCCTATGGTAGCAGGCTTATAATATTCTGAATACAGTAAATTTAGGCTGGATTAGGGATGAGAAAATCTGGTAATCTAGAGAACATAAATATAGATGCGAGTGCTTTGTATGTAGTTATAGACAACCCAAGTCAATACAGAATCAGAGGCTGAGCCAATAAGATGCAAAGTCCTTGCACTGTACAGGTGAAGAGCAGCAAACTGGGAAGCTAAACCAAGAGATGTCAGGCAAATATTCATATGTCTAAACAAACATACAACAGTCTGAATAGGTAAATATATTACCTGGAAATTGCAGAGGCAAGACATATTCGTGGATATATTCTGGTCTGTTATTATTGCAAATGTGAAAATATATATGTATTTATTTTAATGTCCTTTCTTTGTCCAAAGAAGAGCAAAGGAGAAAGACATAGCTTTCATTTGTTAACTCCTGGGATCTGATCTCACAGAATCTAATCCAAAGTTCAATGAAATTTTTCTTGTAACTTCAGTGGATTTTAGATGTGGCCCCTACTGTACAATTTAATGAACTCATCTCTCCATTTTTTAATAACTGTATGAAGCCAAATTCTAGTATATTATGAGCTCACAAATAATATTTTGTATCCCATGAACAGAATATATTCTTAGACTATTTAACTGTGCCACAAATAATTATCCATACAATTTGATCCAGACATATGTCACATCTCTATTTTGTCAGAGATGATCTGATAAAATAACTAAATCTTTCAGGAAAGTTAAATTTACTCATCAGCCTGATAAAGGCTGTTTGTACATAAGTAGGGTTTGATTTTGTTATTCCTGATTATGAAGTGGTACCCCAGAAGAAGAGGCTGCACTTACAAAGCATATGAAAGATATGCAGAAAGTAGTCCAGAGAGATACTGCATCTCTAGAAGTATTGTCATTCATATTATTACTGAGTACATTAATAATACTGCTGTTAATATGGATAATGAGTAATAATAGGTAATCAATAGCAAGTAAGTACCACAAGTGATCTGGAAGGTGGCTTTGCCACTCAGGAACAAGACGTGGGCACTGCCACATGTGCTGAACTACAGATGCAGGTAAGGAAGGAAATTCACAGCATGGTGCATGAGCTAGAGAATCTGGATAGACACCAGGATTAGAATTATGCTTTGTGAGCCAGCTGTATGGTGTCATGAAAAAAGGCTAAAAACTTTTAAAAAGATCCATAAAGAACTTGAGATGGAATCTCAGTTTACTTAAGATCCCCTATAAAGTAGATTCAGACTGCAGCTAGCCCCAGTCTTCTGCTTATTGCAAAGCGATTTATACTTTGTAGTCTGTGAAGGCTCAAGTATTTGAGGAGAAGCATATGAACTTGATTTCTTACTAGTCTGGCAACCACTAAAGAAAGATATGCAAAACCAATATGCCTCACTTAGGGTAAGTGGTTTATCCAGTTTAGGTTTTTATCACATGATTTTTGTCTGCTTTCCTGAAGGACTTTTAAGAATGTTCCTTTTGTCTGTGAATTTGATTTGGAAGCAGAGCTGGTATATTTGTAATGATCAGTTAAAATAATAAAATACAACCATGATAGAACAAAGTAATTCTGCATCCAGTTTTATACTGAAGAAGGATCTTGTTTGAAGATGCAGCACAGCAATTGTGCAAATCTTGCAGGGCTACCTGAAAACCTCTGTTTGTGCATAGTGAAAGATATACACAAACTTCATATTTTCTTTTTGTTAAATTGAAAAGATTTCCAAGACTCCTGATAACTGGACATGTGGAACAATAGTTTAGACAAAAGGTAAGTTTAATTTGAATAGGATTATTTTGAAGCAGGAGTTGGGAACATGATGGAATTTCTTAAATTTTTTTTCTGTACATATAAACAATGCATACTAAGTCAGGAAAGTTCTTTATAAAAGCACCATTTCTATGCCTAAACACATTGTTTTCAAAAGTAAAAGCCTGGAAAAATAATAGCAAATATGAGTGTTATCAATACTTAGGGTGTGGTAAATAATATACTGTGAAATAGTAAATAACATAGACAACATTAGCAAGTGAAGTTATCTTGAAAACTTCATTGTCTGGGTAATTTTAGAATAAGTCATGGAAAATACTGGAATTTTGCCAGTGGTTATTCCTTTGTAGGGTCTGTTTTGTTTCATTACCTAAAATGAATGAGTACCGCTATTATTCTCCGCACAGTTCATTTGTAATGCATGCTGTATCACAGCTTTTACCTCGTATAAGACTATATCTGGGCTATTTTATCCTCAATAGGTCTGTACCCAGTCATCCACAGTACTTTATTTATTTATGGCTTCCCTGAAATAGTCCTTGCTTCAGTATTTTTCATTTAAAAATGAAATAAAACTTTACTGGACCATGTCTTGGAGATGCTCAGGTCTAACAAGTTTATTAGCTTTTCCCTGATGAATTTTGGAGGCTTCTCCCTTCTTCCACTGAGATGGACTTACATTGATTGATTAAGTGCAGTCATTCCATAAGTGGAAAATCAAATTAAATGCAAGCCAGGAAAACAGAATTATTAAACTATGGCACACTGATGTTAGGTTGCAGTGAGTATGTGAGGAGGGCAGTCATCCTTGGAAGATGCTACTATGCAGTTTTCTTTCTTGCCTGTATAATCTAGTGCCCAAAATATTGGAAGCTTTTGATGCGTTAGCATTGTGTTACTGTGGTGGATGGAGCTGATATGATGATCATACTGGAAAAAAAGCTTAGTTGTGTCTTACTTCCACCCATAAAAAGGAACCTTGAGTATTTTATTGAAACCTCCTGGGAACCTCTGTGCAGTGACCCAGGAAATCACTTAGTACAAAAGAAGTTACTGTTTTGTTTTCTTCTTGTCTCTGGAGGATGGGCTGGACCCAACAGTAGGACCTCTGCCTGGGTATGCTGGTTTGCCTGGGTAATCATGAAAACAGTGAAACAATACAAACCTCTTAAGTTATACATACACAGAGAAACCAGCTGAATATAATCCTTTCTCATGTATTTCACTGTTTTGTTTTTTTTTTTAATTATTATTATCAAGTTTAACTGTTTCTGGAAACTTATTCCCAATTAAATAAGCAGCTGCTAAATATCTAGGACATGTTCTGATCTTATGCCACAGCTTATTTGAATGCATGTGCAAATAAATGCTTAAGAAGGATGATAGAAAAATAATGTGCGTAGTATTTTCCTGCCCTTACTAATTACACCAAGCACTGAACACTGGAAAATACTGCAAATCCCCCACAAAATTCATTAAAAGTTTATGATTCCTACTGTGGATTTTTTTCTGTGTTTTGTATATAACTCAGTTTGGATCTGTGAGTGTGAGCAAGGCCTTAGGGCTTGTTGGACTCCAGCCGTGATGCCGAAGGCTCTGTGACAAGGCACAGAAATTCAGAGATACTCTCCACTGATTAAAAAGCCCTGTTTTAATATAGGGCTTGAAGTTCAACTGCTCTTTCATTTAATTTGATATCCTCTTGTTTGCCTTTCTGGCATCATGCCACATGAGGTCTTGCCGAAGCTTCTGTCTTTACTCAGGAGGAATAAATCTAGGAAAGGGAAAAAAAGCTAAAACCCTCTTATTGTTCCTAAATGACAGGTCTGCATTGCAAGGTAATGCAATAAGTGCCATTTGGATGATAGAGTGTCAGGAATCAGTAGGTATCACTGGCAAAATCTCCACACGTTAAAAAAAAGAAAATCTGGTCTTCCCTCTGGATTTCTCAGCATTACCCATTTTTAGGGCATAAAATAAAGTATTAAACAGTCCTTCTGTATTAGAAGAAAGCAGTGTTTCTTTTTATTTAGAAAAGCAATTCACCAGCAACATGGAATGTGAGAACTGTTTGTTTGCTTCTCTGATTTTTACACCTTTATAATACACAAGTGTGTATGACCTAACTGGAAGATGAATTTGTTTTAGCTTGCATAATTATCCAGACAACTCCATTTTTATTACAAGTTCCCTCTTAGTTTGGAATTATTTAGAGTGGAAAATCAGTTTCTGAAAAGCTGCTGTTAAAAAAAAAATTATATAGAGAGGCACTTAAATACGTCTCCTTCTGAAGGTACAGTATTGTCATCACAGTTCTGCAGCACCTGGTAATGTGGCCTCAACTGCAGGTTAAAAAAAAGAGTCAAGTTAACAGTCGTAAGTGTGCCAATGATTTGGAATGCCTGATTTTCTGGGCTAAGTACAAGCCCATTTAAACTGGACATTTTTCTAAAGCTTTTTTGAGATGAACACTGGAGAAACGAGATACCCAGAAATACCTCTGAGACTTTTTAAGGGTCTGATCCAAAGATGTGGGAGTCCCAGTTAATTTAAAAAATAACCAAGTTAACCTCATGCCATTGAGTTATTTAAGTATTAATTTTAAATCAAATTACCCTGTAGTAGTCATATTCTACATGCTGGAAGCAGAAATGTTCCTAGTTTCTGAAGAATATGTTCCCTTAGCTGTGAACGGTTACTCAAAATTAAGCAGACAAGAAGACTGAATAATGTATAAGATCTGTGACACAAACATGAACATAATCCTTTTTTCCAGGACCCTAGTCTAATACCTTATCTATAAGATTATCTTTTGCTGTCAAGATCATTTATCTAAAAATGGAGAAGTAGAACTGGAAAAGACAGAAGGGAAATTAACAGAGTTATGGAATTGTTTCTTTATGAAGAATAATTTTATAGACAGGGATTCTCCAGCTTAGAAGAGAGAGCAGTGAATGGGAGATATGATAAAAGACTGTAAAGTTAGGACTGCAGTGAAGAAAATAAGTGATGTTTCTCATAAGAAAAAAAGGAGGGAGTAATTGTTAAATGGAATCAAGTGGATGCCTATTCACATAACAGTGGATAGTGCAGATCATGTCGACATAGGATGTTGATATTAGAAGGGTTCTAATGCAATCACAAAAATTGATGAAAGAAAAAGCAATCAAAGGCTATTAAATATAACTTTTAAACATAAAGATTAAATACTGATATTTAATATTTAATCTGTTTTTGAAAGTCTATAAACTATAGAAAACTGGAAGCTGCCAGAGAATCCAGCATATTTTGACCACTGTCCTTGAACGCTTCTCTAGGCATCCTCTACTGGCCAGCATCAAGAGATGAGGTACTGAGACCTTTGGAACTCATTTTAATAGGAATGATTATAAAGGATAATGAGAACCTATTAAGTTATTTGAATGACAAATTTAAATGTATAAACTAAATGTTTAAAATTAAATATGGAATGAGACAGTACAGCAATTATTATATCGATAATGTTACTGTGTAGGAAATGATGACTTTTATTTGTCATCCATGTGACCTATAAAATGCATGCTCATGTGGTTACCGCAAGTATCATTCCAGGCTTATGCAGTGATATTCCATGGGTGCTTGAGAACTCTTCATGTGGATAATTACTCAAATCTTAGTTGTTGGAATTAAAAAAAAAACCAAAAAAAACCAAAAAAAAAAAAAACCAAACCAAAACCCAAAACAACATAAACCCCCAAAAACCAGTATTGTTAAGAAAAATATCCATAGCTGTTTTGCCAAGAACAACTTTTATTGCTTCTTCCAAATATAGATTAAAGGAGAGAACTCTAGTGTTTAGTGACATTGATTATGCTTTTGTTTTAATTCTGGAAACTTCATTGTGACCATAAGGCTTTATTCTTTAAATTACTCACAGCTTGCAGTCTGGTAGGTTTTGCCTAGCTCATGATAGCTATCTAATTTCTGAAGTGGGTTTTGAGGGAAGGTAAAGCTACATAAAAGATGAAGAACAAGGTCTGGTTTAGGGGTCCTAAACCAAATGGAATAACATTCTGCAAAAGTCTTACTGTGTATATGAAATAAAACTGTCCAGAGCATTCCAGAACATTCCAGAGAATGTTTTGAGATGTAATATTGATATCCAATGAGTGCAGTCCTGTATCCTGTCTTGGAGAGTGACCAGAATGAGCTGCCTAGGGCCCAGGGCAAAAATAAAAAATAGAGCAAGCGTACAGTGATGCATCCAAGAAAACTTTCCTAGTCTCCACCAGTTTGCTACTCAGGGAATGTCTGACCCAGGGATGTCTGTATCTAAGTGTATGTTTAATAATTCATTGTGGTCTTCCTCTTTCCTAAACTTGTTTTCCCTTGGTAGCTTTTTAGCATCCATCACATTCTTTCCACTCTTGGCCCTTTACTCACCATTCACCCCTTACAAGTGTGTGAGTGTTGTACTCAACACGCAGTACAAAACAAGAAAGGAACATATATACTGAAAACTTTAAGTATGACTGACTGTAACTACTATGTTGAACAACACAGAATTTCAGTACATAGTGCTAATCTTTGTTGCCAAAGTTCACTTTCCATCACCACTTTCCCCATGTATCTTATAAAGCTATTAATACATTAAGCTGTGCTTCTTTTTACATTGTTTTGTTCCTTGAAAAGGAACTTGGGTGTGACAGCACTGAAAATGTTCATCTTTGTGCTTGGTGACATAAAGCAAAATAATGAATTAAAACCAAACAAACCAGCCTCTTTCGCCTCCTTCCTGTGGGAAGTTGTGTGGCTTCATCCAGGAGAACAAAAGCAAGCATCTGAAATGGAGTGCAGTGTGTCCCTTTCAGGTATAGTCTGAGAGACTATTGTGGCCCATCACTGGAATATTCTTCAGCCCATGAGAACTCTTCTTTGACAGAGACAGAACTTTCTGTCACTGTTATAAGGTAGAAAGCTTTTAGAGCTTAAATAGAGCCAGCAGCTAAATGCTTTAATCAGAGGTTTAAAAGAAAGACAGGACAAAGCTGAGTGAGAAAGTCCGGGATAAAACAGCCTTATTATCTAGTATGTTTAATTTAAAGGTTATACTTCAAATACTGTTTGCAATATTCTGGGACTATTAAATATATGTTTGATAAGAAGTTTTGTAATAATTCTGGTATGTGCTTTTTCTGTGTAAGGGATTTTACATATGTTACTGTTGTATTTTGCTTGTTTCATTACTGGTGTTTCATATGGTTGTATCTAGAAATTCTAGATCATTCTTCAAAAAGGATGTATGTGTGGTTTTGGCTAAGGTCAGCATTATATGTATTGAATTCTAGGTAATATTACTTATCTGTATCCAAGCAATATTATGTCTACAAGTATTAGAAAATTAGTCTTTACATTGCAGAAAAATAGATCATAGTAACTAATTACATGCTGACATTTTAAATAGCACCCATATCTGAGTTCCTAAAAAGTTCTAGCTAAAAATACACAGTTTAAACTACAGCAACAGCAGGTGTCTTTTTTCTCCCCCTGCATTTCTAAACTCAAAGCTTAGCAAGTTGGATTTTATAGAGGAGACAGGAGGATATTTCACTTCTACCCACATGATCTGTACCTCCAAGATTTTACATAAATCTAAGTGTGTATATGTATGAAAATACAAAGCTGAAGAAAATGAAGGATGTCAGAAAACATATACCTAGTTTGTCCCTGCAGAGTAGATGCAACTTTTTTCTGGAATATGGGGAGGGGGGACACAACGCTATCTTTAGGGCTTAGGAAATGAATGACTACCTAACTTCTGATAAAGGAAAAAGTTTAAAAAACAAAGATCTCAAGATTTTGCTTTATCTCTCTTGAAAGAATCCTGCAGTTCTTTATTTCAGATTTGGAAAATAACCCTGCAAAAATAAATGATTTTATTTCTTCCTTGTGCTGATTGCAAAGATTTGTGACTTAAAACAGATGAACAGTTTCATCTTAAAAAATTATGATTTCCAGAATCTCATCCTTGTGTAAGTACTTTCTCAGACCTTATTGCTAAATCTCTCTCTTTCCATAATATAAACCTGGAGCATTATTTAGACAAAACCTAGCCTTACTCCACTTCCAATGCATGCAAATACCGATGCTTGGGAAGTAGCTTTATGTTGTCTTTTTGGGCCAGTTCTTGGAGAGAATTTGTTGTGGATCTCAAATTATCAAAGGAATTTAAAATCACACTGCAGTAGTGATGCAAAAATTGAGTTGTTTTTGTGACAGGAGTATGCAATTGGATGCAGAGGCTGAGGACCTTCTGGCATGGGACCTGGAGGACATGCTCATGCTTTTCCCTGTGACACAGGGAGTGGTTATCCTGGAAAAAGCAGGGAAACATAGGGACTTCAGTTTTGAAACTGCTATTGTGTAAAATCTGTTTTTAACTCCACTTCAAAACCATTTTTCTCTGTTATTTCTTAATTCATTAGTGTGGAATGGTCAATTAACTGTAGAAAACAAAAGAAAATAAAGCTATTGGAAATTTCAAGAGTGATTAACAATGGGAGAACACAATGACTTTCAAATATTTACAGATAATCCTCTCTTTTTAAGAGATAGGAAAATATCACCAAAGACATCACTGAGGACTAGAAGAAATATTGAGTTAGATTTAAAATGAAGTTTAGTCAGAGTGATGAGGAAGAAAAAACTCCTTTATGTTAAAATATATCTTTAGTAAAATATCACATTCCTTATAGGACATTTTTTTTATTATGGTGTAAAGAGTGGAAAACATAGTAAAGAAGAGTTCTTCAGTGTCAGGACCCAGACCAAAGCTCTAACAGCCTTGGCATGATTATACACAATATTCTACAGAAAAAATACTTCCCCCTGCTCTATTTTGTCTTATCCAAAATAGATGACACTAACAAAGCAGCATGCTGTTCCCTAAACTTCATGTTCTTGCCACCTACCCAGGTAAGCTTATTTTGTTTTCAGTTCCCTTAATTTTACTTCTTAGAGATTCACTCAGGAGACACTGTTAATGTTGATGAAGAGCCTGGTGTCACTGAGCTCATGCTGATAAAGATGGAAGAGAGACGGGCTGTTCTAAAGTTTGTTTGAAGATTAAATGCATCTCTCATCTAGACTGGAAAGTTTTGACTTTGAAACTATGAGAGGGTGCAATGGCTCAATGTGAATCAGAGATGAGGCAGCCATACCTGCCTCCCAGCATTAAGGAGCATTAATCTAGGATGCTGTTGCACAAACTCTTACCTACTTCTCTGGAATTTCCTCAAGCACTTGCAGTTATAGAAATAATACTTGGAGCAAGAGAGTCTTAAATTTATTCAGAATATATGGATATCATGTCATCTTTTATCTGTTAAAATGAACAGGCATTCAAAATGGAGAACTGATTTTATTTGTTTGAAATGTGAGAAATGTAAGAGGTAGAGATTGCAGTAAAACATTCAGTGAAAGTCAGCACTGATGTGTTGACTTTTCTGTTTTCATTATCTGCCTTATTAAAGTCACAATATCTTTTGCCTCTATCTGTGAATCAAAAGCTGGAGATAAAGATTCCCAACTTCCGTAGGTGTGAGCCAGAAACAATAATCTTGTTTGTGTTGATGGCTGCAGAGGATTCACTGTTGAATCTACAATGAATAACAAGCTTCAAGGGCAGGGTACTAGACCAAACACAAGCAATAAAAATATAATTCTTTATTGACAACCAAAATAGAACTATGTGATATCAGAGTGAACAATTATGCATACCAAGTGCTGTAAGGTGCCAGCCCAAACAGCCATTTACATTGTGGGTTCAATCTAAAGACTATCCAGTCTATGCTATTTGATATGCACAGGTTTCATAGGCTGGCATGCAATTACATTTCACAGAATAGGTAATCTGAGCAGCAGTTCCTGCTGTTCCTGATTGTCCCTCAAGGTTCCAGTTTTCATTGAGGAGAGATTTTTCTAAACACTTTTCTGTGGCATTTGGTATTCTTCAGAACAAATTAAACATGCATGCAACCCTGTTTTGTCATTGGTTTCATTGTGCTCTGCCTTGTTTGTGTCCAGGTACACTAAAAATGCAGGTGGCCACATATAGCTGTATTTATAGCTATATGTCCATGCTTTCAAGAAGTCTGTGCGACAGTCCTTAATTTTGAATGACTTCTAGCCTCATTGCCTGCTTGGTTTACACCGATTTTTTTTCTTAGAACAGTAAAGTATTTATGTATGTAATACTTCTCATTTACTTCTGTCTAATTGTGACAACATTAGAATTAGTTGTCAGATTTAGAATCATAGAACCATAGAAGAGTTTGGGTTGGAAAGGACCTTAAGATCATCTAGTTCCAATCCCCCTGCCATGGGCAGGGACACGTCACACTAAACCATGTCACCCAAGATGGCATCCAACCTGGCCTTAAACAGGCCAGGGATGCCACATTTAACACTTCCTTGGGCACCCTGTGCAAGCGCCTCAGCACACTCACAGTAAAGAACTTCTTCCTTATATCTAACCTGAACTTCCCTTCTTTATGTTTGAACCCATCACCTATTGCTACAGTTCCTGATGAAGAGTCCATCCCCAGCACCCTTATAACTCCCCTTCAGATACTGGAAGGGTGCTATGAGGTCTCCACGCAGCCTTCTCTTCTCCAGGCTGAA